>CAUJRU010000585.1:248179-458789 GCA_963277665.1 Viscum album
TCATGACTACCCATCTATTCATAGGCATGGGTGTGGGACATTTCTAAACCATGGAACCATTGGAAGCATCAATGAATGCAGAGTCAGAAACCATTGTACTCTTTATAACATTGACGCTCAAGGAATAAAATAGGTTGACTAATAATCTCATTACTCAGCGCCAGATGCAAGAAATTTCATAAAGGATTGTGTGCCTCCTCAAATGGTGATCGCAGTCCTCTTTTCGAGACACCCATGTTTGATCATGATATCCTCATGTATCTGAAAATTGATGAATCTAATAGATTTTCAATTTGATTAAGAGACAAGTCGCCAACCATCCCATATAGATCTATTATCCACCTTGTGATCAAGGCCATGTTTCTTCCCACGTCGAATATATTATTAAAGAAATAGTGTCTCGATACCCTCACAAAGAAGCCATGCCAGCTTATCTGGTATCTCACCTATATGACTTTGAAATGAGATAGGTGGAAATATCACATGACAGAAGTAAAAAACTAGCATAGGTGGAGTATGTCCAAGAACCCTTTGAATTTGGTAACAAAATCTTAACAATGATTAATTTAATGTTTAACTCAGTGCATAATTTAGCTCATATTTTCTAAAAAATAATTAATATTATGGTGAATATGGATTTTATGGTGGCCTCCATGATTTGATTATTTATACAGTCTCTTGATGGAACTAGGTTTTAAGGTGTTGTCCACCTGACATAGGGTATTTTTCAAAATGGGAGGATATCTAATGATAGATTCTCTACCTGATCAAATCCACCTCGTGGAAGAAAATAATCATTAACCCCATCAAATTGATTCTTAGTCCTGATGAAAAAGTACTTCACACTTTTTCGTGATTAAATAGACTTACATACTCACTCTGCATTATTAGATGACAAGAACAAAAAATCATTATATATATAGGATATTTCAGGAATGATATGGTGCCTACATCATATCCATGAACTACCCTGGTAAAATTGGGAATTATTCAAAACGACATAGTTTCTATTGAAATCCATGGGGTGAAATAATCTACTATAATTCTCATTCACCCTTAAACTTCTTGTGATAAGACATATTAAAGTATATAATTTATTCAATTTGGAATAAGATTTACTTTATCCAATACAAAACAATCCCTTCTTATAAATGAGACACATCGAGTGCGTTACTATAACGTACAATGACACCGAGGGTATACATTCCAATAACAGACTCTCATAGTGTATCCCCCTTGAAAAGATAATATTTATTCAGTGACCTTACATTGAGAGGCTCCCAGGGAACCATTCTGAGATAGAATAAATGGGGCATATTTCTTTTAGGATGTCATATTTTCAATGATTTTTCAAAAAATCCCAAGATAAGAGAATCATGAATTTATTTGAATGCCTAAGGCCTCAGGTGGTCAGACTCACTAGTCGTGATGATCACTACACATATCACAATATATTCAGACACTACATAAAATAATTATTTGTGTTCATAGATTAGTTGCATGTATCTGTGGAAAATGGCTTAGTCATGTCAGATTACCTTCCAACAGCTGTGATGTATTTATCTACTGTCCTCAATAGTGATAGTGTGACATTCATTGTGTGGAAAATACTTACTTGATGTTCGATGTAGAAGTTTGATAATTCGTTGGCTCGTAGGGTAGTCAATATAGAGCATGACATTTATCTGTTCCCATATGATGTAACCAGAACCTTATATAGTTTTCATTTAACTTCAATCTGCTAATTTAACATTGATATCACATCCTTCTAAAAGTATAAAATTTATAAACCAATGGAAGAAGGTAATTTCAATTTCTACACTACCTCTAAATATTACTCCCACTCTTGTAGACTTTATGCTTCCCATGTTATGATATTGTCCCAGGTTCTACCCATCAATATACTATTAATATTACGTTGATTATGATAACATATTTCTGATTATATTTATAATATTAGACTAATTAAAAATTCTTAATAGAGAAGAATAACATATAATATTCTCGGCTGCATTCGTTTTATGTCATTGTAGGAGAGGATTAAGACACATGAGTAACCTGATTTGTCAAATTCTACCTCAAAATACGACATTCATGCTTCTGAAACTAGGAATAATTTATTACACATAGAACAACAAGAATAACCCTCATAATTTTTTCCCTTAGGTATGCACCTAAACCTGACTATATAACTTGATTTTGAAAACATCTATAACTATTTGATGAATAGTCATGCACAAGTAGATCCTAACATCATAAAAGCAATAGTCATCTTGAGATTTCTCAGAGTAGAGAAGCTAGAATGTTAGAATATATTTTATTAATTGTATCATTATTTTATATGTACTAGGACCTTGGATTTAGACATTGAATTTTATATACATGGTATATCGGCTATGGAATCTAGCTCGATGAAATATTTACAATATGTGTAGGCATTACCAGGATTCCTTCATTATAATGATAGAAGGAAACTATGGGTGATCGCAGGGAAATGGAATGCATCGCTATATTGCTACATAGATTGATTAGATATATTTTTAGCACAATACACTGATTTAATTATTTAAAATAATTACAGTCCTGATGATTGAATAAATTATACATTGATAAAGTGGTATAAAATTGTAAACAATGACCTTTTAGTTGTATATTTAAGATATTGGCATTATTGGTCACAAGGTCATATATGGATTGAGTTAATAATGATATTATTTTCCATACTTAACACTCCATCAATGTCTCATCTATGATGACCATATTTCATGAATATACACTTAGGGTAGTACTTTATAGGTTCACTATTAGGGGTGGCTTAATTGGATTTATTTACCACACCATGTATGTACACCTTGTTGTGGGAGCATAAAAAATGTCTATATTAATGTTAACATAATAATTTAGATTCATAGGGTTTAGGAACATGGTGTCACGATCATGTGAATCCGCTTATTTGGGTTCTTATGGTCATCATAGAGCATCACGATATTGTTATGGAGACTATTTTTGTGGTTAGGCATGGATTTAATAGTTTAATCATGATATTTTATTTCAAATTATTTTTATTATAATTTATACATATTCAGCCATGATGGTGATCATTGTTTTTTTGAATGTCAAAGATGTTTGATATTTTAATACATTTCATTTTTTATTATAGTCTTATTACATTTTTTTCTTCTCCCCTCTGATTATTTATTTTGTAAAATTCATGATATTTTGATACTTATTCTATTTTATTTCACTAATGTGATGTAATATTGAATGCATTGTAACACATTAGGAACATCTTCTAGTAGAAATCATCCATAATATTGGGAGGAGCACTTGAGGGATTTTTGTTAACCACTTCATGGAACTATTTTAGTTGAAACAATGTTGGGGAAATATATGACCATGGAATAACCACACCCTTCTAACATAGATACATACCACCTCTACGAGTAATATAGTCTTTACATATTTTTGATAAACCATGATCTATGCAAACTAGAATTTATGTATAGAGTGTGAGGAAACAAACCTAGTAGGAACTCACCAATGCGTTCCATAAATATATTGATACGTTAATCCATTTACACTCATTTTATAAAAAAAATATATGACATAAATGTTCACATTTTTAATCAAGGCATGAAAATAAATATCATTATAACTTTTAAAATACAAGCCTAAATAAGCCAATTTTTAAATAATATATAATGTAAGAAATTTCTCGTAAAATAATACTAAAAAATTAAGGAATTAAAAAACAATTCAAATTGGACATATGTAAAAGTATTTTAATTTCTTAATAAAGATATGAAAATTGAAAATAAGTCATTGGATACAAAAATTTAATGGTTTCTATGGTCCCCATCTAATATTATGAAAATTTTATTAATATTATTGATCCCAAGTCCCTAGACCATTAAATATAATGAGACTAAGGAACACAATAATATGTACCCCACCCCCTTCCACAATCATTTCATAAAATAAATATTTTTTGTTACAGTTTTAAACATATATCCTATCTTAGAAAACTATATTATTCATAGAGAGTTTTTCCTTATTCTAACCCTTTCTTGGGTAGCCAGGTACCATGGTGGTATCTATATACCATGGTCAATTAACACAAATTTATCCACATTCTTCCCCCACGCATTAAGGACTAATATGTTCAAAAAAAATTCAAAACCATTTCTCATCAAAATACCACATTTATTTCAGTTACATTATATTAATTTACAACATTTATTGAAAATGAATTCCAAATAAATATCATTTTTTATAACACATTCAATCAAAATAAATCAAGATTGTAAATATATTCCCATAAATATATGAAATTCTTTGAACAAACATTAGAATGATAAAAATAGAGGATATATCATTCCATAAAAATAATTATAATGTGAAAAATTAAATAATTATAATCCTCGTCACAATTATATTAGAAAACAATATATATGTAAATAATATTATTAGTTAATAAAAAACATTTTTCTTAAACCACCTACCCCAAAACAACTTGTAGTTCTGACACATATGATGGATTAACAAAACTAGTAGTGTCATTGTCCATAGGAAACTATTGTGAACTCTTTGATATGAATTTCTAATAATGAATATAATTTACATCAATTATTATAAAATATAAGAGGTTTCACATATGAAAATGATTAGTATGGAGAATAATAAAAGGATGAGGATATAGAAAATATATATATTAATTCCATGATTTAATTAAAAGAAACTCAATTGGAAACCTATATCTGAAAAATACACCTGGCATCCATGGACATAGTGAAAAAAAAATTTGATTATAAATAGGAACCATGATAAAAATTAAGTAATAAATACCAAAATATGATCATTGTTCTAGATGAAATTTTGATCCAAAATTTTTATGATAAATTTTGTAATGAAAGAATTAATTATAGGATGGTATGATTCAAAGTGGATATAAGGGATAATAATGAGAAAATAAAAAAATGTTTTAGATGAAAACATAAAATAAGACCCCAAATTTTTTTACACAAATGGCTTCAGCAGTTATCAGTTATCCATCAATAGCTGGGAGGGTTTTAACCCAATAATTCATCAATTACTGAACATTGGCATTTTGGTGGGCCTAATCTAGACTGGGTTAGCGTTGGCTAATTCAAAGGCTATCTGGTGTTGTAATCCAGCATGCCGATGGACCAAATATATCATTTTAAGCTATAGTTGAAAATATATATTCACTAATATCTCTCCATAATCCCAAGAAACCAATAATAAAATAAATGAATCCAAATAAAAATGATTGGTGACTGAAAAACTAATAATAAAATGTTCGTATCTATATTCAATCATATGATTTTATAAAACTGTTTTAGTGGAATTCCTAATACTAAATAATTCCGTAGTTCCATTTTTTTATTTAATTTACTTTTAATATTCAAATATTTAATTTCTAGTCAAGATGATTTCTTTCTTGATAATTAATTCAATATATACATAAATTATATTACAAAGACCCATGGTGTACCACATTATATTTTATGAGTTCAAGATCTATATTTTACATCAATGTTCTAGTAAATTCTTCTAAATGTATTAGAACTAGAGCTACTGTTTATTACAAATTATCATTCTAAAACATTTTTTTTCTGAATGAAACATTTAATATATAGTTTGTATGAGGATATCTATATTAAAAGATTATAAATGATACTTATATCAGAACCTTCACCTATTAGAGTTCTATTACTATAATTATTTCCACTCTTTAATTCATGTTGAATCTTATGTGGATATGAATGGGAAAGGGTGTAGAATTAAAAAATCATTGGTTGAAAATTGAATGTGTATGTAGATGGAATAATATAATTATAAATAGAATTTATATAAGATAAATCATACATAAAATTAGTAACATTTTGTTAAAATAACCATGTTGATAATATTTGAATAAATAATTTTCTTTATGAATATGGTCTTACATTTAATAATTCCATTGATGATGGTTATGATATTTTTAAAAAATGAAATATTGATACCAAAATACATTATACACTTTGAAATCCAGTATCATGTGATTATGGTATCAAACCTTCTTTCACATTTTCAAAACATCTCACAAGTCCATGATTTTTCTATTGCATCAATTTTGAATAAGGACATACTAGATCTGTCCCATATACTAAAATAAATGTTATTATTTCAAACACATGATCTATATTATGAGGAATACAAATTTGAAATCATGAATTCATGTAAAAATACTATATAATAAGAAAATTAACTGTGTTAAAATTCTCAAGATGAAATTTATCGTTAAAGAATCTATATGAGAACTCGATGATTTAATGTATCAAATGTTTTTCATTTTTCTAATTTTGATTAATGAAATTTAAAGCTGTTTTTATGGGTGTAGAATATAAAACATGAATTTTTCCATTCAACTTGATTAGTGGATTTATTAACATGTCAGACATAACTAACAGGTTCCCCAACATATAT
This sequence comes from Viscum album, assembly GCA_963277665.1. Classification (NCBI taxonomy): domain Eukaryota; kingdom Viridiplantae; phylum Streptophyta; class Magnoliopsida; order Santalales; family Viscaceae; genus Viscum; species Viscum album. The sequence goes on from CAUJRU010000585.1 coordinate 254,669, forward strand.
CATTAAGATAAAATATTACAAAGAAATATATTCATATATTACAATCTAGAATACAATTTGAAATATCATTATGAAAACTATTTGTGGAATTAAAAACATGTATATAAAAATAACCTAATCATGAAATCCACATCCTCGTTGATTTATGTTAATATACTTCATCATATTATCAAAATAAGGAAATTGAAAATGTTATTAATTTAATCAATATTGTGAAAACTGTGTAACATAATATGATGATAGATTTTAGAGATATATATAGAGAAATATAGAGAAAATTATTAAGAAAATTATACATATATATATTTATTAGGAATATAATAACATGATATAAGATTATTGGAAATATTTTCCATAGTTATTCAGCTAATAAATTATTGAATTTAATTTTATGTAATCAATAGTAAAAATGTAGAAATAGTATACATTAAATATAATAAATAATTTCAGAATAAATTATAATATTAACAAATAATTAATATTTTTCCAAATAATATATGTTTTTATTCATTACATATTTTTATTTTTGATAGTAAATAATTAGATGGTGCGTTTATAAAAGTGTAATGATGAATTTATAACAACTTATTGATAACATTTAGTGTTTGGAAGATAAATAATTAATGGAATTTCATTAAAAACATTTAATGTCATTTTTACATATTTTTTAATGACTTGTATATTTTTTATGTATTGGTAATTATTATATTAATAAATTTATCTTATATATAATAGTCATTGATTTATAAGATATCAATTTTGTATATATATATATATTAAAAAAATGTAACAATATATTAATAATAATCTATAAGGATACCACCTTAAAACAGTAAAAACTAATGATTATAAAAATAATACTAATTTATATCAGATTAAGGATAATTTTAGGTTTATAGATATAATTAATTAGTATATAACTCAAAAATAACAAAATTATAAAAATAAAAAGTTGACACTTCCTAATACTATTAATCATTTACACTAAATGAATACCTATTAAAATAAAAATTATTTTTTTTCAAGTCACATATTTGAAAATTTCATCATGACATAATCTTTTTCCCTAAAAATCTTCAGTCCCAAAAAATACATTGTATAAGATAGTATGGGGAAAAATTTCAATAATGTACATAAAAATATGGGAAGAAAATATTATTCCATGAATACTTATAATCTTTTGAAAACATTTTCACAATGTAATACATTCCACCTATAAAACATAAACTATTTATGTTACCCAATGAAATCATACGATTAATGTAAAACTCCATAAAACGTATTAATAATAATGGGATCTTGTGACATCCATATCATTTTTAAATTATATCTTTCCCACCTACATAGGTAAAAAAAATCATGGTCACATTTGGTATACCCATCACAGTATATTCCATTAATATCTAATGAAACACCCAACCGATTAACTCTGCGGTATCATCTAATGAATTAAATATATATCATGAGACCACCATCCCACAGATTATCATAGAAACACTTGACACATAAATAACTCCCAATAACCCTATCATAATCATAACAAACAAAACAAGTATATAAGAATATAACATTTCCAATTTTAAATCACATATAATTTAAAAAAAGTATCACACTCATTGAAAAAAACACATTGCTTTAAAATTAAATGCTAAAATTATAAATGATTTATAGAAGAATTAAATTCAAATAAAATTGGGATAATCTGTTGATGTCGCATAAGTAAAAAAATTCTCTTTAACTAATCTAAAAACACATCAGAGTAATTTTAAAATATGTTTATTAAATTAAAGTAAATAAATTCTGACCAAAAACCTAATATATAACTTTTTAAAAAATTTAATGAAATTAAAAATAGAAATAATTTTTTTATAATCGTTTTATATCAATATAAATAAATTTATAAAATAATATAATAAATATTCATTAGGAGACAAATTTATATTAGAAAAATAATAAAACAATCATTGTGTCCCATACCACTTTGAAAATTTAAATTATAGTATCTTTTAATGAAAAGATTTACAAAAAAATTAATTAACATGATTGTATATTTAATAAGGTGTTGAAGTGTCATATTTATGTTTATAAAAATTACCAATTGTTAAAGGATCATATCATAAAAAATGCCTCAATGAATGGTGGTTGAGACGAAATAAAAAACCTTTTGTTAGACTCATCACATATAATATTTATAGTCCGGAATAATAAATAGATATTAATTATATAAATTATTGATCTCATTTTTATGATAAATATGAATTTAATATCCTATAATGCCTTTTTAGAATCATTAATTATTCAAGTTCACGTCAAGAGTTTTCATGATATTCTATACATGAGTCAAATATGAAATTATTAAGTTGAATAAAATCAATTTGGTCATTAATGAATCATCAATCCAACACCCCTAGCTTCCACTGTACATTTCCCTTTGAACAATGCAATAGCATGCATTGTACGCGACTTCGAGATACTAACACACCATGACCAATCAAAGTAGTCGTTATTAATAATAATACCCACTTTTTGAAATTTTATTAATTTTATTTTTCAAAATTTATTTCATTTTTGAATGTCGAATATCAAATTCTGCTTAGGGTGAATTTTTTGTATTTTTGTGAAATTATTCAATTTTTTATAAATACTGAAAAAACCTATGTTATTGGTTAAAATTGACATTTTATTTAGATAATTATTTTATTATTTAAATTTATTTTGGGTCAAAATAGATACATAATACCTATATATGTTTAATTTAATTCACTGGAGTAATTTTATTATAAGTTTATATATATATATTTTTTTTATTGAACTTTTTACAGTACTTTACCCACCACTTAGGAGCAATTATAATTTTTTATAAAACATTTCTATACCACTTATATGAGTAGAATTTAAAAAAACCTAGAGACACAGTTAATATCAATAAGTAATATGTGATTCAATAAGATGAAAATAATTTTTGGGGAATAGTAACTATTGACATTTATTTACCACGGTTAAAAGTAAATAAGGTAATTACGTGTAAAAATGTTATCATAATTACCCTAAAATAGGTCTTAATTCTATTGGATAAGTATAATTAGACAAAAAACCTTAGGAATAAAATATTACCATCTTTATTCCACATGGATTATATTAGGACATTTTTTATTATTTTATTTTTGAAAAGTTAGAAGAGTTAAATACAATTTTTAATAACTAAAACATTTTTAACATTAGGCAAATCGAAATATAAATTAGACTCTATATATTTATGAGAAATATAAACAGATTTCTAATATAATAGTATTTTAAGGATGGTTATATATATTTAATTCGAAGTGATAATGTTTTAATGGATTTCAAAGAAATCAAATACTAAATAGGGTCAAAATTGACATAATTGAGTTTTTTAAAAAAATTCCATATTATTAATTGATATAATATTCATATAAATCAATGGTTTGGCCAAAAGACATAGATAAGGATATATATGTTTATAATAAACCACTTGGGGTTCTCTTTGGTAGTTTATCATAATTTTATTTACCATATAATATAAAAATATAAAGAGACATGGTAAATTCCAAACTACTTAGCTAACATTTGAATCTAAACGATAATGTTAATATGGTGATAGAAACATATATAAAACCTATTGGATGATATTTTTTCAACCCATCCCCACCTTAGACCCTATATAAATAATTTTGGAGCCATTAGAAACCAAAAATAATTTTATTTTAAATTAATATATAAATCATTTCTTAAAGTGACCATCACATCTCTTATAAAATGGAACAGCCCTTTCTCCCAAAATCACACTACCAAAGCCATCTGGATCTGCAAAAAACTTCCCAAATATCTTCCCAACATTCATAACTTCATCACAGAGGCCTCCTATTGGTCATAAAACCATCCTATTGAGCCCTTTTGTTCAAATAAAAATGTAGAACCCAAAAAAGTGGAAAATATTTAATCACCTCGTTGAGGTTCTTTCCTTCTATAACTTCTTATTTCTCTATTGTTTCCAAATAAAAATAATAAATCCAGTACTTTATACATACTATGACGTTATTATAAATATTTTATAACCATATTTGTTATTCTATTCATCCTATAAATTGAAATTTCCCCATATTTTCTTAAGTACGGCTTACCATCTCCACACCGTGGTGTAATTTTTTATCCAAACCATCATTATTTGGATGTGTATAATAATTTTTATAACTAATGTAAATAAAAAATATATCATTTTAATTATTCTGTCTATATGATATAACTTCTAATTACATACAATTTATCCAATAATATAATGATATTTTCACTCGGGTGTATGTACGGAGTACCGTCTACACGAACACGATGAGATTCATTTCCCTATCATAACCATTCAAGTATATTTTTCATTTGATGACTAAAAATAAAGTTTGAGAACCTATTATCATTTTTTATATGATTCAAATAAATCATATCCTTAAAAAAGGCTTATGTAACCAATCATATAAAGAAAAACAAATTAGTTAACACCCCAAATGATGATACTACAGAAATATTATTTATAATGCAATATTATAGGATCATATATGATATCATATTAATGTATATAGTTCTTGTATAATTTAATAACAATGATTTTACTGTTATAAAATAATTTAATGTAAAATTTACCAAGGAAATATACAGGGTAAGGGTTAATTGTTCAATCTCATTTTTATTCGAGATTGTTTATGATTATGTTTTTACATGGACATATTTATTATCCATGTACATATTTCATAAATGTGTTTTCAAATGGATTATTTTTAATGTAATCATATATTAAATCATCATTTTTAAATTTTTAACATATTTATTCTTCTAAATCATTCTCCCGAATGTCTATGTTTTCAAAATGGGTTTTTACGAATTTATTTAGATGGACATGAATATTTTTTAAATGTTAAATCCATTTAAAAGTTTAAAAGTGTTGTGGAAAATTTTTAATCAAAAATTTATTTAAATGTTTTACATTATAAATTGTTTGGATTTTAATTTTTTTCATGAAAATGGATATTTCACTCAAGGAGTTTTATAAATCATTTTCATCTTTGGCAAATCCATTGATTGATTTTAATCTTGTTTGATGTTGATTTATTATGATATAAATCACCCACATTATATTGAATGTTTTCTGATATGTTTGATTATGGATGTGTTATTTTTATATCTTTCATTGTTTATTGAAAATTTATTGACATTCCATATGCTTTTTTTAATATGAATCTTTATGTTATGTTTCAACCATTTCATATGAGGAATGTATTGGACATATTATGTGACTAATGGAGCCCGCTATAGCTCTTCGATGAATCAATAGGTCTTATGATACAATTAGATGTTGAATTTGATGAGGCCTTTCTCAATTTCAAATATGGTTATTGTCAAGGCCTAAAACATTTTTAGATGTCTTGACTGAGTCCTTTTCAAGATGTTTAATGTACATCAATATGAATTCCCAAATTATGAAAATAATAATGATGGTTCATGGGTTATTTGACAAGTAGAATACCGATGACTTTGTTTTATTATGGAATTATTAACTCAAATAATATTACAACAAAAATGTGTTCATGTTTATTAATTGTAAAGAAATTTGTTTTTAATTATTACTGCTCTTAATGTTTATACGATCTTCCACAGTATTCCTTACCCTTAATGAGTGTTTGTGCTCACCCCTTTCATATATTTCATTTTCACAGGGTATAAAGAATTTATTTATGATTGTCTTTCATGAATAATCTTGGATGCTTGGATGATTCAAATGGAATAAACTAGAATTTTATTTATTTTTATGTTGTAATGTTGAACTTATGTATGCATATTGTTTCCAATAATACTAAACTGATTGGTCTTTCGGGACATGATTCATTATATCGGGCCAATGTTATGTAATAAATAACTGACTCTATGTAACCGGGGTCAGGGCATTAAAATCATTATAATAATATTAATGACATAATAATCAAATTAATATATAAATTCTACTTTTAAATATACCAATTTATTTATGGTTATAATAAAGGAACAACGTTATAATCAATTTGAAAATATGTTTTATGAACACATTAGTAACATTTCCATTTTTCATTGAGAATAATGTAATGAATGTAATTATTATTATATATTTATTTAAGGATAATAACATCATCGGTGTAATATTTTTCATTTATATTTACTAATATTTATATCATTTATATGAAGTGTTGATGATGAAAAATCATATCACCTTGTAGAGGTGATAGTTAACACGTACACAAGAGCGAGTTTTTTGAGTTTATATTCTCTTAAAATAATAAAATTATTAAAATATTATAATAATTAATAATTTTTGGATAATATATATAAATATTAATTCAATAATTTCAACAAATATTGAGAGACAGATATGGAAAACAAATTATAACAATTTAGGTGGTGGTAGTCTGTTGTACAAATGAATGAATAATTCATTTTATATTTGATGAAATTATAGATGGAAATAGGTAATAATGTTTACATAATATAATAAATGTATATTTATGATACTGGAGTTTTTATTATATAATGGTGGAAGAATATTTGAAGGATATTGAAGAAGAAACAAAACTAAAACTCTATAAAAAGATACTTTTCCATCAAACAATCTCCATGGATTCACACCATAAAACCACTATTGAGGGTGTAATACAAAAAATAAGGGATATTGGGAGTTTGGATGTATTATAGGAAAATATTTGTGAATATATTTGATAATAAAATGGTTCTATGAGTAAATAATTAGGAATAATTTGAGCTTTTTTATGAGAGGGGAGATGAACTGATGGAAATATTTAATATATTATATTAATAAAATATAAAATTCTATTAAGAATGGACAGAAATTAATTTATTTTTAAGTTAGGATAAATTTTTGGTCTAATATACATCATACAATTAAAATTAGTAATGTTTTGATTATTTTTTGAATCCATTTCTTTTTTAATTCTAAATTAAGCCTTTCAACTCTTACCCTGATATCATCTAATTTACTCTATAAGGGTAGAGAATAAATATACAATTCCAAAAGAAAAATAAATGATTAATTTATGAAAATATAACACTTGTGAAACCTAGTTTTTAGAATCATATATTTAAAAAACTATCTGTCTCTCATAATAAAATATTTAATATTTTAAAATAAAAATAGTTTTTATTTTGACACTTCTAAATTTTACTTTTAAAAAATATCATACAAACAACATATCTTCGATATAAATAAATTAAAACATCCATATTATGTCAAAGTCATCCAAAATATTTTTTATGGAATTAATTATATCATATTATATTTATGTTATCATTTTAAAAATTATTTATCTGTTTCTTCCCTTAAAGAAGAAATTATTGCATTATCATTGTGTGAATGTTTAATTTAATTATTTGTTACATAATATTTATGAAAAAATTTCCATGATGTTTGTAATAATTATTTTTCAAAAAATTAATATTTTAATTCGATGATTTCCCATTTATTACCCTATATTAATAATACATTACTTGTTAAAAACAATGGTGTGGAAAAAACTTATTCCCAATTAATACATTTTTTTAAATACAATAAATTAATACAACTGCCTTAAATTGAATCTAAAATAGACCAACAGATAATATTTTCCGTAAAACAATCATCCAATGAAATTAATACACATGACATGGTGATTTTATATTATTTATAATATTAATTTTACCCTTATTTTTCGGATATACCCTTAAGAGTGTTAATAAAAATAATTACAAATGATACATTTCATAAATTCCTAAAAAAAATTTGATCCTATTAGTTCATAAATTTTATAGTAAATACATCTACTTATTTCTATTCTGTAAAATTCCAAACCGAGATATAGATAAAATGATTTTATTATTAATCACATTGATAGATTGAGAAAAAATGTTTAAATGAAAAATTATCAAATGTTCACATATTTTTTCTATCATATATAAATATTAAAATTATATTTTGATGAAATAAATTGGAATAAATGAAAAAAAATTAATCTAATTATACATTAAAAAAATAAAAAGGTTAATATTATTATATAAAAAAAGTCAATTAAAACTTATTTATGAATTAAATTACAATATTTTTTACTCTTATTAAAATGAAACATTTACAAAAAATACCAAAAAAATCATCCAAATTAAATTTTTATATAATAGTTTCAAATAATGTGATTATTTCATCAAATAAAATTTATAAAAGTGAAAAAAAATATATATTTAAAATTTTTTCTCCATCAAAAGGTGGAATTCTACATTGTTTAAAACAAAATGTTTTTGGGTTTAAATTATATTATATCTTATTTCATATATAAAATAACATATGATGAATTTTTAAAATTATATTATATAAATTTTTAATTAATATAATCCAAAAATAAATATATATTAATTTATTTTTATAAAACACATTTTTGGACATTTAAATAGTTGTCTTAAAAAAACAAGTAATTTTAATTAACAAATAATTTTAAATTCATTTATAATTAATCAGTCAAGGAATTAATTAAATATATTCATTTTTAATCCATATTTTCATTGTTTGGTTAATACCTTTTATACCATCAATTCTAAATGGTATGTTATAATGATTAAATGTAAATAATAATATTTATTTGATTGTTTATGGTCACTATAGCATATGATGTAAGCTATAGAAAATAGTCTTTCCTTTAAAATATCTGGATATAACTTTCCATCACCCTTTAATAATATTTTTCCTACCAATTATATTTTTGGATCTAAAACTAGGGGTTTGACTTTTCAAAATACCCTTATTGAAATCCCTCATTGTAAAAAGGATAACTGAAACTTCTTCATTAAAGTAATGAATTGAAATTACGATGGACAGTGAAGATAACACATTTTAGGGTTCCATGTACGAAAATTTGGATATATAAGACAAAAATAACCAACATGTTCTGATTATTAGTGATATAAAACATGTTCAAGGGAAGGATAATATTCACAAAATCATGAATTTGTTATTTGTTAAATGGTTATTGATTTCTATGTATGAAACAGAACGGGAGATTTTTTTTGTTTTAAGATCATTATAATAGGGCTGAAAATTTAATTTTTTTCCTATACTAAGAACATAAGTAAATATACATGCATGAAATGGGCAGTCCTATTCTTTAATAAATTTTCACTATAAACTCATATTTTTATCTATATTATTATTATTAAAAATAAATATTTCATGCCTGAATCAACTTATAGAGAGTATATTAATCCACATAATATTAACTATCTATTAATTATTTCATTAATCAATAACCAAAAAAATTATTACAATATGATAATATAATTTCATATAAATGATAATCTTTTAAAACTATATTGACTACCTTTTACCTACAAAATTTGATAATATTACCTAATTTTCCACATAGATCATTCCAGAATCATTACAATTACTCAATAAATATAAAAAACTATGATTAAAACCTAAAATTTATTTGATCACATGGACATTAAAGATATATTTTATTAATTTATCTCAAAATAAAATCATGTACAATTGAATTCTCTAACAAACAATTAATCTCTATAATAATATTCAAGTATTAAATCCATTTTTAGAAATAACATGACTAACCAAAACTCCAATATAAAATAATATACTCTTAAAAAAATATAATTAAATTTTAATTTATCGATTCAAATCCCATAGTATTGTTTTGTTTACATTAATCTAATAAGATTCTCAAAACAGTGAACATATTTTGAAACACATTGAATAACTTAATAACAAAATAATTTTCCAATAACAAGGCTATCTATTATATAATTAATATGTTACCAAAAAAATTGTTCATAATTTATTAACTTGTTAAAATAAAGTGAAAAGGTTATACTAACTTTGATTTCTTGTTGGCCATGAGTAGGTGATACACAATTTTATTCCTTTGGTTGTGGGTTCGATTCCTATGACCTAGTTAGGGATGATGGGATTTCACCCATATTATGTTTTTTAGTTTTTTTAACTATATAATTCAAATAAAACTCCATAAATAATGTAAATTTCTGAAAAATATCTATAACAAGTTTTATCCTCAATGTTTGTCTCTTACCTTTCATTTTACATCCCAAAAATTAATAACTCATAATTATCATATAAACTAATTTCTATAGTAGTGTCTTTAATTACCAAAGAATTTTTTAATTAAATCCTAAAAAGAGTGTCTCTAAGAAGTTTAACTTATGAAAACCCACAAAAATATAGAACAATGATGATATTCTTAAATATTAAGAAGACATCTCAATTCATAATATTGATTATGAAATTAATTTTACATTATATGAAATTGATGATACTTTAGGCTTTATATATTTATAAAATTATTCCATAACTCATACATAACAAAACCATAATAATAAAATGTGGACACTACCAAACTATCACCATTTTTACCACCCAATAAAAACCTCTCAGAATAAAGCAATATTAATTTTAAAGAAACATATTTGATAAGTTCATCATGATAAATTATTTAATCATTTTAAAAAATATATCCTCTAAAAAACATTTTAAAATATGGTATGATGTCAAATATATCAGTAGTGGATAAAAAATAAGAAAAGAAACCTTTTTTTCAAGAATACATCTAAACTCATGAATACTTTATCCAAAAGTAATACTTTAACCCAAAAAAACATAATCTCTTTCCCGGACATCATTAAATTAGAATATTTCTATAAAAATATATATTAATAATAAATCATAAAGATAACATGTGCCAATCCTACCATTCATACATTGTAGATTTTACGGTTACATTGGGAATAAATTTTATCATTACATTTGGAATACCTATCACAATATATTCCCTTAATCTCATAGGGGAACCCAAACCAATTAACATTTTCTCATTACCTAATGCAATGGTGAGCTATCCTAGGATCAAACAAACATGATTTATAATGGAACTACCAGAACACAAAGGCAACACCCATGAACCATAACAAAATAAAAACACATTAAACTAGAGTAAATGAAAAATGAAAAATCCACTTCAAAATAACATATCATTTTTATGAGGTCACACACTCATAATTGAAAATAAATTATTTTAAAATATAATGGTGATCTTATTAGATAATAATAGAAAAATTAAATTGACATAAATTATAGAAAATATTTTCATGTCATAAATTTTAATAAATAATTTCTTTTGAATTTTTTAATAATACTTGAAAGGGTAACTTTAATAGATTTTTTTAAATAACGATTTGAGTTAAATATTAATGATATATAAATATTCCATTATTAAAAAATTTGAATGAAATTAAAAATTAAAATAAAATACATTTTATAATCCTTTTTTATCTATATGAATAAATATTAAACATAATATAAATAATATTAACATTGTGAAATATATTTAATAATTAAAATTTTATACATTGAAAGTTACTCATAACACATTACAAAATTAAATTATAATATGTAATAAATAATAAATATTTGAAAACATTAAATAAAATGATTTTAGATATAATATCTATATTAAATTTCATATTATCATTACATATACTATATAAATAGATAAAAGATCATTTTATCATGAAATTCCCCAGTGAAAAGTGATTGAGATTATATCTATTACATTGAGTCTAACTCATCACATAAAATCATTATATCCATTAATAATAAAAATAAGTGGATTAATTAATTTCATAAGAATATTTTTGAATTTTATTTTACCTTTTATATGACTTATTAACTTGTTTTAATAGTTAATTAATTATTTAAATTCACCTCGGACATTTTAATGAAATTCAATACTGGAATCTAATATTACTCTGGTAGGTCAAATAAGGTTTGAGGGGTTATTAGAAAAATAATCTATAGAATATTATTAATGATATAAAAATTAATTTTATACATAAATTATAATTTTAAATCACACCATTTATTCATGTTTATGATAAATTATCATTGATTTAATCATAGAGATGGTAGGTCGTATGCAGACATGAGTAACGTTTCTATTTCTAATTGAGAATTATGAAAATAGTGTAATTATTATTTAATAATTCCATAATGAAAATAATATCTTCTATGTATTATTATTCATTTAAATATATACATACATATATATATATATATATTATCCATTTGATGAGCGGTTGACAATTAAAGGACAATGATTCACGGATGGAATTCTTCAAACAAATGCACGAAAAAAGTTATCTTTTTAATGTAAATGGAAATGTAATAAAAAATTTATAAATTATAATAATTAATATATCAATATATTTCATATAAATATAAATTCCATCATTATTATCATTTTTGAGATACGGTGATGGAAAACAAATTATATCAGTTCGGGAGGTGATAGTTCACCGTAGACATTAACAGATAATTCAATTCAAATTTTATTGAATTATAGGTGGATTCATGTGATTATATTAACTTAGAAACATATAATTATATTTATGTTACTATATTTATTATTTAATAATGGGGTAATATTTTTTCAATGAATTTGAATAAGAAACAATATAATACACCTAAAAAAGATACATTTCATTCTCACAATCAAATACGATTAACTAGTTAACATCTATATAGTTTTTTATTCTAAAATATGGCCATTAGATTTTTTATAAGGATTATAAGAATGTGATTGGTAATATTTTTTTTGAATATTTCATTTTTATTTGTGATTAGATTAGAATAATGATTACTTTTTTCGGAGATAGGATGGGCGCTTATTGAAATATATAAAATATCAAATAAATAAAAATTAATATTCCATTTGAAATGGGTAAAATTTATTTTATTTTTAATATATGGATATTTTTTGGAATAATTCCATTCCTATAATATAATTTGAACTTGTTGGTTTATTTTCTTAATCCTTATCATTTTGTTTTAAACCTTAAATAGTGTTGTTAACTCTTCACATGATATCACATAATTTACAATTTGATGTTAAATATAATTACTATAACATGAAAAAAATTGAGTCATTTATCGATGTATTTGACACTTCTAGACTGTTATTATGAATATTGGACATTTATATATTTTATATCATCAAATAAATTATTTTATATTGTAAAATATAATTATAGTCAACTTTGACAAAATTCAATATTTTACCTTTTTAAAATATCATAAACAATTTATATCTTCAATTAAACATCTTTATTGCATACCAGACATGTAAATAACACATAAAATACGTTTATAAAATCAATTTTATCAAATTATATTTATTTAGAAATATTTAATATCCTTAATTTGATTCATCCACTAATAAACCAATTACTTCATCATCATTGTATCACCATTTAATTTTATAATTTTTTCCCAAAATTTTAAAAAAATACCATGATATATGAAACAATGTTACATTTCTATATAAAATATATTTTTTAATAGATCACTTGTGTAACCCCATATTAAAAGTACATAAATTTTTTAAAAAAGGGTGTGAGAAAACTTGTCTTGTCTTTGAATATAATATTATTACTAAATTAAACTCATCCATCTTTCTCCATGTGATCCTAAAATCTACCCACTATGCTCTTAGTAATAACAGAATCGTCCAATTATGTTAGTATAAGTGTTACAATTATTTTATATTATTTATAATATTATCCATTCCCTTATTTACCTGATTGTTTCATAACTACGATAATAATAATAATTACTAAAGTTACTATTCATAAATTCAATATATATTTTGATCCTATTAACTATTAAATTTCATAATTATTTAATCCATTTATTTGTATTTTTAAAAATTCAAAACATATTATTGTCAAAAAATAATTTAAAAATAACCTCAATGATGGAATGATAAAATAAATTTTTAATATAAAACATTGAAAAGTTCACATTTTTTTGTATCAAATTTATATATAAAATTGATTCCAAATGAATATATTGGACTAAATAGAAGAAAAATAAAATAATTACATATTTATCCAATTAAAAATGATAATATAATTATAAAAAAATATATACATGAATGTAGTTTTAAATTAAAATTCGGTATTTGACATTATTCATTAAAATTTATAATTGATCCAAAAAAACATAAACAATTAAACCAAAGAGAATATTGATATAAATATTATAAATAATAATCTTATTTTCTCAACTAGAATATATAAATATTTAAAAAATTAGTTTTAAAATGGGTTCTCAAACAAAATATAGTAAAACTGCATTCTTTGAAAAATAATTGTTTTTTGTGTTAAATTCCAATCTATATTTTATCATGTCTAAAAAACACATAAAATGAAATTTAATAATTTTGGAATATATAAGTAATATAACCCCATACTATTTATTTATTATTTTTTTGGTATAAAATACACTTTTTCAAAATAGAATAGTTTTTTCATAAAACATGTTTTTTTATTTAACAAAGGGTTTTACATTAATTTATGATAAAATATTCAAATAATTAATTATATATATATATATATATATATATATATATATATTTGTAAACCATATAATCATAATCCAGTTATAACTATTATACCCAGTATTTTAATTTCTAGGTTATAACAATGTCATTTAAATAATAATATTTAGTTATTAGATTTTGCACGATGTGGAATATCATGTACGCTATCGAAAATAGTGTTTTTTAAGACATGGGATGTTACATTATCCCTTGGTATATATTATGAATAAATGAATTTTCGATCAAAAAAATATTTGTTTTCTGGGAAAATAAGTTTACCCATCAAATTTTTTTATAATAAAATTAATTTTAATCACTATTAGAAAATAAATACATTAAAATCAATTGGATATTTTTAATTACCCTATAAAAATTTCATATTATCATAAATTAAATTTTCAGGACCAAAAATTATTAATTTTTGAGATAATTTAGATATAATGATTAAGTTAAATTTATGTAAAATAATTTATTTATTTTTCAATTTCCTAAAATATCATAAAAATTTATATATAATTCAATGGATAAGTAAGTGATTAACCTTAAATCATACTACATGAATTATATAAAAAATATATACTAATATTCCATGAATTATTATATTTTATATTAATTAAGGAATGAGTTTGTGAAAAAATTCAAAACAATCTCATCTATAAATGGACTTCTCTACCACTCAACACATCACACACCATTACCATGGGTTGATATTGAATCCAACACAAAATTCACACTGTATAAATAAACATTACCCTTTTAAAGAAAACTTTAATAAAATTTATATCAAACATATTCATTTCCATGAGTACATTAGTAGATTATACATGTTTTTAATGAAATTTGAGAGAATCCAACCTAGTGGTAGTCATACATAATAGTGTATAATATTATTTCTCATTAATTGATTTAAAATTCATATTAAAAAATGTTTTTTTGTGGTTTATATGCTTCTATGTTGACTCTATTATTCATTAATAAATAAATATATTTAAGAATCCATCGAATCATATCCTATTGGAGGAATACTAATTCAATATCTTATAAAAACATAATAGTGCAATCTCTAATAATTCATTTATACCATGATTATCTTTGTCAAAATTTACATTAGAAAATATAATTAATTAGTACTCTCAAATAATAAAATTATATTCTTATACTATAGATTTATATATGGTTTAATTGTATTATTACCATTTCACCTCCCCTTGGTACACAAGTATTATGAAAGGATTCAGGTAACTGTTTCAAACCTGATCAAATTACCTTTGCCACTAATCATTCACCATTTAGTAAATTTTATTTTTATGAATTTATTCCCTATAAGTAATTGAATAATTAATTCTTAATTCTATTTAATTTCTTTTTTAATATAAATTTTAAAAGGGATTTTTTTCAATATTATCTAAAATAGAGGTCTTCCATTGACCTGAAATTAAATTGGAGAAGTGTGAATAAAATATAATTTTTTATCATTTTCACGAAGATCTATTTCTCCTAATATCTTCTTCAGTTGTGAATATAAATATTCCTTTATGATTTTCATACTTCGATAATATAATTTGAATAATAAATTTTTTATTAATAATTAATATTTAAAATAAAAATTATCCAAAAGTAAATGAATTTTATTCTCTTTTCTGGTTGATATATTTCTAAACACTTATTATTTTTTCCATATATGACGATTAGATTTACTTATTTTAATATTTCACGACGAATAGGTTTTTAATGGAATCAAACTGAATTATTATATGGAATATTAATTTTTATTCCATATGATGATTCATATGAATCAAATTTCAATTCGATAGTTTAATTATTTAATGATATAATTATATATGTTTTCATCTTTATATGGGAGATACATGTACTATTATCTGTATGTAATACATGGTCCAAAAAAATTACATATCCCATTAATTTATTGGGAAATTATTTATAATACTTGAGATAAAATGTAAGGTACTTTTGAGTGAACCAAATCAAAAAATGTAGTAAGGGTGGGTTAGAGGTAGATATCCCACTCATGTAGTGGATAAAGCCTTATTTCCCACCACCTAACATGCACAGGACCTATGACCAAAAAATATCAACTATGGGAATCTATCTACCATGTAATGATTTACATTTATTTGATCACTAATATAAGGAATATATTTATATACTTATTATGTGCCATGTAATAATTTTACACAATATTCCATAGTTATTTTTTCATGGAATATTATTATTCACTGAATTTTCCACACACATATAACTCATTTGATTTTTTTCCAAAATTTAGATGTCCAAAATAATTTTTTTAACATATGTTGTATAGGTGAGATTTTTTTACACTATTTTCATAAAATTTATTTATATTATCATAGCCACAATTTCAACATATTCTACCATATGATATTTGATTTATATCACTCATGTAAACACATTATAGAGAAACTGAGCTAAACCATTTTGATTGCATCCATACCCGAAAAAATGATGTGTATTTTTACATTTTATATTATTATAATTATATCATGTCTAGAAATTTTCTTCCAAATATTTAATTTAATTAGTATAAAATAAGATTATTATGAAACAAATATCTAGTGAAACTAATACTATAGGATCTAGTATGTTATCTTCTTAGATATGTCATGAATATTTATATTAATTCATCGTATGTGTATATATGATAATTTTTGGACACCTAACAGGTGGAAGAAATCCACTATAACCCCAATTATGTATGTAATAAAGACATATTTGACCATAGAGGACCACTCTAAAAGGCCACAAGATGGGGACTATATGTGATGGTTTATGTCACAAATATATTATCCATTAACACTATAGATTACATGGAAAATATAATGAAAACACCAATATATATAATAAATGTAACTAAATAAATATTTACAATTTAAAAAATAAATATAAAGGTAAATGAATACAACTCAAACTAGAAAAAACCATGGATGACCTTATAGACTCCAATATAGTTAATATAATCATAGAATAACCAATTTTAATTACAAATTTACAAAAACATCACAAGAAAACTATAGAATGGTTAGAATTTGGGAGTACATCATTGGATTATATTCCTATATAATTCAACATCATTATGGATTAAATTCACTCATATATAAATGTGTGAGATCAACTATGAAGGATCATTTGCTAATAATGGTTATATAGTAAGGATGTATGTAAGGTAAGAGGGCTGTGTGACATGTGATAATCAAATAACTACCAAATTCAACTCTCTCACGAGAAATCTTCCAAACCTTTAACCATTTTTTATATAAATGATTTAATATGATAACATATCAATCAATAAAATAATATATTAATAAACATCCTTAGAAGAAGATCCCCACAATTTAAAATTTCATAATTATGCACCAAATCGAAAATATGATAACTATATAACATTCAAAAATTAACATACTTCTTCTCAATTATAATCACAATGCATCCATCCCAACTTACTTATTCCCATCAAATCACCACATCTGATCATTATCTCATCCACTTGTGCTATAACAGTTATCTTTTGTATCCAAAACACATTTTATAACCATAAGACGTCACAATTATATGATATGTATACATGTTGTGGCCATACAACAATGTACCCTAGAAAATATGCATGTTTCATAAGCATATAAAATTATAATTTGGATATATATATTTAAACACATCACATTATGCCGTTAAAACCCATGTACATATATAAACTCATTTCACAACAATATGTTATTATAAATTTTATGGAATATTCATGAAATAACCTACAACTAGAACATTTAATATATATATATATATATATCAACACGTTATTCAATTATGGAATGTGAATTTATGTATATAACTGAATGAAATTATGGAATATAAGTAATGTTCATAATATCATAGATAAAGAATAGCCCAAATAGGTAAATATTCAATTATTCAATATATATAACATAAAGCGATACCAATAAGTGAAATATCGGAATGATATTTATATAAATAAAAAACAATATCCAATAAAAAATATTTTATGATATTCTCAATGATCATGATGTCCCCACATATATTATCATAATCATAATGATAAAAAATCAATATAGACACTAATTATTTGATAGATTATTCAGTCTAATTATTTATATAATTAAATATCACCACTTGAATACTACAACTATGGGGTTATTACAACATACCCATACTACCTCACACTTCACCTTTATATGATAGTACTAACCATATAATAATAGCTACCCAACACCTCAATCATAAATTCGGTACTAAAATATTCATAAATTACTATTATAATGATTTACCGAAAACCGACATAACTACTTAAAAATATGAAAACCATAACTTGATACCAAACCAAATGAATTACTTCTAAATTAGACATTTAAACTCTCACTTCAAATATAACCTATAATTGTCCCACAAAACACCAATACATCACCCCTATAAATGGAAAATAAAAGAATAGAACAAACTAATCTTAATATTCTAACAACAAAAACGTTACACTCACCTCGAAATCATAACTAACATCATCAAACTATGAGTCCATGAATAAATGGAACCAGTAATCTATTCATACATACCTCTAAAATATAACCCAATAATTAAAAAATTAATAATAAAATAGTCATACTCACCTTACGTAATAATTTTATCTATATAAGTACACAATTCATATAACATAAAATATTACTCATAATAATCAATAGGAATTATATATTACCATATAACTCAAATCCATCCATGATTATTTATCCATCACTTTAATTATAAATCGTTTTTTATTGAATTATAATAACCATATAAAATTCTATTTAAACAAATAATTTCATCATAGTATTATAAACGGAATACAATAAAATATAAAAAATAATATATCATAACATCACCAAATCATCATAACATCATAAATGAAAAATGTTATTAATAATTATCATATAACATGTAATCAAATTTATCTTTCAATGTCACCATTTTTTATTCTATATTCCATTTCATAATTCTATATCTAATGTATTCCCTCTTTCATCATCGATAAAAACATTTTATAGTTTTATAATATTAAAAATATATAATAATAATCAACATACATACCTGAATATATATAAATTAATAAATATTAATAATTATATTGTAATAAACTAGAATGATTGAGAATAAAAAATAAAATAATTACAGAATGAATAAGAGTAAAATAACACATTAAAATGAATAAATCATTATGACTATGCCTAAGGGGGAGTTAGGAAATGAAGTGTATATTAAAATAACAACCCATAACATTATAAAAAAATCTAAGCCAATATTATGGGATGAGTATGAAAAATACATGTAAATAATATTATCTATTGTTTATAGGTGTATGAGACATAAAATTTTAAAGCATAAATAATATCGATGACTCATTTGGTCTAATAGATGACTTTACTACTACATAATAATTTTAAATCCAATAATTCATTTTTAAGAACTCTCAATTAAAGAAATTTAGTGTCAGTATTTTTTTTGGTTATAAAGTAATGATTTTATGATAGAAAATATATATTCAGTGGTTTTATATAATATCATGCAACATATATTTCATCAAACAGAGCATATACATAGAAACATTCTACCTCAATGAATCTAAACATTGAAATATTGAAATAAATGATATTAAAAAAATGAATCACTATGAACATTCCATGAAATGATAATATCAAATTCATCAACAACAAATGAAACACATTAGACCATAATAATAGAATAAAATTTATACCACTATTTTGGGATATATAAAAAATAAAAAATAAATTAATGACAAAAATGGTGGATCATAAAATAAAAAAATAATTGATTCCTATAATAGAAATATAGTAATCCATTGAGGAATGACCATTTTCCAAAAGAACCCCAATATATTCCATGGTGTGAGATGATGAAATAATGTATATGCATGAATAATGGTCCACAGTAATTTATATTTAACAAAATCTAATATCCACTATGGTGTGATGGATTACAATATGGTCTAATTATCCTAGGTCATTATGTCACCCAAAAATTTTAAAATTATTACATATTATTCGAAACCATTTGAGACACACCCCACTGATTTTAGACAAACTAGTAAATGTATTTCTCTTAATTTAATAACATTGGTAGATTTTGTAACATGAAATACTAAGTATAAATAAAATAAAATATATTATAACTTTATAAAATATCACATTAATTGTTTTTTATTAATAATAAGTAACTAAAATTTAAAAAAACTATGTTTTATAATTATTTAAAATTAACTAAGAATCATTTAAATGAAATAGGGATGTTTGCAAAACAAAATTGAGTTTTTTTAGTGGAAGGTTTACTCACACCTTTCAGATGTATTTTTTTATTACTTATTATAACTGATAAAGAATTTATTTTATAATATATATTTATAATTATTATTAATGAGTGAAATATTCAGATTTTTCTAAATAATTTCATTTTTTGTTGTATAGTTAAAAAAACTGAATTTTATTTAAAAAAAAGTATTTTTATTAATTTTTTTATTTTGAAAAATTATACTTGGGATTGGTTTTAAATTAAAATTAGTTATATTTAATATAAATAAATCAAAATTTTCCTTTTTAAAAAAAATTATTTAAAATTATATATTAAAACATTCCAATCTTCTAAACTTTTTTCCTTTTTAATCCTACCCATCATCACATCTCTGGGATTTATTTTTCATTAAATTAATAAAATTATATGAATTTAATTTGAAAAATGGATTCCAAAATCTTAATTATAATATATTATGTTATGTATTTTTTTTAATATTAATGTTAACCAAAATTAATATGAGAAAAAGGGAAAAATAATTTAGAATGGTTAAGGTAAAAATGGATTTACCAGGGGTTAACTAGAATTAGAAAGAATAAATTGACCTAAACATTGTATAAAATATATTTCAGGGGAGTATTTCTTTTTTATGACATCTTGTAATTAGTAATACACCATCATTTTACATTTTTTTAGTTTAGAAATGTCGGTATACCTTTTTTAACACCAGTTTGTTATATGAAATATTTACATACTTTTTTATTCTTCAATAGAATACTTTGCACAAAATCATGAGTTTAAAAAAACTATGGGATGCCCTTAATATAAAATTACAATTATATCCTAGCTGTTATGTTAGCGGGAATAAATATAACTAACTTCTAAAAATATATGATAAATGTAAATCAATTATATATCTTATTAGTGATTTGAGTGAATTTAATTAATGATATATGTATGTTATATTATTTTGAATATATTTTTGATATTCATCAAATATTTATTTTTTTCCATATGGTATGTATAAAATGTATTTATTGTATGAAAACCAATAAATTTTAAAATAATGTCTTTTTCCTTTTAATTACGAATCCTTATTAATTTTTGGTTTAGAAAAATTAATAATTTAAATATGAAAATGTAATCATGTTCATTGGAATCATGATATAAAATATTAATTTGGTTAAAATTATGATATTTTTCTGATAAAGTGCATATTTTGAGGAACAGTAAAATACGCTAAATATAAATTTAAAACAACAATATTCCTCGAGATTATTTATATTGTTAAATTATAATATTGAATGGTTTTAAAGTCTAAATATAATATATTTTCACCATTTAATATAATTTATGTCATTACTATTAATTTTACATTTAATTCAAAGTTAAAAACATTTAAATATTTTGCAATGTTTTAACTTTTAAAACTCATTTTCTTATTCCAACAATGGAATTAATTTTAAATTTATTAATGAAACTAATGTGTCTTTAATTTGGAAAAATTTATTCCATATTTTTAACAAGTAGGTACAAATTATGATAATAGGTTACTTTTATTTTTGTGCATAATGAATAGTAACTATAGTAAATTTTATTTACCACTGTTAAAGATAACCGGGTAATTATGGGTAAAATAATATTACAAAATTACCGTAATACATTGAAAATATAATTGGATGATTATATTTCTCCCTAAAACATTCTTGAGTCAAAATGGTATCTATTGGAACCCACTTGGATGATATTAAGGCATTTATTTTATTTTATTTAAAGATATGTGAAATATGTGTCACTCAATCTTTAATAATTAAATTATTTTAAATATATGGTTATACAGAACATAAATTTGATTATAAAAACTAATTTGAAATCTGATTTTTTATCTTTATCATGGTTATTTGTTTTGAATTTTTAAGAATTATATAATTACCATAATAACTTATACATTAATGATTCATAAATTATTTTGTAAAAATTCAATAATATGGTTTTTATTAAAATAATAATACCCATAAAAAGGAACAAAAATTTGACCAAACAATATTTTCCAAGTATATATAAACCGTAAGCATCCAATGGTAGACTTTTTGGGCATTTGGATCCTTATAAATTCAATTGCGACACTTATATTATTTTTTAAATGTTGTCCAAGATGTCCCCATCATAATTTAATAAATTTAGAATTATAAATGTAAAAATGTGTAGAAGATAAATTCAAATTAATGTATTATTATGGAATATGATAGATTTATCTTCATCATAGTATTTTTTAAGAAACCAATTAGCTTATTAAATAACTATAAAAATGTTGTAGTAATTGTATTGTTAAGAGAAATATCCAATAAAATGATTCAAAAATATTAAAATAAATATTATGTGAAGTAATTAATGTGCTCCATAATTTTCTAGATGAATATGACATGATAAAAATATATTAAATATTTTTGTTCAAATCTATCATATGTGTGGATATTATTTAAATTCAAATAAATATATATTGTCAAAATTTACCCTATTGAAATTATAAAAATAATAATATATTATTTAATTGTTTAAAAATGACCAAAATATTTAAAATTACTAATTGAAAATTATATGGTAGAAAATTTCCTAATTTTTCTAGTTAAGTACAAATAAAAACATTTATGTAAGTATTTATAACTATTTAAAATTTAGAATATTATTACCATAAATAAATTTAAATTGATTATACAAGGATAGATCAAAATGATAAGGTTTAAAGTAAAATCAAAACATGTATAAATATTTTTCGATGATGATATTAAAACCCTATCTCATCTCATATTCGAGTTTGAATCATTTTGGAGGGTTTTAAATGAGGGTTGACTTTATTATAAATTAACATTTTGAGTTTTCCAAAAGTTCCATTCTCCTCTATTTTAAAAGGAAACCTAATCACTATATTCATCACTCCATTTTGAGTCTTCAAAACTAGTGAAACCCTATCCACATAAATTATTAAATTCCCTTTCAACAAGATATAAGTCATTCTCTTCTTCAACAACCATCTTTAGTTCCCTAAGGGGAGGTTTAGAAGAGGCACGTTGATGAATAGGTAATATCCTTTACCGATTTTATCAAACTACTTTCTTCTTGTACTTCCTAAATATGTGTTTTTTAATTATTATTTTATTACTCTAGTATCAATTTTATTCTTATATGTTATTATGAATATGAATCAACCATATTCCATCTTTTATCCATCCTATGATAAATGATATCACCACATGTGTGTAAATACAACCTACCGTTTCCACGCAGTTGTGTAATCTATTTTTAATCACCAACATACATGGATGGGTATATTTATACAAGAAATAACTATATATTATTATTGGAAAATTATATTGATTCTAAAATATTATACACTGCAATACAATTTCACAATCATGGGAATGATATCATCTCTATTGCAGATGTACGACCTGCCGTCTCTAAGATATGATGTCATTCGTTCTACATGATCTTCATTGAAGAATAATTATATAAATGAATTAAATTAACAAATATGATATATAAGATAACAATACCATTCAGTAAAATATATAAATATAACCCAAAAAGATAAATATGAAATTATTCGATAAAATGTGCATAAAAACATAAAGCAGTTAACACCGGAATAATGAGTAAAAATTAACTGATTCTAATTAAAAGATAAGAATATAACAATATATGATATCATAAGAAAATATAAGATTCTATAATAAGTTAATTACATTATTTAAATACATATACAGTAGGTTAGGATACGTATAATGCATATATGACCTTAGGTAAGGTTAAATCAGATAATCTAATTTTTATCTGAGATTGTTTATACTAAATTATTTATAGAGTCATATTTGTCATCCACATCCTTGTTTCATAAATAAGTAATATTATTTCTATACTCCTACAATTTTTTAAATTCAATTTTACCCATTGGATAATTTTTTTTAAAATATTTGAAAGGAATCATTTGTCTTTTTCAGTATGAGATACGTTTTGACTTTTCCAGTAAAGTACGAGATGCATGTTTTTTAACTTATACGACACGAAATTATTTTTATGATTTCATTGAGAATTATTTCAATGAATTATCTTTAAAACATTTCATATTTATTTTCAATTAATTCATTTTCTTTAAAAATTGAATGACAGATATAGAAAAGAAAATGATTTTAACGAAGAAAGGATATTTTCCTCAAGAACTAAGTTCATGTGTTTTATAAATTTTTTTCCATCTAAGAATATATATGGTTTTTATAGAACTATTATTACATTAATTTTTTTTATTGAATTATTTTTATTTAGTCCTTTTATTTTTTATGGATTATGTTATGATGGCATGATTTTTAAAAATACTATTTTATTACATGGGATATGTTATGATGTATTATTTATGATTTTGTGGCACCCAAAAGAATCATTTCATTAAGAGATGGGTGGGAGCTATATCACCCTCAAATTCATTGGGTAATTATTTATATCTCAGGATATAGTCGTGGTTGTAACTGAATGTTTATCTGGTTCAGATATACAGGACTAGAACGCGGAGTGAACTCCGTTCAGTAATGGAAATTGTCTGATATGATGGACATGGAAATTATCATTGACTAATATGAAATGAGTTTATATGATTATTTGTGTATAAAACAATGTTTCATGTCTTAATTTGTGATTTTTAAGATATCATTTTACTTCTATGATTTATCCCTTGACAGGATATTATAATCTCTTATGGAGGATAAAATTTTCAAACATTATGATGTTAATAATATGATATGATTGAATTTTCCTTTGTTTACCCTTACTGAGAATTTGAGCTCACACTTTTGTATGTTTCTTTTCCCCGTGTGTGGAAGAAGGGCATGGAATATGATATTCCAAATAGGAGTCTAGTTAAGATGAAATAAACTAGTGAAAACTTAGATTCTTTATGAACAAGTTGTTTATGTTTCCCAGTTTCTAAAAATACTACACCTATATAGTCCTCTCATGGTTTTGTTATATTTTTTAATAAATATACTTCAATTCTGAATTAATAACAATGTTTTTAATGTATGGCTCTCTATATTTAGTGTCAGAGGAATGGTATAGTTAACATTTAGAAACTAAGAGGTGAGAGACTTAGTAAGAACCCTAAAGATATGTTTATCAAATGATATAATCCCAGTGTTTTAAAAATGACCATGAATAACCTATGATGAAACATAAGATGTAAAATTTAATTCATCATTATGTAGTTTTCTGATTATGATTAGTATTTCTGACACTATGCTTCTTGGTTTTAGTCAATTGATTCAACCCGATAGAACCATGATAATGCTGAATACAACGACAAATGAAATTATTTTCCCCCTGAACCACCAAATGTAAGGCGGGGGGGGTTGAATGTAAAATATATTATCCATGCTCACAAAACATTCTAAAACTATTAATCATGCATGAAATACAAACATGAAAATGAAAGAGAAACATTATTTTGAATCCTATATGAGGCAGAATCCACCTTCATTCAGTGGGTCTTTTTATTCAATAGTTGATAAACAATGGATAAGTACCACTAAAAGGATATTTTCTGTTCTACAATAATTTGAACATGATAAAGTCATCTTAGTAGTATATCATTTGGATGGTGATGCTGATAAATTATGGAATCATATCAAGAAAACAATACAAAAAGATGAAATCTTGTCTATGGAATGGGAGGAGTTCAAGAACTTATTTGTCAATAATTACTTCCCTTATATTCTTCAAAAAAATATGGAGAAGGAGTTTCATGAACTCAAGAGAAAGGATGATAAATTAGTTGGTACCTACGATGAAACTTTTACAAGACTTTCAAGGTACACTTCCAGAATTATTATAAAACACAGTTGTAAGATCGATCAATTCTTTAGAGGCATAAAACCAAGTCTCAAAATAGAATTATCCATAAGATACTTCAATTGAAATGGGAAAATTATTTTATGTGCTCTCATGGTTGATATAGAGATTGATGTAACGCAGCTGTCAAATGGGATTGATATGAAGAGGAATATGTAGTTTAATAGAAAATATAAATACTACAATGAAAAGAATATGAGTATTCGCTTATGATAAATGTGCTGAAATAAATAGGGATTTAATTGTCTTAATGGTATAATTAAAAGTTTTATGCGTGGAAAATAAGGTCATTGGGAAATTAAATGCAATTGTTATAGGAAAATATGTCAAATAATGTGAACAAAGAAAAGGCTACACAGAATGCACCTCGTACACATCAATGTTAAAAGTGAAGTGAAATGGGTAATTAATCCAATAAATTCCAAAATACAAGGGTTGTTTTATATTATATACATCAAAAATATATTAAGGCCACAGAAAAATGTAAGTAACATGAAGTTTATATCATCAATGTGGAGTACGATAATAAAGTGGTGAAAGATACACATACCATCTACTCTAAAGTAGTAAATTTTTTATTTGATTATGGATACACCCATACATTTTTTTCTGATTAATTTATATGGTTATCATCTTATTACATCAAAAATTAGACATTGAGTAAGCTACGACAATTCCTAATCGCACAACAGTCACATAAAATGTTAACAATTCTCCTCTAATTGATGTTTGTGGGAATGTGATTCCTGAAAATCTTGTGATCCTTCCTATAGTGGAATTTGATGTGTTTTTAGCATGTATTGTCATTCCTTATATGGAGATCATATCAATTTTCTATTAAGGTATGTCTCATTTCATATTATAGATCAATCTATGGTCATCGATCGATGAAATTATGAATATAACCATTAAGTATAAATTTCATCCATCTTATGGGACTTGATTAAAATAAATGAATTTTATTTATATAAAATGGTTGAAGAGAGACTCATGATTAATAAGAAACCCATTTTACATGTGTCTTATGATGTATTTCCGGAGTAATTGCACGTTCATCCACCATATCCTGAAGTTTTGATTTCAACAGAACTCATACCGGGTGCTATGCCTATCAGAAAGACACCTTATAGCATGGCCCCAATTGAGTTGCAGGAATTGAAGAAGAAACTCCAAGAGAATCATTATAATGGATTAATACTCCCTAATGGATCACCTTAGGGAGGACCTGTTCTGTTTGTTAAGATGAAATATAAATCAATGAGACTCTGCATAGATTATCAAGAACATATAAAGATCACTATCAAGAAAATATATCCTCTACAACACATTGATGATTTATTTGAATAACTATATTGACATCAATACTTTTCAATTATTGTTATTCGTTCAAGGTATCATAAATTAAGGTTAAAAAATGAGGAGATAACAATGATGGATTTCCATAAAATGTATGAACACTATGAATTTATAGTTATGCTATTTGGTCTTACAAATGCACCTGCTATCTTCATGTATTTAATGAATAGTGTCTTTAGAGACAATATTTATCCATTTTTGGTAGTCTTTATAGATGATATTCCTGTATATTAAATGAAAAAGGAAAACATGAAGATTAGATGACAATTGTATTGAAGATCCTTAGAATATAGAAGCTTTATGAATAATTTTTCAACTTAGATTTTCGGATTCAAAATGATTCATTTTTGGGTCACATAATCTCAATATAAATGATATCTACGGATCTATAAAAGCAAGTGTTATTGAAAGATGGTCGATACTATGAACAGTAATATAGATCCAACGTTTTCCTGTTTGGATGGATATTATCGATGTTTTTTGAGTGATTTTTTCACAATGATCTAATCCACTATCCTTTCTGACTCAAAAAGGAGTTGTGTTCTTTTGGATGGAGGAATGTGAAGAGAATTTCAAATAGCTAAAAAGGTTATCTAGTACACCTATTCTCACAGTACCTTTTAGTGGAGAAAGGATTGTGTTCTACAGTGATGCATCCATGAAGGGGCTAGGGTGTGTTCTCTTGCAATATGATATGGTTGTAGCTTATCCCTCACGACAGTTGGAAATCAATGATAAAAATTATGCAACTCATGATTTGGAGTTACCTATGGTAATCGTTGAATTAAATATATGGAGGCATTATATTTATGGTGGAATGTGTCATATTAATACTAATCATAATATTTTAAAGTATATTTTCACAAAAAAGGAACTGAATATGTGCTAAGGAAAATGGCTGGAGTTGATTAATTATTTTCACAGCATTATACATTACCAAAATGGGAAACCAAAAAATTTGGCAGATGCATTAAGAAGACAAGGCCATTCCATCTTATCAATGATGAGGATCAAAAATGATAAAATATTTCATGATTTTCGAAGGATGGGTCTTGAAACTATAACAGAAGGTGAGAAATCTCATCTTTCCCAAATAAATGATAAATTAACTATACATGTAAAGATTAGAGAGGCATAAAAGGAAGATGTAGAGTAAGAAAATATGCTGAAAAATTTTCTTGAATTAATCCATGATTGTGATGATTTAATAAGGATCAGAAATTGGGTGTGTGTTCATCCCATACAAGAATTAAAGAATGAGATATTGGATGTGGCTCATAGTTCATCATTCTTTGATCACCCAAGAAGCACAGATATCCCTAGGGACCTAAAATAGTATTTCTGGTGGGTCGGTTTGAAAAATGATGTCACTAAATACGTATCTAAATTCTTGGTTTTTCAAAATGCTAACGTTGATAGACATAAGTATAAGGGGATGTTATAACCATTAATCATGCTAGAATGTAAATGGGAAAAATTCCTAAGGAAATTTTCACTAGAAATCCCAAAACATCCAAAGGCAATAATGCTATCTGGATTATAGTTGATCATCTTACGATGTTAGTGCATATCATTACTATTACAGAGGATTCTTCTCTTAATCATCTTTCAATGATATATGTGAAGAAAGTGTTATGATTTATGGAGTCCCACTTTCCATTATATCTGATCAGGATCCAAGGTTTACCTCGATGTTCTGGCGAAGTCTTCCACATGCTCCAGATAAAATGTTATGTTTCATAAATGAAAATCATCCTCAGACAGATGGTCAGTCTAAAAGGACTATTCAAAATCTAGAAGACATGTTGAGGGAATTCTCTATGTATTTAGAAGGTGTTTGGGACCAACACCTTCCATTGGCAGAATTTTCTTACAACAACAATATTCTATAATGTATTCAGAAGGATCTTTATAAAGCCCTCTAGGGAATGATGTGAAGAACTCCATCATGTTGTGATGATGTTGTCGAAAGAAATCTATTAGAACCTGATCATGTTGATGACATTAAAAAATGGTTAGATCTATTCAAAAACATTTATGAGCAGCTCAATGTAAACAAAAAATATCAGGTGGCAACTAAAGAAAAAACCAAAAGTTTGATTTTGGTGATAATGAGTTCATTTTAATATCTTCCTCTAATAGTGTAATGATATTTGGAAATAAGGGAATGTTGATCCCTAGGTATATCGGTCATTTTGAAATTCTGGATCTTGTTGGGAAGGTATCATTCCAATAAGAGGTTCTATTGGAACCGGGCATGCAGTGGAAGCCCCAAATAGGTTGGTTTTTTAAAATTATTCCACCTACGGTCAACATAAACTTTTTGACAACAGAGAAGAGTAGCTCGGTCTTATCCAAGGACCAAACATGGAGGATTTTAAGCACAAACATCAACCGTAAAATACATGGTTTATATCCAAAGCTGCGAACAAAATATCCTCGTTTATGGTGATCACTGCTCAAAGAATCTGAAAACGAATTCCTCTAGATCTTCCACATACACTTCAAGGAATCCATGGGAGCACCGTTCATCATAGTTCAGGTGTTAGTGCAGAATATTGATGATTCCTTCGACATTCCGACAATCCCCACATCTCTTCGCTAGCGATGCCCGAGAGAGAGCTCCATTCGAGCTCCATGGATCCAGAGCATCTCTATCTATACTGTGGGAGAGAGGATATGAGAGAGAAGCTCCATGAATAGTATTTGAAAAATCCCCTCATCTTTTATTTATAGTGCTTAATTAAAAATACCCGTTATAGCCTCACCGGCCCCTAATACTGAACTCACTATTAATGAAATTTTATGACTAATAATCTTAGTCATAAATATTATTATCATTCACTTGTAATATATTAAAATATATTACATGATAATAATTTATTCATTAACTTGACTCCTCACTCCCTTAAATATTAATTTATCCTTGAATAACTGAATATTCATCAACTAATATTTTTCATGTATTTACTAAAACCCATAAATACATTTAATAAATAAATTCAAAACTCATAATTATAAACATTAATTATAAGAATTATTTATTTCATTGGTGATCATTAAACTTTGGACAATTCCTAGACCCATGTGGTGGGGCCCACTATGTTCAATACTCCCATTCAAATGAATAGGGTAGATTCTGGAATATACTATTGTGTGTGACATTCTAGGTCCTTATCTCAATAGTAGTGAATAGTATTCATAGACCAAGAGTGGGATCTAACAACCCATCGTGGCCCGATGAATAAATTAGGATTGTAAGAGCAGCAACAACCAACCTATGAACAGGCACTGCATAATATAATATCATTGCCTTTAATATCTCATAAATCTAGACGCACTCACATGTCATCTCCATTTTCTTGATTTATACTTTTTTGATTTAACTGGATAGATTTACCATTGACTGCTATGGAAATGTTCTTATAAAGGTACTACCATCCAAATGAACTTGGCCTTAGATATATTACATCCATTACCCGGAAGCGACAAATCCATCTGTGACCATTCAACCAATGTCATGCCACCAATGACGCACCCGACACAAACTCCATCTCCATGAATTCATTGCAATGTTTTTCATCTTGAATCAATGTAAGAAATCAAATGACATACAATGGTAATGATCTCACGTCAAGAGACCATTATAGATGAACATAGATAGAAACATCCAATGACACCTGAAACATGTGGTGTTCATATTGGCAGGTCATTTCTCATAGTCCCACTACTACAGATCACCAAGTGTGAACTTCATTAGAAGAAGTCTCAATGATTATGATCCCCCAACACCTGATGGTAAAACACCTACTATGTCCAATCAGTAAGATGTATCTATACCATAAAACACATATATTTATGATTAATGTTATAGTATCTAGAGGTCCTCATTATAGACTGGGAACTGCTATAACCTTTCGATACAAAAATTAATCTTCCAACATTACCATTTCAATAGTTGTTGAAAAACAGTCTACTCTATAATGGTAAGATGACATCACGTATAGCTAACAGTATACATGATATGGTAATAAAAATCACTGAATAGTTGGGTCTATGGCACCCAGTATTTCAACACTCCCACATTCACTAGAGCCAGCTTGCTAACAAAACATGATAGCTACTCACATGATGAACATCATGTTCCTGCTGAGTAATGACTTTAGATATTGTGCCCTCCACAGTTCTGCCGCATGGCTATTCTGTTATTGCATCCTCATCTTTTCGTGTTAAACAACTCAAGAGATGGTATCCTGAGTATATAGAATTTTTCCACTTTCATAACATGACATCATGGCTAGTAATAATATCATAATCTTCATTATGATAATACTTCTCTCCCCATGTGTGATTCCATGTACTAGGACAAATCATTGCATTCAACTACCTCTTAGATATCTTAGACGCTGCAATGTAAATAGTCTTGTAGGTATGGCCACCACTAGATGATATGAGCTTGATTCGCTCATAATTTTTATCCCAACTACAATACTAGATCACATTGATCAATGGAAGACTAGTTTGTATCCCCAAAAATGAATATTCTTTCTTCTCCACATACCAGGTACATATCTATTGAACATGCCAAAGTACAATTCGATAGATTTGACTACATCCCTTGCAGTTCTACGTGATATAATTGATATTTTACTATTGTAAAATATTCCTTAGCAATATTGGTTCCTGTACATATAATGGCACACATGATTTATCCATCGTTCTGACGTATGGATTTAAACTCTCTATATTTATCACTCCCCATGTCACGGACCGATCAACATGGAAGGATTATGCCCTGTGACATAGGCAACAGTTCATCTCTTTGATTTTTCATAAAACTATTTTTTAATACAATGTCACTATATGTACGATTGACTCGGAATAAGCAACCTATAGATATACCTCAGTAGATCATGTTCCCTAGAACATAGGTTTATACATTAAGTGAATCTCTAGAGAATAAATTTTATTTTGGTCTTAAGTCAATCTCTGGTAGACACATGTAAAACATTTGTTTTAAATGTACATTCTATGATCCTGTTTTTTACTTTATCCCCAAAATGGATTCCTGTAACCTACATCCTTTTATTAGAATTTTGTGACGTGACCATCCCTTCCTGGTTGCATCATATAGACACCATCCATGATTGGTGGTCCTGACATCCAATGCTAAATAATTTGAACATAAATACTAGATATGGTAAGTAAAGGTCTAACATATTTAGGCATAAGAACATGGTGAAACAAATCGAGGATTATTTTTACTAATCTCGTACCATCCATGTATCACCTCACTTGAATACCCACCACAGAATTCAAAATAATATCCCCTTTTCACATTGATACATGAAATACATTAATGGAATTTTAGTTAGTCTTTTCAATTTTATCTAATTTCCATATACATCTTAATTTTATGAAATTTTATTAACATTGAATAATAGATCACCGACCACAATGAATATAAAAACCATAACCATGGTTTTATCCTTCCTATGCAGTATGTGTCTCTAGAACATAGTTTGTTCCACATGATCCTGTGGAACTATTTCCTATGATAACTATTTTTTACATCTCAAGCATTGACTAAACAGAAGTCAATATATCTCTCAATATCTCTACTAAATATGTGCACCCTTATATAGATATGTAGTCCCTTACCTGACTAAATCTTTTCTATCCTAGAGATTTATGTAATATTGTAAGAAATCATTATGATAAGTACCTTAGATGAACAATGTGTTTATATTGATGCATGTTTTTTGTATCAGAAAAAACTATTTTCATCCACACACATGTCCTTAGGACATAATGGATTTCTGTCATACTATGAATCGTATGATATCTATTTTTCATTATAGTAGGCATATGCTTTTGGGAAATCGGTGTTATTTTCAAATCATTTCACGAAATACAATGGAAGTATATGCTAGTTGCAACATTGATATTACATACATGAAAATTTTGATGTATAACATATTCTTTTATGAATTTCTCCATGCTATATGTTTTTCGATCAATGTTGATATGTAATACTTGATCATAAATCCTCCTCATTAACATCAATTTTGTGTCTTTGATAAGGTAATGTGAATTTAATAATTTCTCCATGGTACATTATACTGATTAATTAATGCTTGGTAGATATTTTTTTCGGAATCCAAACCCAAAGAAACTCATATCTCATGACCATGAAAATACTTCACTTTATTATTAAAAAAGATTTTTGACATACCTTTATTTTTGAAGGCTCATTTTTTCAAACTAAACACATTGATAATACCAAAATTTTTGAGTTGTTCCAAGCCTAAAACCCATACATGGTATATTCATGAAGTACATTTTTAGTTTTACATAACAAAGAATTATCCTTCCACAACTTGGTATAAGTTATACATTTATATTCATCACTAATTCCCTAGGATTTATGTATTACTAAACTAGTGATTGAGTTTACCAAAAAACAACATTCATTCCAAACACAGAAAGAATGTCTCCTTCCGTCCAAGGACACATGAGATTAACATTTTTGGTTATACTCAAAAATAGTTGAACACAAATCTTTCACATGGAAATTAATGAAATAGGGTACTTCTCACCATTTCCCTAGGCATCACCCTTTCGCAGCCACTTGGAGAATACACCTAACTTTCAGTAAGGATTCTATACAAACTTGGTTATTGAATTTAAATATACATATGTAAAAAAGAAGATAGTATTAAATACCCAAGTTGTAAAAGGAAACATTACATTGATGAATATGCCTAATGTAGAAGCAGTAACATTCTTCTTTAAATCAGTTTATTGTTATTAAACATTAATAGTATTATTTTATAATATTCTATGAAAATAACCATTGTTAATACCTAATTAATTGAAGGACGTCGGGAATGTGTCATTGGAATTAAAAAACATTGACCTTTACACATTTTATTTCAATTAATCCACCATAAATATTAAAAAATATATGTCTTTTATTGTTATCATCTTGGAAAATATTATCTAAATTGGTAATGAAGCCTTCACTCAATACTTTTACTTTTTTTAACTTAAAATGATACTTTTGTATTTTGTGAAAATTATATTTAACGATCATGATAAATCTTTCAATTTACACATGTTGGTGTATCCTTTTCCTTATTCACATCATTGCTTTGTTTTCTCCTGGAAAACTTCTCAGAGATGAGACTTTATGTTATATAATCTATGTCCTGGTGTAGCGACTGCAACTGACACCGGAAGTTGATAGATGGATAATGATATAAACATAATATTCATTGTACATTAGTCTCATATAATGATTTTTCACTGTCTCTTCTTGAGGTAGGTTAACAGTGTTTGGGACACTAACACCTTGAGTTTCCTATATCGTTGTACTATGCGCACACGCCTGTACTCTTCCTGTATACTTGTGTCAGTGTGTACATTTAGATTTTCCATTATAATATTTTAGTTTTAGTCTTGGGTTATAACATGCCATTTATTTCAAGAAATTAATTTTAGCAGATGAGTTCCTTTTATCTGGATTACCGGTTTAGACAGTTTTTATTAATTTACTATAATCATTTAATGACTCACACTATTTTTATCGAATTCTAGGAACCCTCTGTGCTACATCCAGAATACTTTGTCACTTGATTACTCTAGTGCCAAGGATTCAGGAACCACCCCTCAAAGTCTAAAAGCTATGGATAGGCCACTACATGGAGGGTTGTAGGTAGGATTTTGGTTGGGAAACTGCTTAAACATGCAGTTCCTTGATCTGATGAGTGAATTTGTAGCTTTTTGAAATTAGAACATGATTTAACTAAACACTTCCCTCTAAAATTACAACATTCTATCTTTGGATATTTCATTTATGTAATTTTAGTTAATTCAACCCATAATTCTTATAATGACTACATGGGAGTAAGAGACACCCTCAGCTATGGCTTGACTAGAACATCAAACAACTGGTTTTATCCAAATTTGAATGTCAAATGGATGTTTAAACTTAATATATCTCTGAGGGTTTTATTATTTTGTGTGTGAAAAATGAAATCATTTTCTATTTTTATAAGCATGTACTATGTGATTGCACTCACAATTGACCATAAAAGATATTGAAATTTAATCACAACACATGTTCATTTTATCTTTCATGCTTGTTTATTAGTATACTATGTGATCGCACAATAAAATACACATGAAAAAAATAATAAACCATGAAGAATTAAAATGAACAATTGATCATGAGCTGGTACTATTGTATGATCTGTTTATTGAATAATTGATCAACCTAAACCCTGTGGATGAGTACCTTTAGTCCCATGGCTTCCATGTTTAATAACATCGTTGACTCATCCAAAGGCATCCAACACCTTTCTGGTGTGTCTCTGACACTTGTAAAGAATTGCATCATTTTTAATCTCATCATTATATAATAGTACTCACATGTAGGTGATGGTGTCTCAGGGTATAAATATACAACTATAAGAATGGGTGTGCAAACCCTTATACATATAATAACACTTGAGACGACACAGAGATTGCCTTTTATTTAATTAAAATAATTATTACAAAACCATGAAAAAAATAAATAATTAATTAAACAAAATGCACCACACATGCATTGGTTAGGGTCAGCTCATGATCAACATACACATTAATCTCACATATATTAATAAAATACATATAAAAAATTAAACATGCATTAAAATAAACGTGAGGGATTTAAATTGAATTAAAAATTTCACTCTAATTTATAATTAATTAAACACGTCGTCTGCTCCTATTTAATTTATTTAATTTAAAATATAAATATTAAATTATTTAAATAATTTAAAAATTCCCCTATTAAATTAATACACCAAACTAAAATTTTAATATCCAAAATTAATGTTTAATTGATTTAATTCGCAACTAAAATTAAATTAATTAGATTAATTTATATTGATTAAATTAAATCTCCCAGACCCTTAATATTTTGGGCAGGTCCTGTGCGGGTTGGGGTGAACCTACGCAGGCCCAGTCTGGGTTGTACCAACCCCATGAATTTTCATTCTGGTTTGGGCAGGTCTACCCAATCTCATTCCGTGATGAGAAAACCATCTTAGACATGGTTCAGGTTTGATTTGGTCAAATCCTATGAATACGGGTTAACTTATGGTGGTGTGTACTACATTGTGGGTCTCGGTGGGGGGTCTCTCACCTGTTGGTCAAGAGAGGCCGGTGTGGAGGTCCACCGAACACGGGAGTGGAGGCGCAGGTGCAGGAAAGCGCAGTAGTGGAGCGTCGCTGTGAAGGTCTCCGTAGGAGAGTGCGGAGGTTGCGAGACGGCCTACTGTGAGCCTGTCTGGAGGAGGAAAACCTATGAGGAGTAGTCCTCTGGGAGGAGGAGGTTGTGAGTGGCCACCTCGCACTGGACGGGGTGGTACCTCCATGATAGGAGATGTCAGTGGGACGCTGCTGGCTGTTGGCAGCTGGGACGGCCGATAGTCCTGGATGGACAGGCTGGTGCGGAGTTGCTCCGCGCGATGTAGTGCTGGGGTTGCCGAGAGGGAGTGGTGGATTGGTTCACCTAGAATGGTTCGGTGTGCCTCATCCGGTTCGGAGCCTTGCGCCTCGTAGTGATCTTATGGTGGAGGGAGTTTCCTTAGTTCGGTATATAAGAAGCCATGTCGATGCTTGGTCATGAAGAGCAGTACATGCACTTCCACTACAACTGAGCATGAAGGATGGCGGGGCGAAGGCAGCCTAAGGGATGGAGCCCATGCTAGGTGGTGTAGCCTGACCATCCTGTGCGGTGCATGTGGGACACCCGATCGGGTCTCCCCTTTTTTAAATATCTTGCGTGACCTGTTGTGCAGGTCTCCCCATTTTCCTTTTTATTAATTTTAATCTTTTGCATGTCTTTCATCCCCTTTTATTTTTTAATCAAAGACTCACCATTTTAAAAAATCCAAAGCCTATTTAGATTTTAAAAATTAATTATAATATTAGAATAATATTAGAATAAAATTATAATAACAAAATTAATATTAAGATAATCCATTATTATTATTGTTATATTATTATTATAATAATAACAATTATTTGAATCACCGTAAAATACTATTCCGGTGACCTCCTGTTTTTTTAATTCTGAATTCATAACTCCTTATGTCTACAGACTGGACATTCGACATCTGATTCAAATTATTTTTGCATATTTGGGAACATATCCACGCCCTCTTTATATTTTAATGCAAATAAAAATTTTATTTTCTTATAATCGACACACACTCCCTTCGATACAACTTTTTCGAATGGGTCATGTAGTGGAGGCCCCAAACAGGTGGGGTTTTTAAAAAATTTCCATCAATGGTCGACGTAATATTGTCGATGATGGAGCAGAGCCTCCCAGTCTTACCTGAGGACCACACCTGTAAGATTTTAAACAGAAACATACAACATAAAATACCTGGTTTAGATCTGACGTTGTGCACAATGTTTGCTCATTGTTGGCGATTACTGCAAGAAAAATCTAAAACTGAATTTCTCTAGATCGTCCACACATGATTCAAGGAATCATGGGGTGCGCTGTTCGTTATTTTGTAGGTGCTAGCGCGGAATACCGACAATGCCTTCGATATTCCAATGATCACTTCATCGCTTCGCTAGCGATTCCCGGGAGAGTGCTCCATCCGAGCTCCATGGATGCAGATCATCACTCTCTAGAGTGTGGGTGATATGAGAGGAGAGATAATCTCCATGAATAGTATATGGAAAATTCCCCTCCTCTTCTATTTATAGTGCTAAATTAAAATACCCGCTATAGCCTCATCGGCCCCAGATATTTAAAATACTATCAACCACATTTTAAGGCTACTAATCTGAGTCATAAATACTATTATTATTCACTTATAATATATTAAAATATATTACATGATATTAATTGATTCATTAACTTTACTCTTCAATCCCATAAATATTAATTGAATATTGAATAATTTATTATTCGTCAATTAATATTTTTCATGTATTTACTATAATACATAAATATATTTAATAAATAAATTCAAAACACATTATTCTAAACTCGAATAATATTAATTTATTTATTTCATTATTGATCGTTTAACTTTGGACAATTCCCAGACCCATGTGGTGGGGCCCGCTATGTCCAATACTGCTATTCAATTGAATATGTATGATTCTTGAATACTCTATTTTGTGTGACCCTCTAGGACCTTATATCGATAGTAGTGAATAGTATTCATATACCAAGAGCGGGATCTAGAAATCTATCATGCCCCCCTTAATAAATAATGATTATCAGAGTAGTGACAACCAACCTACGAACTTGCACTGTGAAACAGAATATCTTTATCTTTAATATCTCATAATGATCGACGCACTCACGTGTCATCGCCTTTTCTTTCTTTATAGTTTTTTTTATTTAGCAGGACAGATGTACCATTGAATTCCATTTCCATGGTCTTATAAAGGTACTACCATCCAATTCAACATGGCCTTAGATATATTACCACCATAACCTTGAAGCAACAAATCATTTCATGACCATTCAACAAATTTCATGCCACCAATGACACAACCGGCACAAACTACCTTAGCTCATCTTCATTGCCATGGTTTTCATGTTGCATCAATGTATGAAATTAAATGACATACATTGTAAATGATCTGATGTCAGGAGACCATTACACATGATCATAGATTAGAACATCCAACAACACCTAAAACATGTGGAGTTCTTATTTGGCATGTCAGTCCTCATGATCTTACTACTAGAGATCACCATGTGAAAACATCATGAGAAAAAGTATTTATGCTTAAAACCCCCCATCACCTAATGGTCAATCATCTACTATGTCAAATCAGTAATACGTATCTAGAACATCTATCAAATAAATTTAAGATTATGACTTTGTTTCTTGAGGTTCTCATTATAGCCTTGGAACTGTTATAACCTTTCGATACAAAAATTAATATTTGGAAATTACCATTTCAATAGTGGATTAAGAACAATCTAATTTATAATTGTAAGATGACATCATACATAGATAGTTGTATACATGATATGTTAATCAAAATCATTGAATAATTGGGTCTAGGACACCCAGTATTTCAACAGGTTCCACTGAATCTCTCTCATGTTTCTTGATGTGTTCCATGTATCCTTACTAAGAAAGTACATTCCTTGTCAATCACATGTACAAAGATCAGAATTGGTACCACTGGAGCAATATTATTCTTATGAAGAACAATTCATAGAAATTCTGGTTCATAGAGAAAAAAGTTCTAATAAATAAGACCACTCGCTTGGTTAATGTTTTATAGGGGAGCCACAAATTAGAAGAAGCTACATGGTAACATGAAGTTATGATGAGGGAGTGGAATCATCATCTGTTTATTTTCAAAAGATGAATTTTGAGGGTGTAATTAAGTTTAATCAGGATAGAATGTAACCCTATTATGTTTTATGAAATATTAAAAAAATGAACTTTATTATATTTCATTTCATGCAATAGTAAGTTTAAAAAAACTGTGTGAGGCCCTTGATATAAAATTACTGTTATAACCTAGCGATCATGTTAGCAAGAATAAATATAACTAACTTTCATAAATCTACTATAAATTTATATCAATTATATGTCTTATTAGTTATATTAGTGAACAAAATTAATGTGATATAGATTTAATATAATTAAAAATTTACTTCTTATATTAATTAAATATATATTTTTTCATAGGGTATGTATAAACCATATTTATTGTATGAAAACCAATACATTTTACAAGATTATTTTTTCCTTTTTATGGAGAACAATTTGTAATTTAATATTTAGACAGATTTATAGTTTTAATATAACAATATAAACCTTTTTTTCGAAGAGGGATATAAAAATATATTTTGGATTTAATTATGATATTTTTTTTGATAAAATTTATATTTTGATGAGTCATAACAATACGATAAATTTTAATTAAAAAAAATTCATTGAGATAATTTGTATGGTAAAATTAAAATATTTAATATATTTAGAGTATAAATAGAATATATTTTAACCATTTATATAATTTAATTCAATAAAAAAATTTACATATAATTCATAGGTAAAAACATTTCAATCTTATGCAATTTTTTAACTTTTAAAATCAATTTTTCATTTCAAAAAAGATTTTACTTTTAAATTAATTACTGCAACTACTGTGTCTTCAATTTGGAGAAATAGATTCTATTTTTTGAATCAGTAGGTCAAAATTATGATAATATGATACTTTTAATTTTGGCATTATAAATAGTAACTACGGTAAATTTTATTTACCACATTTAATGGTAAATCAGGTAATTAAGGGTAAAAATATTATTAATAAATTAATCTAACACTTGTTTTTATATAACTGGATGAATATATTTTCCCATAAAGCTAGCATGGGTCGAAATGGTATCAATTAGAACCCACATGGATGAGATTAAGACATTTTATTTATTTTATTTAATTAAAAGTGAAATATGTCTCACTAAAAATTTATTAATTAAAATATTTATAATATAAGGGTTGACAATATATAAATTCAACTATAAATAAACATTTGAAAGATAATAGTTTTTTATTTATAATGGTAATTTATTTGTAATTTTTATGAAATATATATTTACTTTATTAGATTATACATTAATGATGCATGATTTATTTATCTAGTGAAAAATAAATAATATAGTTTTTATTAAAATAATAGTACCAATCATAAAACCTAGAAAACATGACCAAAACATATTGTCATAAGAGGAGGTATAGAAGAGGCACATAGAAAAAGATGTAATATCCTTTACTGATTCTTTCAAACTACTTTCTTCTTTTACTTCTTCTATATGAGTTGTTAGAATATTATGTAATAAATTGAGTATCACTTTTATAATTATATGTTATTTTGAAAATTAAACAACTATATTCCATCTTTTATACATCCAATTAAAATTGAAATCACCACGCATGCATACATATGACCTACCGTCGCTATGCCAGTGTGTAATCTCATTTTCATCCCCAACATAGTTCGATGGTTATAATGATGGTATGAATTACTCTATATGATAATTGGAAATTTAAATTTATTCTAAAATATTATAAACTTTAATACAATTCTACAATAATGCAAATGATAATATCGCTCTTGCGTACATATTGCCTACCGTATCCACGATGTGTTGTGATTCCTTCTACATGATCTTCATTGAAAAAACATATATATATTAATTTTAAAAAAATATGACATTTATTGAACTAATACCATTATTTAAATTATATAAAAATAACCTAAAATGATAAATATTAATTTATTGGAAAAAAACACTCATAAGAAAATAACACAGTTAACACCTGTATAACGAGTAACAATGAAATGTTACTAATAAATAGATAATAATATAACCATACATGATATCATAAAAATTACTATGTTTGTAGACTAAATTAATGAAATTATTTAAATAATTATACTCTATGTTTAGATACATACAATAAATATCAGAGATATGGTAATGGAATATCTTACAATCTCATTTTTATCCAAATTTGTTTATACTTAAGTATTTACTTTGGCATATTTATCACCCACATTCATGTTTAATAAATATATAACATTATTTATATCCTACAAAAAATAATTATATAAAATTTTACCAATAGGTTAATTTTCATTATAATATATTAAATGAATAGTTTATAATTTTTAGTACGAGATACTTTTTGAATTTTACAAAAAAAGTACGAGAAGAATGTTTATTAACTTATATGACATGAATGGAATTTTATGCTTTCATGGAGAATTATTTCAAAGAAAATTTATTTCAGATTATACAATTTTTTTTCAATTAAATTTTTTAAAAACCAAATTCATGACATATTGAGAGAAGAAAATGCTTTTGAACAAGAAAGGATATTTTATTCGAGAACTATGTTCAAGTGAATTATCAAAATTAGTTTTTATCTAAAAATATATACTGTTATGATATTATTCATATTATTAATTTGTTTTGATTATATTATTAATGAATTATTTTTATGTAGTCCTATTATCTTATGTGGATTATATTATGATTTCATGATGTTTAAGAATCCTATTATATTATATGGGTAATGCAATGATGTTTGATTTATGATTTTGTGGCACAAATAAGAATGGTTTCATTGTGAGATGGGTGGGACATATATCTCCATCCAATGAATTGGACACAGATTTATATATCATGATATATACATGGAACTAACATAATGTTAATCTAGTTCAGATATATAGGACTTGACCGAGGAGTGAACTCAATTCAGTAATATTCATTGTCCGCTACGATGGTCTTAGCAATGAACCTCAACTAATATGAAATTATTTTATATTCACATATTTGTATTCCGCACTATTTAATTTCTTATTCTATGATGAGTGGTTTTAAAT
Source organism: Viscum album (assembly GCA_963277665.1). Taxonomy (NCBI): domain Eukaryota; kingdom Viridiplantae; phylum Streptophyta; class Magnoliopsida; order Santalales; family Viscaceae; genus Viscum; species Viscum album. The sequence continues at coordinate 298,162 of CAUJRU010000585.1, forward strand.
ATCACTTCTATGATTTATCCCACGACATAATAATATAATCTCTTATGTAGGATGCGATTTTCAAACATCAGGATTTTATCAATATGATATGATTGACATTTACTTTGTTTACACATACTGAGCCTTTGAGCTCACCCTTTTTCATGTTTATCTTCCCCATGTGATGAATAAGGGTATTAAATTTTATATTCCAAAAATGAGTATAGTTATGATGAAGTAAACGGGAGTCAATATAGATGCTTTACGAAAAAGTTGTTTTTGTTTCCTAGTTTCTAAAGAAATTGTACCTATACGGTCTTGTCTTGGTTTGGTTATATGTTCTATTAAATGTGCTTCAATTATGAAGTAATAAAAATGTATATAATGTAAGGTTCATTAATACTTTTCATTAAAAATTATAAGTTTGACACTCACTTCACATATGAATGGTCACCCCCTCCTCTCATCCACACACATTCAAACCAATTTAGATATTCCAAGCACTACCCACATAATTCCTAAACAAAATTATATAATTACGTAATCCTTATTTTGGGAATAAAATTAAACCTATAAAGTCTTTAGTAAAAAAATAAAGAGGATGATCTATGAAGGAACAAGGTTCTTCAAAGATCCATTTTTTTATGCATACACCCCCTTAAATTATTGTCAATCAATTATGATATAATGATATTATTATCATCCCCATACTAATATATTTTAATAATAGTTGAATGCAATATAACCATCCCAAAAAGTGTCAAATTGTTTATGAAATCATATATACATTATATGATAGATTTACACCATGAAAATCGATGTAATTCTTTTTTTCAATTAACATCAATCACGGTTTGGTATTATTGTAACACCCAAGCTTCCACGACATGTTTCCCATTTAATAATACAATAGCTTGTGTTGTACATAACTTCGAGTTCAAACACACAAAAATCAATAAAAATAGCCGTTATTAATATTAATACCCACTTTTTGAAATTTTATAAATTTTATCTTTCAAAATGGACTTCATATTTGGATTTGGAATATCAAAATTATCATAGGGTAAATTTTTGTTATTTTTCTAAAAATATTCTATTTTTGATGAACAATGAAACACACTAAGTTATTATTTAAAAAAAAATTTATTTATATATTTATTTATTTTATTTAAATTTATTTTAGCTTAAAATATGTACAGAGTACCTATATAAGATCAATTTAATGCATTGGAGTCATTTTATAATGATTTTAGATGTATAAAAATTTTATCGAACTTTTTACCATCTTTTAACCACCTCTATGGAGCATTTTCAAATTTGTATAAAACATAATTTTACCACTAATATGAGTTGAATTTAAAAAATTTGAGACACAACGTTTATATTATTATGTAAAAAGTTGATCAATAAGATGAAAATAAATTTTTCGGTGAATAGTAACTTTTGAATTTTATTTACCACGGTTAAAAGTAAATAGGGTAATTTTAGTTAAAAATGATATCATAATTACCCTAACACAGGTCCTAATTCTACTACATAAGTATACATCAACCAAAAACAACCTTATGAATAAAATATGATCCCATTTGGCCCACTGAGAATAGGTTAGGACATTTGTTATTATATTATTTAAAGAATAGTTAAAAGAGATAAAATAAATGTTTAATAAAAAATTCGTTTTCAATATAAGGTTATATGTAAGATAAATTCGACTATAAATATTAATTGTAATGATAAAAAGATTTCATACATAATTGTGTTTTATTTATAATTTTTAGGCATTAAATTTTTTAAATTTATATATGACACAATGATGATGCATTAATTACCTTATTAATGAACGATTAAAATAATTGATATTATAAATATCCAAATAATTCTAATTTGAGACTATTAATGAATTTGACTAATTTTATAGGTTAATATGACATGTTATGAGATTAAATTATATTTGTTTGAAATAAAATTTTGTTATGAATTTATCAATAACAAAATACCAAATAGTGTCAAAATTGACAAAAAAGAGTTTTCAAAAGAAATTTTATATTATTAATTAACACTATATTCCTAAAAATATAAGGTTCAGCCAAAATGCTTAAAAAATATTATATATGTTATTAATTAACCACTTGAGGTTTTCATGGATTTTTATAGTTTGTTTATTAACCATATAATATAAAAATACAAATAAACATGGTAAATGTCAAACTATTTAACTAAGAGTTAAAACTAAATGTTATGTTTAATAAAGTGACCCAAAATTGTCTACTACATATTGGTTGAGTTTTTATCGACCCATATCCACCATTTCTTTGAGATAAATCATTTTGTAACCATTAAAACAGATAATTAATTTATTATAAAATAACATTAAAATCTTTTCCTAAGGTGACTCTCACCCATCTTATAAATTGACACTTCCCCTTCTCTAAAATTCACACATTAAAATCCATTTGTTTCAGCCAACCCCTGCTCAATTCTCCTCTCAACTGTCCTCCCTTCATTCTAGATTCTATATTTTAGTCATAGATCCATCTTAATGATTCGTTTTTATCAAATCAAAAGAAAGAACCCGAAGAATAGTTAAATTTTTCATCACATCTTTCAAGTTCTTTTCATCTTCCACTTCCTCTTTATTTGTTATTTCCATTATAAAATAATTACACCATTATCTTATATATATTTTGATGTTATTATAAAAATGGTTAAACCATATTCATTATTCTATCTATCCTACAAATGACAAAGTCATCATACGTCTGTATGTACAAATTACTGTCTCCACGTCGTGGGGTAGTTTATGATTCGAACACTTCATCCTTTATATGGGAATAATAATGAGTATAAATAATTAAATGATAAATATAATGTAACAATCATTCTTTATATATGATATAATATTTAATTATATAAAATTTTAATATCAATATAATGATATTGTCACTCGTACGTACGTACGAAATACCATCTGCACGAACATGATGAGATTCATTCCCCATCGTATCAATTCAAGACTAATTTTTATTTGATGACTAAAAATAATGTTTAAAGACTTAATATAATTCTGAATAAGAATAAGATACATTTTATCCATAACAAACATTACATACATAATAATGAATATAAAGGAAAACTAATTAGTTAACACCCGAAACGATGATACTACCGAAATATCATTAATAAAGAAATATTAAAATATCAGATATTATATTATATTTATCTATATAGTTATTTTATAATTTAATAAAAATGATTTAAATATTATACTAGTATTTAGCATACCCTCAACCATGTAAAATTACTAGGAAAGGGTGTATTCCACAATATAATTATCATCCGAGGTTGTTTTTATGTAACTATCTATTGGGACCGCTTTATCATTTGCAACTATGTTTTCTTACAAATGTATTTCAAAACATTTTTACTATTTACTAGAGAATGAATTAAATTAATTTATTCAATTATTTGACCTTATAATATTTGAAAGGAATATTTCAACAGTTTTCCAAACAATTTACTTTAAACCTTTTCGAAAAAATTTAGATAAAAATATTTTTTTAACTTATACAGAGGGTGCTGCCATTTTCTGCTCTTATAACATCGTCGAATATTCACTTAAAAAATATAATAATTTTTAAAAAATAAATGTTTTATTTTATTATTATATTACTTTTAAATTATTTCAAAATAGAAAAATATATTTCTCTAAAAAAGTTTCGATTTAATCTATGTCAACATCCATTGATGAATTTTAAGCTTATTTGAAGATGTTATATTATGGAACAAAAAATCCATGTTTTATTGATGGTTTTGGGAAATGTTTCACTGTGGATGTGTTATTTTTACACCATTCAAGGTTTATAGACTGATATTTTACATTTCATATACTAGTTTTAATACGAATGATTATTTTATGTTTAAACCTTTTCATATGAGGAATGAATTGGATATAGTATGTGACGAGTGGAGGCGGATATTTCTCCTCGATGAAATGGTAGGATCATGAGACAAACTTGTCTTTCGGAACATGGCCCTGAAAATATCTTAATTCCATTCTTGGCACAAGGCCTTTACTATGTGGTTATGAAGTCTAGAATTTTACATTCCACCATTATGAATGTGGCTATTGATATTTCATTTTCTTATTCTACTAGTTGAATATCCCCATGAATACGTAAATGTAGTTATTTGATTTTATCATTGGCATATTATGCTTTTTTTAAATGTTGGGTCCGAAGCCTAAATTTATTATTTTAATGCAAAGAACATTTTAGACTGGGTAGAGGGAGACCCTTTACATAGCCCGAAGGCCCAAGTCCAAGTGGCCTGAATACATGGCTTGAAAGACCAATTTTTTTCCCAAATGACCCCTTGGTGAACAGTACTGCTACAGTAACCACGCTGCTACATTCCCTCTTATAGTATAGTCGCCGCTATAGTACCTGCTATAGCCCTCCGCCACTACAGTGTTGTCGCTCCTATAGTTCTGTCATTACTACAATACTGCTATAGTTCCATGCTACAGTACAACTACTACAGTACCCCCAAAATTTTCCCCTACCCAGATTTGATCCTGGGTCTTTTTGGATGCCAAGCACGAGCATGTACCACTAGGGTACAAGCTCGTTGGAAAACAAAAAGATTTTGTTTTAGTCTTATACATTTCCATAAATTTTTATCATTATTGGTGAATGTTTCTGCTATATTATTATCCTTAATGGGCATCTAGGCTCACCCCTTTCTATGTTTTATTTCTCCCAAGATGCAAAGAAGTATATTATTACTGACCTTCAAGGATATTCTAAAGGGTATGAGTGTGGCCTATGGAGACTATGATGTTGATGTTTTTCATTTTATAATTTAATGTATAAGTTATGAATGTATCTAGTATTTCCATGGCTACTAAACTAATCGGTCTTTTGAGACTTGATCTTTTGGGATCATGCCAAAGTTATTTAAAAATACACTAACTCTGGATATCTGGGGCCAGGGTATTATAGTTAGTATTAGAGGACGTTTAGTACAATCCATGAAATCTAGATTTAGATAAACTATGATTATAGAACATTACCCAATGATATATTTGAGGATTAGTATAGATGAACTTCCTAGAATTTTGGTATAGTGTAGATTTTGTGAATTTTTCAAGAAATATATCCCATTCTGGATTTTAGTAGGTAGAGGCGGCTCTAGAACAACTGTACCTAGGGGTAAAACCCGAACACACTGCTTTGATCTAGACTCGATTGGGAACTAGTGCATGACACCGGGCCTTGATGCACTCTTGGTTATGACTCTCCCAGTGAATATGCTTAGGATAATTCTAATTTTCATTAAAAACCATTATGAACGGTTTAAGACTATATTATTCTTAAAAGAAAACATTTTTATGATTATTGATTATCTCTATAAAATTTTCAATTTATGTTAAGTGTCTTACAAGTTCGTGGTTATGTATATTGATTCATAAACATGTCTATTGTATTCCATTGTTTATAAATAAATCCTTGTGGAAGGAATGGAAACCATATTAGCACATGTAATCCATGTATGGATTTCCCTCTTACCCAAGATAATTAATGTGGAACTGGTATTGCAACTGCTGCTGATTTTTTTATCACCATACAGGGAGAACTCAATCAGGCTATGAATAATAATCTTACCTGTATGGAGTACCATAATACACAACATGGTGAATCAATGTTATTACAGTTCAGGTGGAAACAACCACTAACATTAAATGTGGATACAAATCCATTTTAGCCGAGAAATTGAAAATGATCTTTAGAGATAATATTTTATCCTATTTTAAGTATCGGAAGAGAAAAAGTTGTCATGATAGTTTATCACCTCATGGGAGATGCAGATCAATGGTTTTCATTCATTCAAAACAAAATTTAAGATGATAAATTATCAAATATGAAATACAGGGAGTTTAAAGTGATTTTTTAAGAAAATTTTTTTCTTCGTGACCATAGAGAAGATATATAAAGGAAATTTTTTAGTCTGAGACAAAAGGAGGATGAGAATGTCAAAAAATAAAAGGATAAATTTACAAGGTTAGCAAGGCATGTTTCAGATTATATAGGTAACCCAAGAAGTAAGATTGATCATTTCATTGATGGGTTAAAACCATAGCTCCATTGAGCATTAGTCTCAAAATCTTTCTTGTCGCATGGAGATATTTTCTCATTTTCTGTCAAGACAGAAAAGGAATTCTATGATTTTTACAACTTTAAAGAAAAGAAAGAGAAGAAGAGATCTGTTGAACACTTTGGAAATGGAAATAAGTGGAAGAAGGTAAATGATTAATAGTCATCATGTAGTAAATATAGTATGAAAAACTCTGGTACATCCCTGATGGGAATGTGAGTCTGTTACAAGTGTGGTGAAAAATGACACCACGCTCTTTTTTGCAAGGGGATGAAAGTGGCTCTCAATGTTGAATGCTTAAATTTTAGAGAAAGGGAAAATTATTCAAATTAATGTCCTAAGTGCCAAAGAAACATACCTTAGAATAGACCAAGGGTCAAGGCCAAGCATATGCTATTACTACTGCTAAGAATGAAGCTCCGAAAGACGTGGTTTTAGGAAATATAACAGTTTCCTCACATTTAGAAAATGTTTTATTTGATTCTCTATCATCACATGATTTCATATCATCCCAGTTTATAAGAAAATTACATATTTCTAATTTCATTTAACAAGTGATATGTCAGTCAAAACTCATAAGGGACGTGTCATTGCAACCATGTTTTGTAAATCAGTTCCCATTAAGGCATATAAAAATTATATATATGTTGATCTCATCATCACACCCATGATTGAATTTGATATAATCCTCGGTATGGAAGGGCTTCTGAACCATGATGGGAATATTTATTATAATAAAGAGTTTACAATTTTTGATGATGATACGGTGTACATTATATTTAGAGTTGAAATGTCACCATCAGATTCATATCTAGATCCGGCCATAGTAGCTCCACTGAATTCAATTATTGGGGTGGAAGAGAATGTAATAACTGTGGGTGAGGAAAGAAATGTTCAAATAGAGGACATACTTATTGTACAATAATATCTTAATGTGTTCCCAGAAGATTTACCTAGACATCCTCCGAAATGAGAAATTGAGTTTTCCATCGATTTAATTCCTTATTCATGGACCATATCGAAGACCCATTATATGATTGTCACTGTGTAATTAGTTGAACTAAAGAAACAACTAGATTAATTTAGTGATAAGGGATTTATTCTCCCTAGTGTTTCTCTATTGGGAGCCTCTGTCCTTGTTGTCAAAATGAAATATGGATCTATGAGGTTGTGCATTGACTAGAAAGAGATAAATGATATAATAATAAAGAACGAGTATCCCCTACCTCGCATTGATGATTTATTCGACCAACATCATAGAGAAAAATATTTATAAAAAATTGACATACAATTTGGATATCATCATTTGTGTGTAATGATGGATGACATTCTGAAAACAGCATTTCAAACCAGGTATGTGCATTAAAGGTTTGCAGTAATTCCTTTTGGGTTGACTAATGACCCCCCGTTTCTTTGTCGATTTAAAGAATAGAGTTTCAAGGAATATATTTATGACTTTTTATTGGTATTTATTTATGATATCTCAGTATATTCTAGAATCTACGAAGATCATGAAAATAACTTGAACATTATTCTAAAGGCTCTTAGATGAAATGAATTATATAGAAAATTTACCAATTGTGAATACTAGAATCAAGAGATTTATTTTCGTGGCCATATTGTCTCTATGGATAGAATCTCTGTTGATCCATCACTGACCAACGAAATCCATGAATGGCCAGCACTGATGAGTATAACTAAGGTACGTAGTTTTATTGGTTTAGCAGGTTATTATTAACTTTTCTTCCAGAATATTGCCCCATTGGATAACCCATTAACAAAGCTCACACGTAAAGGGATTGAATTTTTTTTGGAAAAAAGTCTGTGAAGAATGTTTTGAAGAATAGAAGAGAAGATTAGTCAATTCTCCTATATTGATTCTACCATCATGAAATGATGGGTTTTTTATAGTGATTCTTCAAATAATGTACTTGGTTGTATCCTTGTACAAAATGATATAGTTATTTAATATGCATCACAAAAACTATATGATCATTATCAAAACTATCCTAATCATGATCTAGAGTTCGTAGCAGTAATCATTGCTTTGAATATATGGATACATTACCTCTATGGTGAAAAAATGTGAGATATATACCGATCAAAATAGTTCGAAGTATATTTTTTCATAGAAAGAACTCAACATGAGGAAAAGCATAAGGCTTGAACTACTCAATGATTATGATTTCACACTACTCTAACACCCGAGGAAGGAAAATAAGGTGGTCGATACATTGATCACAATGAATCATGGGGTTTTGAACAAGATGAGAGTTGAAAGGTATCCTATTTTTTATGGATCTAGTAAAAATGGATATGGGATTTTGAAATTTGAGAGGAAGATTTGTGTTCCAGATATACTTGAGCAGAAATGGGAATTGTTAGATGTAGTTCATAGCTCGAATTTCTCTATACAACCTGGTAGCACCATGATGTATAGAGATTCGAATGTACATTTTTTGGAGGACAACATGAAAAGAGTGATTGATGGTTTTGTGTCAATGTGTATGGTTTATCAACAAGTGAATATAGAAAGGAAACAACATGTAAGAGTCATGAAATCTCTTCCCATAACAGAGTGTAAATGGGATAATATTATGATGGACATCATCATGGGGATATGAATGACACATATAGAGAATAATGCAATAAGTTCATTTTTTATTGTCTTACCATGTTAGAACGTTTTATTGCTATAAATGAATATTTTCCACTTGAAAATTTAGAAATACTATATATTAATGAAGTTGTAAGACTTCAGGGATTACCCTTATCGATTGTTTCTGAGCATTATCCTTGTTTTACATCAAAATTCATGAAATGTCTTCAGAAGGCCCTGGATATAGAACATCGTTTGAGAACTAGCTACCTCCCTCAAACTGATGGAAAATCAAGACAGACTGTTCAATCCTTAGAAGATATGTTGAGATCTTTATCATTTGACTTTCACGGTATGTGGGATCAATATTTACCTATGGTATAATTTTCCTGTAATAATAAATTCTATTAAATTATTATGATAGAACCATATGAAGTGTTATATGGAAGGATATGTCACACACCAACTTGATGGGATGATGCTGGTGGGAGAAAACTCGTAGGCCCAGAACATGTTGAGGAGATGGTGGAAATGGTGACGGTTATCCAAATTCACATCAAAGCAGTACAATGTAGGAATAAGAGCTTTACCGATAAATGAAGGAAGGATTTTGAATTTCAGGTCGGTGATCATGTTTTCTTGAAGGTATCTCTGTGGAATAGAGTTATAAAATTCATTAAGAATGGTAAATTGAGTCCTAGGTACATCAGACCTTTTGAAGTTCGAGAATGAATTGGGGATGTAGCTTACAATTTGGAAATGCCACCATGTCTTCCCAAAGTTTACAATGTGTTCCACGTATCACTGTTGTGAAAATACATGCCTGACCCAACACATGGACTTACATATGAGGAAATTGAACATGAATCTGATCTATCTTATTATGAAGAGATTGTTAAAATTATAGATACCAGAGAACAATTGATGAGAAACTCGAAGACTCGTATAGAAAAATTTATATGGAGAACCCGTAAGATGGAAGAGGTAACATGGGAACCCGAGAAAATTATGATGAAGAACCACCCAAATATTTTTATTTTGTAATATTCTAGAAATTTTGAGGGTGATATTATTTTAAAGAGGGGAGAATGTAACACCTCAAATTACTCGGTATGTTTCACTATTAATAATACAACAGCTTGTGTTGTATGAAAATTCAAGTTCTAACACACCACAACCAATCAAACTAGCCTTTATGAATAGTAATAACAACCTTTTAAACTATTATAAATTTTGTCATTCAAAATGGACTTCATTTTTGGATTCAATATATCAAAATTATCATAGGGTGACGTTTTGGTATTTTTTCTAAAAACATTTATTTTTTTATGAATAGTGAAAAACATTGAGTTTTTGTTTAATACAAAATGTTTATTTAAATACTTATTTAATTTATTTAAATTTATTTTAGGTCAAAATATATACATAATACTTATATAATTTCAATGTAATTAATTGGTGTCATTTTATAATGAGTATAGATATATAAAAATTATATTTAATTTTTTACCGTCTATTACCCACCTCATAGGAGAATTTGGAAATTTAAATAAATACTAATTATACCAATTATGTGAGTTGAATTTCAAAAACATGAGATAAATAGTTAACATCAGTATGTAAAATGTGGATCAATAAGATGAAAATAATTTTTTGGTGAATAATAACTTTTGACTTTTATTTACCACCGTTAAAATTTAATTGGGTAATTATGGTTAAAAATGATAACATAATTACCCTAAAACATGTCATAATTCTATTTTATAAGTATAATTTGACCAAAAAAACCATTGGATAAAATGTTATCCCCTTTGTCTGACATGAATAAGATTAGAACATTTTTTATTGTTTTATTTAAAGAAGAGTTAAAAGAGTTAAAATCAAAGATTAATAACTAAGCCACATTTAATATAGCGTTATACATTTGATAAATTAGAAAATAAATATTTATTAGAATTATAAATAGATTTCATAAATAATGGAATTCTATTTATAGGTTTTAAAATTAAATAATTAAATTTATTTATGAAACATTGATGATGCACTAATTACCATATTTATGAATGATTATAATAATAGATATTATAAATGTCCAAATAAATATAATTTGAGACTTTTAATGAATTAAACTAATTTTATAGGATAATATGACATGTTAATGTTGATTAAATGATTCGTTTTGGAAGTAATAATGCTTTAATGAAATTTAGAAAAGAAAAATACCAAATTATGTCAAAATTGACATAAAAGTGTTTTTAAAACAAATATTATATTATTAATAGATATTATAATCCTAAAAATATAAGGTTCTTACAAAAATATTAAATAATATTATATATGTCATTAATTAATAACTTGATTATCTCTTGGATGTTTACAGTATGTTTGTTGACCACATAATATAAAAATACAGAGAGACATGGTAAATGTCAAACTATTTAATTAAGAGTTAAATCTAAAAGATAAGGATAATATAGTGACCCAAACCTGTATAAAACCTATTTGTTGAGTGTTTTTCAACCCATCCCCACCTTATACTTGAAATAGATCATTTTGGAGACATTATAAATAGAATGGGATTTTATTATAAAATAATATATCAATCTTTTCCTATAGTGCTCCTCACGACTCTTATAAAATGGCACTTAACCTTATCTCAAATTCACACCTTCAAATCCATTTGGCTCAGCCAAAACCTACCAAAATATCCTATTAGATATCCTCTTATCATTCTAAATGCCTTACTATAGTCAAAAATCAATTCTAATGTGCCCTTTGGATCAAATCAAAAGGAAGAATCCAAAGAAGAGGTAAATATTTTATCACCACATTCAAGTTCTTTTCTTATTACTCTCCCTAGTCCTTTGTGTTTTCCATTCTAAAATTATAACTCTAGTATCTTCTTTATAATTATATGTTATTTTAAAAATAGTAAAATAACAATAATTATTTTATCCATCCTATAAATGAAAAAGTCTCCATACGTGCGTACGTACGGATTACCGTCACCGCATCGTGGTGTATTTTGTTATTCAAACACTTCATCATTTGGATGGGTCGAATAATAAGTATTAATGATATAAATAATAAATATAACATTATAATTATTCTTTTTATGTGAAATACCATCAAATTATATAGTATTTTAATATCAAATTATAGATATTATCACTCGTGCGTACGTACGGATTACCGTCTCCATTAACACGATAAGATTCATACTCCATCGTATCCATTCAAGAATAGTGTTAATTTGATGATTAAATATAATTTTTACAGACATAATATAATTCTGAATATGAATAAGATACCTCCTATCCATAAATAACATTAATTACATAACAAAGCATATAAAGGAAAATGAATCTGTTAAATCCCAGAATGATGATAATACTGAAATACCATTAAGAAAGAAATATTATAACATCATATATGATATCATATTTATGTAAAGAGTTAATTTATAATTTAATAACAATTATTTAGCTATTATAAATTAGGTTAACATACCCTCGACCAAGGTAAATTACAATGTAAGTGTTTATTTTACTATATTTTTATTATCCGATGTTGTTTTTATGTAAGTATCTACTTGGATCTCTTTATCATCCACATTTGTTTTTTCTTAAAAAATTTATTTCAATTTTTTTTAAAAATTTACTATAAAATTGTTTAATGTAATTTATACCATTATTTGACCATATATGTTTTGAACAGAATCTTCCCATTGTTCTCCAAACAAGATACTTTTTGACCTTTTGCCATAATTAAGCTAAGAATGTTTATTAACTTATACAGAAGGGGAAGCTATTTTTGGGCATTATGATGTCGTCAAAGTTTACATTATATGATTATAATAATAATTTCAAAATAAATGTTTTCATTTATAAGTATATGACAATTAAATTATTTCAATATAGAAAGAAATATTTCTCTAAAAAAAATTTGATTTAATCTATGTCAACATTCGTTGATAGAATTTTAAGATTATTTAAAGTAGATTTATTATGATACAAAACATCCATATTTTATTGATGGTTCTGCAATATGTTTGACTGTGGATGTGATAATTTTACATCCTTCATTGTTAATGGATGATGTATTGAAATTTTCTATGATAGTTAATATATGAATGTTTTTTTTATGTTTAAACCTTTTAATATGAGGAATTCATTGGACTTAGTAAGTGAGTGGTGGATTCCACTATAGGACCTCAATCAACCAGTTGGTTTCATGAGACAAACTAGTTTCTTAGCACAAGGCCTGGACAAAATCTTATTTGTAGTCTAGGCACATGGCCTTGACTATGTGGTTATACAGTATGGAATTATGAATTCAATTATTATTAATGAGGCTCTTGATATTTAATGTGATTATTCGATAATTATAATGTCTATGTGAATAGGTAAATGCCATTCCATGATTTAACATATCCATATTATGTTGAATTTCATGATTAAAATACTTTTGATTTAGTCTTATAAATTTACCTAAATGTTTATTCTTATAAATGAAATATTTCTCTATATTTTTGTCCTTACTTAGCATCTGATGTCAACCATTTCTATGTTTTAATTTTCCTAGGACGTGAATAAGTATATTATGACTGACTTGTAGAGATAGTCTAAGGGATATGAGTATGGCCTATGGAGAATATATTGTCATAGATTTCCATTTTATAATGTAATGTAAAACTTATGAATTTATCTTATATTTCCATTACTACAAAACTAATAAGACTTTGGAGACTTGGTCTTTTTTGATCATGCCTATGTTATGTAATAATTCACTAACTCTAGGTAACTAGGGTTGGGGCGATAGAATTATGGTGTATAAAAATTATATATATATATATATATTATAACAAAATTATAAAAACGGTCTAATTATATCATAGATACCTTTTTTCAATTCAAACATATTTCGTGTATGACCAATTGCAACTATGATCTTAAGAAACATTATTTCTAAAAAAATTCCTGATTTGTATTAAAATTATAGAGGACACATATGTATGTATATAATTTCACTACTATTATTATAGATAATATATAAAATTATAATATGAGAATGAACCATATGTGTCATGATGATACACACATGACAAAACTAATAAATTAACATATTAAATAATGAAAAAATTCATTCATTTTAACATAAGGGTTAAAATAAGATATTAAAATATGTTATATTAAATTATAATATTAATAAGGTTAAAATATAATTTAATCTTATTTTTCATACCACAATACTAGTGGTTATATAATTTTCATCCTAAATGAAGCCTAAAGGGACTTCTAATCTAACTTTTTATTCATTGGTTTAATCATCTACAATATTGATTATCTGAAGATAACATTATTTTTGAAATGAAATTTTATAATATTACATTTTATTTACAACTATTTAAATTTAATTTACATTCTTCACACACTATTAATTCTATTATTAATTCCTACATTATTATTATGTTCATTGTATGTGTTAATTTAAAAATCTCATAATAATCATGATTGATTATTATTTTATGTTTTTATAATAAAGAATATTTTTTTATCCAATAGTTTTTAATTATATTATCATGTAATAGAAAAAAAATTCCACTCATTGTTATTTAAAACGATTTTGGGTTTATTTTAGTAAATTTTAACTTCACTTCTCCTTTCAGTCAAAGACTATTTTCATTCAAAATCATGTTTTCGAAAAAAAAAATTTAAAACATATTTAACACTTTTCCAAATTATTTTTTAAATAACATTTTACCCATTATTAGTTATTAAAAATATATTTAAGGTAATATTCCAATTTTTTTCAATAATATTCCCATTTTGATTTTATTAAATATGATAAATGAATGTTTTATTTAGCATAATAATCATGTATGGGATTTTCTGTCATAATGACCAGTCATTGTTTATGATAATCCTATGAAATATTTATTGTTATTTTCAATTATTTTAATTTTGTGTTTTTTTATTATTTAGTTATAAAGTTTTATTTTCATAAGGAGAAGAATTTCATCATTATGAATTTGATTAACATTATTTTATGTTGTTGTTGATAATCAATAACAAATACCCTTAATCTTACTAAAATTAGTATATGATGGATTGAAACCATCATTATTCTTCGTCAATATGGTTTATGTTCAGTTTGAACAATGAATGTATTGGAATTTTTGTCCTTTAATCATATTTTAGTTATTATATTTCCCTTGATTTTTTAGTTTCCTCTAAATACTTAATATTAAATATTCCCAAAATATCGATAATATACATCTGGGATATTATTAATTATTAAAACATATCTCATTTCAAAATGTGGAATTGTATATTAAATTTCATTTGATTCACTTTCCAATATTAATAATTATTAGTATTTATTTAATAAATATTTTTAATAGATAGGCACATTATTCGTGAATAAAATCTATTATTTTATATACATGTTATTATTTGGAGATGTAAAAATGGGTGCATCCTTATTATTGAAAGGCCCGCGATGGACCAACATGTTTCATGGAATGATAAATATAGATATCCATGGATAAATCGAGTTAAAAAAATAATTTTAAAATTGTCTTCCGTTTAGATCTTGAGGTAATATGTATCATCCTCCTTGTTCATTGTGTCCCTCAATAAAAAATTTACTTCATTAAGAATTTATATATTATTGTCCACTATTTTTTCACAATTATTTTATTTCATGATTATTTTCATTATTATTTTTATGATGTAATGAATTTTATTTATTTATTTACATTTTTATATTTTTTATGCCTTATCCATTTATTTAGATAGAATTAATGATCAATAATATTGCATTTAATATTGATTATTTATATTCCAGTTATTAAAATGGATTGTTTTCTATGTTTTTTACCATTATATAATTATTATTCACTTTCTAGTAAATTAGTTGGAACGTGCATTCATATAATTATCTGGACATGTTCATTATGTTTATTCATTCATGGTTGATTCTTTTTCACCTAACCCTTTCTGAGAATTTTAGCATCACCATTGTTTTTGTTTTATCATGAATCAATGATGTTCACTATGTTCATTGTTCAAGGATTTTATAAAAATAGTAATGTTATTAAAAAAATGTGTTGTGATTTCTATATCTAATGTAATACAATACTCATGTTTTTATATATTTTAAAAAGACTACTAAACTATTCGGTCCTTCAGGATTTGACTCAATGTATATTATGTGAATGTAATAAAGATGACACCAGCTATGGACTACTGAGATAAGGATCATTATATTTTGTTTTGAAGGATGTTTAATAAAATAAATTGGAATAAAATTTTGGAAAAAATATATTAAACAATGAATCCCTATGATATAAAATCAGGATAATTATAGAAGAATATCTTATTTTTTTTAAGGATTACTGTATGTGGGTTTTATTTTCAAAACATCCACATTTGGATCCTACTAGTGGATGAGGATTGAAAAACTATGTGACTTTGGGAAATGACTCAAAAATGGATAATTAGTATTAACATTATAAACAAATGGTTGAAGGTATATAGACTTACTACGAATCAATTTTTCACTCATAGGGGATATAATTAGGATAAATAACATTTTTATTACTATCTGTTATGAAGGATTTGAACATATTAAGACATAAGAGGAACTATGTTAAAAGTTAGATGAATTTTATTGAAATATAATTATCATGATTAAAACATCCTAGAGATGATAATGTGGATTTTAATTATGATTATATTATATTGAAGTATAATTTTTGGTTTTAATCCATTGATGACATTGAAAGTAATCCCATTAATATTGAACACGAAGTAAATTTTTCTGACTATATACAACAAAATTTGAAAATGGTTTTATTGAATGATAATGTGATTATTCCTCATATGTTTTCAAAAAATATTCTATTGAATATATATATTTACAAACTCCTGGACTAACCATACTATAGATGGATATAGTTCTCAAGGATATCGAGTTATGGTTACTATGAATAAAATATGGATCAATTTACAATATGTATGAAATGTGTAAGGATACATCCATGAATGTGTATCAATGAGACATGAAAATACATTTTTTGTGTAAATTAAATGAATTAATTACAGAATTAGTGAGGTAAAATTATGATTATACTGGAAATAAATATATCTAATAATAGAGATCATAATATAGTTTATTTTGTAAAATGCGTTGAACCTATGAATTATCCTTGTTAATTACATCTTCTAATAGTTAAACCCTATAATAAGTAACTAATTATGTTAAAATGAAATAGATTAAGTATTTATTTAATAAAATATAAAAATCAATTTGTTTCAATAATTTACTAATGTTATTTTGTTTATATGAATTATAAAAAAAATCTAAAGATTGTGTTAAATATTAGAATAAGGAGTGTCTTTATTAATATAAGAGTCATGGATACCATGAAAGGGTTTTGAGATTAATATTGATCATACATAAATTTTTATATAAACTCGTCTTTTTGATTTTGTGTGATGAATTTATACAATGACTAAGGTTTTCTAGAAACATTTATGGAAATAAAACACATTATTTTCATGAGTTTCTTAGAAAAAAACATATTTGTGGTATATTTCAATTATATTTTATAGAAATAAGTTTACAGTTATTGATCACCATTATGTTTAATATTACCATTAATGACCTTTTAATAAAAGTAAAATAATTCTATATGATTTGGAAAAAAATGTTTATATTAAAAACCATAGTAAAAAAGTTATTTAATGATTCATTTTAATTCCATGAGGTCCATAATTTTATTCATAATTATGTTTTTATTATAGTAATATTTTATAAAAACGGGGAATGATGCTTGATGGGTGAAAATATATCCCGTTGAGAAAAGTTGTCAGCGTTGAATCCCAGAACAATAGACAATAAGGGTATATCAACTATCATAGGATGATTTGGAGTCCGGGTTAATATGGATTCATTAGATAAACTATTTTATGAATTAAATGTCAATGAGGAACTGGTGGTGTTAATTTATAGGTTTAAATATTAATGAAATATATTATATATCTCAATCTAACCAAAATTTTATTCAAAAATATTTAAAGACATATAAAATTACATGTCACTGTTTTACTAATCTTTAGATCCAACAAAAGTAATTTTTAGTATTTCAAGAGTAAAAAATTCACTCATCAATATTAATTTCCAGAAAAAGATGAATTAAAAATTTATCTAAGAATACACAGAAGATTAAATTTTATAGAAGAAATTTAAATGTATTATGTAGTTATATATCCTTATTTTTTATGAATGAGAACATTCCATGAAAATAAAGCCTATTATTAAATTAAAAAATAAACCAATTACTATAATCCAAAAAAACCAGATTTTGACAAGTCACTTTTAAGCTGTGGAAAGAGGACATAATGAATTAAATTAATTGACCAATAGAGATTACCACCATCATCACATGTGTTTGCAATACCATCCACAAGCGAATTGGCACTTTATAAACACGAGTGATGAAAAGGTCAACGGATGAAAGGAAATCCAAAAAGTAATCAAAATGGGGTGTCAACAACTCTAAAATATATCATTAAATAGCATCGATTGCCTAAACTATTATAGAAGAGTCACAATTTGGCCATAGATTATTCAATTCAAGATATGAAAATCTCTCAATAGAAACAATAATACCCATAATTTCAGCCTCAAGGGAATAGATAACACCACAAGATCCAAATAGACATCCCAAAAACATTCCCGTAATGATTTATGAAAATATCTCCATAGCCAGATGAACCCGGATTTCCTTGTGATGAGCCATCTGTGTTGACATTATCCCAACCTGCAAAAAGTGGTTTCTAGAAAACATCAAATATACCATGGGGTGGATGAAAATTACCTTTCACACCAAGATTTTGTCAGACATAATGATTATTTATCGAGTTGAAACAATAGACCTTCAATTGAATTCAACACTCTTTAGTAACCAATAAAAGACAAGACAACAAAATTTTAGGGAACAATTGAACCTTATCATGCAATCATCTATTAACAAACTACTAGATAATATTAATCATATTCATGGAAGTTGTTCATAAATGATTGAGAAGTAGAAGAGAGAGTGATAAGACCGAATAACTTTTAATAAAATCTCATATAGAAGACATACCAGGTATAAGAACATCAAAAATTTCAAAAACAGAATTTGACATTGGGGAAACAATGACACCACTAAAGAAAAATGGATCAATGTATTATCTATCATGATGGAAGAGGGAACAAGACAAACTCAAAGAAGTACCTCAACCTTTCCAAAAGTAATCTGTTGGGATCTTACCATGAGCAACACAACATACTTGAACTATCTAAGAAGGGAGTATGGACATTCATTTGAGACTACCCATCCACTATCAAATGGATATAGAGTAAATAAGATGTGAAAACAATTATTTGAAAAAATACCCCATTTGAGTATGTTTCCATATCCAGCTATCCGGTCCAGGTATGAAAAAATACATATTTACTACCCCATGAACAAAAACTGGAAAGGACTACATATTAGTAATTTGATCCATAATAGAAGTAGTTAGATCCTGATTAGAATCATTATCTGAAATATAATCTATAAGGGGAGTTCTAGTCCAGTTGGACATCCAAAAATTCAATAAAGAGCCTTTAGAAAAATTTCATCTTAAATGAAAATAAATAGCTAATAAAATGGATTTAATATCAGGACAAATGAGGAATACATATATAAATATTTCCTCTTGATAATCCAAGGAAGGAATATGGCCCTTTGAAATCCAACATAATAAGATACTTCCTTCACTGATATCAAAATAAAATGGGATTGCAATGGAAAATTCAATAACCTGGTATTTTTAATACCATATCCTCTATAATCATAAGGCATATGGAAGAATTAAAAAGTATCAAAATTCATCTTCCTTATAATAATTCTACCACTCCATTTAAATTTTTCAATGGAGGGAAAAATTTACTTAATAAGATAAACATAACATTCATAAACCAAGAAATAATTAACAAACATCTAAATGATATCAGACATGACCATACAAACATGACCAGCAGTGGAACGAGCCTTACACTTCCATGATGCAAATTATTTTTTCATCTGAATGAGAATTTCATAGAAATATTAAGAAATTCGCCTACCAATAAAGAATGGAACACCATGTTAAATGAATGGTAAACATCCTTCTATAATTCCCAGGCTCCTAATAATAACCATTTTTTTAGAATTATCATTCCACCCACCCCCCCCCCCAAAATAAAAATTGTACTTGTTGAAGCTAATAACCTTACCAGAGACTTCATCAGATTTTAATAAATCTCTCTTGATAAAAACTGATATTACCCTTATAACCATTAGTGAAAACATTAATATCTTTCGCATAAAGAAGATGGGAGTGAAAATATAAACCACTTCCAAGAAAAATATATTTATATTATCCATTCCCAACCATTATTGAAAAAATTATGCCAATATAATCCACATCTATATCAAATAGGAGTTGTGAAATTGGGTCCCCATGGATCACCCATCTAGAAATACGAAAATAACCTCTATGAGAGCCATTGATGATAACTAAGACTTGGGCAGATCTCAAATTTCATTTAATCCAACCAATAAAAGATTCATCAATCCCAATTAAGGAAAGAATAAAAAAAGTAAATCCGGTTCAACATATCGATAACCTTAATTATATGATTCATGAGAGAAATATTTCCACATATCTAGGGATTTTGGGGACATTGAGAAATTAAAAAGTATTGAAATAGTGGTCTTGATTGGTGCATCCTTTAATAAAACCATATTGACTATAATACACCATATTATTCGATACAGAGGTAAATATTGTCATCATCACGTTGCTGATAATCATAAAATGGTATAGGCAAGGAAACATATCTAGAGAGATATATTTTCATTGGAATTTTCTACATTCATAATCAATGAAAAAAATTGATAATTCCAATCTTGAGGAAGATATCCACCCTTGAAAAAGTGAACAACAAGACGACATACATCAATTTGAATTATCTCCAAAAATGATTGAATGAAAAAATTGCCAAAACAATCAAATCTATGAGAGCTATCTTAGTTTTGACACAAAAACTTCATCTATAATTTCTGAGTTCAAGGCTCGAGTTGTGACCTCAAGATTTTCATTCTGATTGACAATAGACGTAATTATACTATCCACCAGTTCAACCATAACAAAATATCCCTTAAAATATTCTTGTAATAAGATAGCGCATGTGTCGAAAGATCCTTAGTTTTATCCAAAATCTGATCACCATTTTTTGGATGAAACAAAGGCCTATAAATTATTATAGCTCATTGAAGTGGCTAAAAAAATATTACTCACATACACATACTTGAGCCATTTAGATTTAAAAGAATTCCATTATAAAGAGTCGTTGATATGGAGAATATTATTTAGTTTAGAAGAAATCACCATTTCATTCTCTAAGATGTCATCAAAATCTGATATGGTACTCTAGTCATGAATGCATTTAAGAGAAGATTCAAGTGAGAAAATTTTAGAATCTAGATAACTAAAATGTTCATTGATCCATGGATTAATTTTTATTTAATGAAATTATAACATGGGAATTCAAGCTAGAGAATCATTTCTTTAGTTGTCCGATATCCAAAAATCATGAACAATCATTCTATAGTCAAACTGAGAGACTGAGGGATTATTGTATCTAAAAGGTAGTGATTATTTCTATAGTTTTTCCACAAGATAATGTAAAAACAGGTGATGATTATAATAATGTCTTCATCATGTTGAGAAATAAATAGGGACTCTTGTTTCAAAAACATCTTCACTCGAAAAATCTATATCGATCATACTTGAAACCATGCCAGTTAGATGTTTCTTATAACAGGTATAATTCGATCCAACCATGTCGATCTCAATTAATAAATTATTTTCATTAAACAATTAAAACATAACCCCATTACAATAATTTTTATGATACAATTAATGTTTTTACAGCTATTTGACTTATGTTTTTAGGACTAAAACTTTCCAATGATCATTCAATTTTTTTGATCATTTAACAAAATTTATTACTATAATTATTTTCAATTTTGATTCATTGACACAGAATAAAAGTCTATAAATGATAGACTATATAGACAACTAGTTATTTATTATTCCATATAACGATTTTACATCTCATTCTTTCTTATTAAGAGAACATCTTATTCACCAATTTACGATGTCATTTTTTCAGCAAAGGTATTTTTAAATGTCAAACCCTTGATTGCCAAGAAAGATTTTAAATTGCAAGGACTCAATTTATATAATGTTGGGAGAATATAATACCCTTAAATTATCAAATAATAAAATTTTATTTTATAACATATATAATACATAGCATCATGGTTAAAAAATTCACAAAATATATTTCATTAAATTTAATCTCGTCGATATCTTGTTTAACATGGAAGTCCAGGTCTAAAGGAACCATACAATAGTCTATAATTATAACCAAGATGTTAAATTTATTGGGCTGAATATTAATAACAATATTATTAAAATAATATTTATATATTTATTATAAATAAAATAAAAAGATTTAATATGAAAAACGATTTAAATTTTAAAAAACAAAATTATTTTGTAAAAGTTGGTTCTCTTGTGCTTTGCACACATAATTTAGAATAATTTTTTTACATCCCATTAAAAATTATTTTATAAAATAAACATAATTTTATAATTTATATTATGAACATTATATTACAGTAATTTGTTTTCTATTTTTACGAGGAGTTTAATTTTTTCAAGAATAAAGAAAAATAAAGAATATTAATTAAAAACTTTTTTTTGATTAAATTATTTATGTTGATAAAATAAAATTTATATTTGACTTAAAGTAATATTATTTTTTTAATCAAAGTAATATGATATTTCAATGGAATAAATTTTATATTAAATATATTTATGAAAACATTAGGAAATTATAAACATTTTCACATTAGAAACTTTTTTTCTCGTCAGATTTACAGTATTAATTTTAAATTTAAAATTTTCCATTTCCATGAATTGAATTTTTATAAATAGATTCCATATTTTGAATTAAGTTTTTTTATTATTTAATAATTTCCAATTATATTTTAATAAAAACGTATAGTAAAAATATTAAAAATTGTTTATAAATATTAATTTAAAAACTGATAAAATATGGGTAAAAATGGAACGATTGGGGTCTAAAATAGGGTATTAAATGTTTTTTTATTAAAATATTGGGAAATTATAATTCCTATGTATTTATAATTGTCATTTTTTACAATTTTTAATGTAAAAAACGTGCCTACACCTATTTTAATAAAAAAATGTGCCACTCAACTAACTTTAAAAATTCAACCCCATCTCCTCTCATCAGAACACCTTCACTCCAGTTTGGATTGAAAAACACCGTCCAATTTCAATTCTCAAAATCCATCATATTAATGTAGACTCATATATAGACATAAATACAACATATAAAGGATTTAGTATAAACCTAATGAGGATATCAAAATAAGAGGTAACATTCTTCAATGATTTTTTTATTTCTTCCTCTACCAACTTAAACTCTTATAAAAACACGATATAAACTGACCTTAGTTTATTCAATATACTAATTGTTTTGATATGTTATATTAATGACCGAAAGGAAACCCCAATTCAATTAAATGGTTTAGGAAATATAATTTTTCTATATTGTGGACTACCGCCTCACGAACCATCATCATTCGTTATTCAATTACCATATCTCACGATTGGGTATGATGATGGATGTAAAGTATATATATTATATTAAAAACATAAATATTCCACTTTTTTATTAAATCACATATATATATATATTACATTCCCGCCCATATGAAATATGCTAACGCTGCTTGTGTGTACGGTGGACGATAGCCTCACGAAACGTTGTCATTTATTTTACAATAATGCAATATATGGGAGATTATTTTGATAAATCTAATGATTATATTTGATAAAAATGATATAATAATTATTTAAGTTACATATTTTTAATTATTTAAAGATACTATATCATTTTACTAATTACACTAGAAGATGATGACATCATTCATGTAGGGTTTTACTATCGTCTTCACGAAGCGATGTGACTCCATTTTCATCACCACACCACATGGTTGAAATTCATATATAAATATATCTTTGTTTTTATTTAAACGAAAAATATTGTATCAATGATATCATTACAATTTCTGAATAATGAATTATTACATACCTTATTTTATATGATTATTGTTGAAAAACTGAATCATAGCTCATCTGTATGTATGGTCTACCATCTCCATGATCGTAACATAGTTCATAAATAAAAAACAACTTTCATTATTGCTATTAAAAGTATATGTGAATTTTACATATGAAAAGTATGTCATGACTAAAATTATTATGTCTACAAAACTATATATTATGTTTCACAATGTTGATCATTCATGAAGAAACAAGCATGATAAAAGACAACAACTTACACCCAAAACAATAATTAAAATGAATAATTGTTAACAAAAGTGTGATATGATATTATAAAGAATTAATATATTATTTTATAAACCATATTATGGTTCAGATATATGTTAACAACATTTTGAGAAAAAACTATATATAAGGTTAAATAAATTCAAACCAAAAGAAAGTGTGATGTAAGTGATTTATTAAATTAAATTCCAATCATTGTGAGAAACATATACATCCTTTATTATGTCATGGTATGATTATATGTTTAATTAAATTTTATATTATTATTTATTATTCACACTTGTGTTGTTTGGATTTATATTTTATCCTATAATTATTATTTTTTCTTTAATCCTCATATAAATGTAATGACCATTTGAAGGGTTTTTTCAAAATCTTATTCTAATTGACATTGTATATTATTTTTACATTTTCTAATAACAAGTTTTATTTTTTATCATTTTCTTACTTTTTACATTTTAAGGTAATAATAAAATTTAATAATTTGTAGATATTAAAATTTTATAGAAACTGTATTTAATAAAATCAATATTTATTTCTTCAGTTTGAATTTTTTTTTCAAATGCATGTTTTCTAAAATTAATTTTATAACTATTTTTATATCATTAACAAATGATTTATTAAATTTATTTTTACCTGTTTTATAATTTTATAATTTTTTGAGAAGAATATCTAGGTTGTTTTTAAAAATAATTTCTACTTGGAATTTTCTCAAAATTTGAATGAAATTTTTATTTTATCATAATCAAGATGTATCGAATTTAATTCCATCATGAAAACATTATTATTTTATATATAATTTATAATTACAAATAATTATTTAAAAATAAATGTATTGTTAAAGTAATTTGTGAATTTTTTTTGTTTAAAATTTTCACCATCAATATTTAAATGATATTTTCCACAAGAATTATTTCTAAATATATATTATGGTATTTAGACTCCCTAATGTATAAAACACTTTATACACAATCCAATTAGTATATGGTGGTATGAAATCATCCTTATTATTCCCCTATATTTATTGTTATCATTTTGACAAATTAATGTATTTAAATTCACGTTTTTCATTTATTTCATCATTTATTAAATTTTTCGTTAATAATTTATATTCTTTTGATCATTTAAATTTATATTTACCCCAAAATTCTTGTATTGTTCTTCATGGATATTATTCTATATTAAAACATATATATTTTTTAATTATGATTTTTAATATAAACTTTTATTTTATTGACATGTAAATATTAATAATATGAAATATTTATTGAATAATGATATTTAATTGTATAACACATTGATCATGATAGAATATAATATTTAATTTTTAAGGAATTATATATATATGCCGAAATGGGTGGGGCACAGGTATAGATAGCACCTCGATGCATCGACAGTACATAAGATGTGAAATACTTGGCAATAATAATTAAATGGGTTTATTCCCATAATATATAAATTATATAAAATACATATAGTGAAGATATAGGTATCATGTTCATTATATATTATATCCAATAATTAATAATTTAATTCATTTAAAATTCAATTTTAGTGTCTACAGTATTTTCACATTTAATTTATCTTCAAATCATTTCATTATCAGAGTATTATTTTAATGACAATTTTTATTATTTAAAAATCAATATTGACTAGGAATTATATTTTTATTTAGATAGAATGTGTTTTTAGTTATTTTCCATGACATATTCTTTATTTAACTTATAATTATTTAAATAGAATGTTTGTTTAGTATTTAACCTGAACATATGGATTGTGCCTTGTCTTGTTATTTTAGATGGAATGTCTGTCCAGTTGTTTATCTGTCCATGATGATGTTTCTTCTTATTTCATGATATATTGTGTTTTACTAAACCCTTATAGATCATTTCAACTCATTATTATTAATTTTATTTTTTAGGAATCAATTAAGTGAAATTTATTAAATTAAAGGATATTTTTATGGGAATTATATTTTTTTGATAAACATTTTATAAATTGTGTATTCAATTGTATTGTAAGATTCAATTATGTATAGATTTTCCATGAATAATGAATATTTCAATAGATATACATGTGATTACATTATTATTATTTCAATCTAATAATGTAAGGAGCATCTCTAGGATAATAGGGTCATGGTCATTGTCATCATATTCATATCTCATTGTCATGTTTATTAATATGGAATATCATCCAAATTTCTCCACACTATTTCAATAATTTTAATATTGGTTTGGTCAGAACCACATATTATCTCCCCCTGACATTTTTTGTTATGTATTTCCACCCTTCCCTATAGAATGAACAACAATACTAGACCAAATGTGTCGAATACCAGATAATATACATGAATGAACCAATCCATCTCCCTACATGCGTATAGGCCATATCAACTATTCATTGATAAAATGAAAACGCTTTTATTTATTTCCCTCATTAATTTTGTGCTACCAAAACAAATAATAATATTACATGTTATAGAATAGAATATATATCCTACTTTTTTATAAAATACATTCAATAAAAATGACCATTCTTGGACACAAATACACTACATATATTTAATTGGGAGATTTAACTTTCCATAATTCCCATAGGGATCCCTAAATAAAATCTATAGGACCTAATGACTAACATATTACTACGGCTTCATAAATTCCAAACCATATTCCTAAAACCAAGTAAATTTTTTAACAAATTATTCTATAGTCATATGCACATGAAATTTCTACCATCATGGTCTATAAAATTTCTCTTTTTTCCCAATGAAAACAAAAACTCTACTATAAAAATTTAAAACTCTAAAATAACTATAAGGATACCAATATGCCCTTGAAAACATAATTCCAAAGACAACGTAAAATATAAGATCATATTTTAAAAACAAATCAAAAAACACTAATCCTTATGAATGAAAATTAAATATAGAAATTAATAAAATATAAATATTTAAGGATAGGGAAACCTATTCCATCACTTTAAATACATATTAAATTATTCTAATCATTATGTATAGAATCCAACCCTAGATATGGATCCCAATATAATAATATACTTGAATATATGACTCTAAAAAAATATATTCCATATAAAACATTATCAAGAAAATAATTTTATTTGGACTCTAACACACATAAAATATGTCAACCTCTATGAATCTAATAACCATGGGAAATAAATATCAAATAATAACTCACCACTATAGAAACAAAAAAAATGATTATACAAACCATATTACCAACGATCCTATTTCTGTAAAATCATACTACAACACCCATGTTTTAATATAAAAAAATATTTAAAATAATCCATATATTATAAAAAAATTTATTCTTTATTAATGAAAATATATTAAATTTTTTAATGTATACAAAAAAAAATTCAATATGGAAAAAAGACTTTTATATTTAAAAAATCACACACTTTTTGTTAAAAAAATCTATTTTTCTTATTTTAGTATTAATTTCAAAATCACATATGAATTTTATAAATGAAGGTATATATTGACTAATATATGGAAATACTCTCACACTAATATATGACCACCCATCGATGATTGAGAGACTCACAAATCCATAGAATATTGACACAAATTAATCCTTTTCACAACAAATTTGAAATTGAATAAGTATTATACTTTTGGGCTTCAAAAGTCATCTATAATATTCTTGCCAAATCTAAAAAAATTATAGTTATCATATATCATACAAATATTTTCATTTTAACACGATGAAATTGAATAATAAATATATAAACCATGATACTAGAATAAAAAACATTGATAAACCAATAAGATTACATCAATAAAAACATGTAATAATTAATAAATAATGTATTGGACATAGTGGATAATCATTTTCAATTCAAAAAAATCAATTTTTTTGTTTAAATATTAATTTATTAAGTCCATTGTTAAAATTAAAGAAAACCAATTATAGTAATAACTATTTATAAAAATTAAGTACATATAAAATTCACACATATAGTTTGTATAGTATCATTAATTTTATATAACAATGGATATAAAATAATGGTAAAAACTAGAAAAATAACAATCATTATATTTAAAATGGAACACATGTGGATAATAAACACATCAATTTCAACCTTACCATCAATTCATCCTTATCTATTTCCACATTAAGAATACTTTTCTAACAGCAAACATATCTCCCAAATCACTTCATATTATATCATTCAATTTATATCAATAAATTATTATTATGATATATTTTACTAATATTATTATTTACATTATATTTCAAAAACTATAACCTCTTTATTTTTAATTAAAGTTACAGTGTCATCAAAAATTCCATCTAATATTTATCCAATAAAGATAAAAACTCAAAACATGATGAAAACCCAAAATTAAAAGAAATATTTCATTAGAGGTTTAAAACAAATATATTACAAATATAATATCATATATTATGCACTATTGGTTATTTAATACAATATCCATAATCAAAACCTTGAATAATAACATGTCAAAAAATAAAAATCATGTTTAATAATTTTACCTCAATAAGGTCAAAATGGAATAGATAATTATTAAAAAATTGTTAAAAACATTAATATAATCACATAAAATATATCATATTGAACACTCATATTTTTTCCAATAACAATTATAGGTAAATAAGATTATTTCAAAATTGAAATCCTAAAACATTAATTACATTTTAATATAATATATCACCGCCAACAATCACACCATTATTTCTGTATCACTTGATTGGTAACATAAATTGTTAACTATAACATGATTCATAATGAAAATGAAGTAATACATACATCATTAAATTAACACAAAAAAATTCCCAATTTATTATTTAAATTTACCATGTTGAATTCAATTTTATTTTAGGAAACACTAAAATAGATAACTAAAATTTTGTTTATCTCTTTTAATATTTATTCATACATTAAATTCTTAATAAAAATGTTTCCATAAATATATTTCTTGAAAATAAAATAATTCTGTTATTATACATTATCGATAAATTCATAATATCATATTTCATAACAAATTTAAAATAAAAACCATTAATTCTATAAATGAATGAAAAGGTTTGAAAACTAACATCTATTAGACATTAAATTACAAAAAAAACATGTAATTTTATGAAATGAATAATTAAGAATAATATAATTTCATGAATTATAAAAAATAATTTCTTAAATTTAATGTGTTTTAAATTATTAAAATTTAATTAAATAAAATTATAAAAACTAATTCACATCAATATATGTTGTCACAAAAAAATCACCAAAAAAATTATTTTTTAGCTATTTTAAAACATTAATTTCCTACCTTCTGTTTTATTTTTCAACCAATAAATCATGGAATTTTTATGCTAATAATGCTTAGTCGGACATAATTTTCATTATTTCGGATCACAAGATGGATATGATACCGTGTTTTTTACCAGTCATCATAAAATTTCAGTACATTATTGAACAATAAGAGACCGAGGTGTTTTTTTCAAGCCAGTCCACAACCACTATATTTGTTTACCTAAAATATAATGGCTTCCATTCTATGCCCATGAAATTCTCACATATACCTAACAATATAATCCCCCATATCCGTTAATAAACATATTTTATTCCATAGTGTCACAACATTCCCCCACTATAAAATCATAAAGTATAACAACAAATACATGTATGTCAGATTAACCCCTTCTCTAATTGAACATAGTTTGGTGACTATCACATTGGGAATCGAAAAATTCAAAATGATTATAAAATAGATCCACTAATAAACTACATGTTTATAAAATAAATTTTAAATTTACTATACATAAACAAAATATATTGTAAAATGAATACTAATAAAAATAGTTCATGCATATATGGACTCTGAGACACAACTCTATCTATAGAAATAGAATAATCCCAAACTCTATCAATAAATATTGTAACATATCTAAATAAAAATATAGAGTGGTAAAATGGAAGTATTAGTATGATAATATTCATAAATAATTCCACATTCATGTAAAATAAATATATCGTTGTAAACACGAGCAAGGATATCTAAGTAAAAGTATTATATAATAATGGTTACGGATTGAGAAATTATATATATTTAGTATCAGGTAAAATATATGTGATTAATATAAATATCACCATCAATTATATCAATTTTATATTATATAAATTTTTTAATATCTAATTTTATAAATAAATTATGTTTACATCAGGTTTTTGTAATCACAAATTATTTCAGAAATATGACGACACATATTTTAACACACCGTAATTTTTGAATTATTAGGAAAATATTTGCATAATTTAAAAACATAAGAACATGAGTCCTAGTGAAATTGCACAATTCAGTACATATCATAAAATAGTTCAACAAAAGAATATTGATATAAACTATAACACTATAATATTATCTTAAATTCCATTATTATTCCATAATTTCATTGGATAACATAGGGATATACTGATGAAAGGGGAGACATTCAAATCCTAGTAAGGAACTAATTATAAAAATAATTATGACTGAAATACATGTTATATAATAGGAATTTCATAGTAAAATAATAGTGGTGTTTATCATAAATATGGAAAACAAATAATGATATACGATTATGAAATAAAGTCAACATAGAAATTTAGAAACAATATATTTGATGACATTGTAAACATATATAATTGAAAAAAACAGCGAAATCATTACATACCATGACATGGATAATATCTCATACATCATAAATGGTATTTCAAGAATCAAAAAGCATTACCCAATGAATATGATGGATATTTAATTTCTGTCAAACCTATTTCATTCAAATCAAGTACATGCATCAAGTTACGGTATATAT
The DNA here is from genome assembly GCA_963277665.1 of Viscum album. Taxonomy (NCBI): domain Eukaryota; kingdom Viridiplantae; phylum Streptophyta; class Magnoliopsida; order Santalales; family Viscaceae; genus Viscum; species Viscum album. The sequence goes on from CAUJRU010000585.1 coordinate 329,268, forward strand.
AATACCACAGAAAAATGAATTTCATCAATTTTATTCCCACGATAATGGAGGGTTTGTTACATACTGGGATGTACCCAATCAATGAATAGTAATAATGTCTTAGTGAATTCCCTAGAGTGGAAATGTTTATGGTTACTCAATCTAAAAATGTTTGGTTCGGAACATCAAAGAATAGATTTCGAACTATAATGGTTTTACATAATGATTCATGTAGGAGTTGATTGAGAGTGAAATGGGTATCTCCTAAATTTAATATAAAAAAGAGAGTAATTGGTTTGGGTTAAAGAAATTATTATATAATAAATTGTAAATCAAAAGGAATAATAAAAAAATTACATGAATAATGAGCAGAATTTGTGGATCTATTACGTTGAGATGGAGATTAGAAAAAAGTTAGATGGGATTCTTATGAGAGTTTAGGTAGCATTAAAGGTATCTAGATATATAAATGTAGAGTAAAATCATAATAAATTGGTTTATAGTGAATAGTAATAGGATATTGAGTGGGATTATGTTTCAAAATATAATGGAATTCATTATGAATTTCTAAACCTTAGTTCTGAATATTATATAACAAAACAATAATAAAAAATACATTCCTTATATATTCACATAGATTCTACCAATGAGAATAGATTTTAAATATTTTTAATAATAACAAATGAAAATATTAAAATAATACACTTTTTAATGTGTTTGTTAATCATCATTATAATGAATTTATACTAAAATATTAAAATAAATTATATAATTAGGGGTATTACTGAAGGGTTTAAAAATTTAATCTGATAAATAAAAAAATTGTTTTAATTAATATATTTATTATATCACTCTTGGAATTTTGGGATGTTAGAATACATATTTTATATAGATATCGTATAAAATTTAGATACATAAAATGGATATCTTAGAAAATAAAGAAATTTTATTTATCTGCTATATTCTGTGTTACTATTTGAAATATAATATAAATTTTATAAAAAGATTTGTTTATCAATTAAAATAAATTCATTGAAATAGAATATACTTATTTTTATAATAAATACATGTTTTCAATATGATAATAGATTATATCTCATTGTAAAAATAAATTTCCCATCATAAAATTAAAATTTTAATTATATTTAAATAAATATGATTTAATAAGAGTATTTTCATTAATAAACATATATAAAAATTTATTGAATTTACCAGAAAGGTCATCTTCATTTAAAAAATATATCTCACAAATATACAATTCATGTTTCATTGCATCAGAATATATTTTTTTCAAAACATTAATTAATTTATTCTAATATAAAATTAATAGAAATAAGAATATAATATTTATCTAATTAAATATTGAAATGTAAAAATTATACTACTAGAGTCAAGATACATAACGACTTATTACAGCAACATATTCTTTTATGGTAAAGTTTGAATGGTGAAACATTGTTGGCATGGATTGGAAAACGTGGTTTTGGTAATGATCTTGATAATATTGATGTTCTCCCATAATCATGTTTCAGTGGGCTTTAGTTAATGAATATCATATTGGCCTTGGTTATGGGGAATATATAGTTATGTCATCGCCCATAGAATCATTGATGAATCATCCTCACAGTGTGTTATCTTATAGTTCAATGACACCACTACTTTTGTTTCTATCAGTTTCAAATTTCCATAACCCTTTATTTATACAAATCATAATATTCACTATGTAATTTTTATATAATTAATAATTTTATTATTTACGGGAATTTTTAAATAAAATTGGATATAACATATAGTTGTCTAAATAACCCAATTATGTGCATTTGTTTTAAATTATATCATTAGAAAATAAGGAATTTATTATTTCCAAAAAGGGAATTTCAGTTATAAACCTTTAGTTAAATACATTCTCCCACACCCCCTTATATAATTTGATAGTAAAAATTTTATTTCCAAAATTAAAACGTTTTAGGGTTCTTTTGTTTCATTTAAATATCTAATTCCCATGTAATTTTCTTAAAAGGTGTGGTTCTACCTTATAACTTTGACCATGTGAGTTAACATATTTCATTGATAATTTTATTAATGATAAAATTACCACGACTATTTATTTTTTTATGATAGATAATTATATTATATGTTCCACCTCTCAATTAAAAAAATATTTGGGTTTTTGGTGCGTAAATATTTATTACTGATACAAATAACACATCTTGTACACAAGATCTTTTATGTGGGAGTCATAGTTGATTTTATAGAGCTCCTACATGATCATAAATCTTAATGGTGAGGATTTATGAAATGAAAATATTTATCTTATTCCCAAAAAAAATGACTTTTATCTATGGTGATATAAGACAAAACACCTTATCAGTAACCTTATACTTTTTATTTCAATGGATAGTGGCTTAAAATAATTTTTTTAACATTTTCCAAAAATGATATATTATTGAATGGATAGAGAATTTTTTGGTCATCATGTGGATATGATCATTTCCCAGAATCCATTGATCTCTAATATTAACCCAGTACGTGGGAGTTTGATATATCTTCTAATATAATGATTTAGTAGGTGTCATTGAATGCCATAATAAAAGATGTTTTTATATGAGAACTCCATTTTTTTACTGATTATCTGGATATCCTTAGAGATCCATTAGGGATGATCTTAGTATATCTATATTAATTTTAATGGTTCAATGAGAATTTATATATTTTAAATCATAATATGTAACACTAGAACTAAATACTATATCATTTTCTTCGAAAACAATTATCCAAAACCACAAGGTAAATAGCTGATCTCAATAAGATATAATGTAGGGTGTAACAATAGTTTTTAGTAACAATTCCCATTTATATATTACTATGATTATGTTTATATATATATATCATTATTTATAACAATAAATTGAATTTAATTTTTGAGGATATTGACTACCAACCTAATGGCATTAATACCTTTAGGATTCTAATGGATTCTTATAATAAAATCTATTTTTATATTTCCAAAATTTTATAATGGTATATGAAATGTTTTCATTAAAATCATGGACTTCAATCAATATTACTTAACTAGTTTTCGTAAAAAGCATAATGAAAATATTTTGAAATATCACTCTTCATGTATTCTACAAAATATTATTTTTTATATCTATATATTTCAAAATGTTTCATAAAAGAATTGAGAAAGATGAAATATTTATATCCTCCTACATTTCCCTCATTAGTTTGGGTTTCTATGGGATTCTTATATTGTTTCCAATTCTTATAACACAATAATTACAAAATGATGATTTTTAGAATATTTCTATCCTTATTTTGAATCACTCGGACGTCTATCAATGCATACCTTATCCTCTCAAGAATAGATTCTTGATCTGTTATTTTAGAAAGGAAATATTATTTACATTTTATTATTCCCCTCTATATTCATTTCATATCCATGAGGATTGGATCCCTTTAATTCATCATCATTTATACAATTATATTAACCTTTCTTTTTTAGCACATATGCAACATTGAATGATATCCGATAATGAAAATGTGTTGAACAATTAAAAAATATGATCGTCTCTAAAAACCCATATTTCATTATATTGAGATCCAATTTTTTAACTATATATGTGATTATTTAATGATAAGTATATATGTGACACTTCTACCGATATATATATATTATTACAAATATTCAAGAATATGGCCCCTACATCCAATTCTATATTCATTTTTTCAGTATTTTTTTCATGGATCATTAATTGTGGAGCCACATATGATATATAATTTTAATATTCCATTATTAAATTACCAGATACATTATTGGACACATCGTTATAGATCATTGATCATTCTCAAGAGGTGTGTAACATGTGTATAGGTGATGTGATTAGTATATTATATTACTATTTAACGACATCCTCATTTTCCTTAGATATCTGAAAACATGTATGTATTCCATGTGGTAAATTTATTGGTAATTAAATATATATAAGCTTGTTAAAAAAAATACCCAACTAATCCTATGAAGCAATGGATTTATATCAGAGATGTTGGACAATAGAATCAATATATTGAATTTATTTTTATTGATCTATATATATACCTATTTCAATGGTGACATACTCAAGTAATGAAACATTTATCATTGAAACAATACAATAACAATAATTTTTTAAAATATATATTAGATGGTTTTCACTACACCATTAAAATAATAATCACAATCCTCCATTATTTTAGTGTATAAAGTAATATTTTTAGTAAATACTACAAAAATTTTGTTACCTTAATATATAAACAATTCATTCCTGATTTCCGTGGATATTTTTATCCCATTATCATGTCCAAATAGAATCACTATGAAAACTTATTTCCAAACCCTTTTGTGAAAAATGTGTTTCTAACGTCATCCTTATACACATTTACATGATAATAAACTGACCTAAGATCATAAATAATTATATATTAGGATCCATATAGATAATGTATCATGTACTCAATGAACATAAGATAATTTTTTATTTTAATTGTTATCTATTATGTCACACTGTAAAAATGTTTTGTCACATTGAACAATCCTTGTTATCTATGAAAAGTGATGGATAACCCTAGATTCCTTCTTCTCGTAATATAATAACATTATGTATATTCTATAGTAAAGGTTTATTTTTCCCCTCATGTTTGTCAATGGCCATCATATATGGATTCATGGATATAGGATAGTCTCTAGGTATATTCATAATTGATAAATCAACCTCACTACATGGTTGAAAACTATGAAATTATTTAGGGAATACATAATTATATTCAATTTTAATGGGAGTTTTATAAAGGGTTATATATTCCTATTTCTATATAATTTGATCTAGATATATTTATTTATATTTATTTAATAACAATTATTTATGTAATGATACAAAAAATGATACATCCTCTTATAATCACTTTTATATAATCAAAGTGTGATTTTCAATATAGAGGGAGATTGACATACCCCCTTAGATTATATTTTCTCAATAAAAACCAAATATATTCAAATAATATCATTGAATTCCAATAAAATATATATAATAATGTTTAATGGGATTACCACCCACAAATATTGATTAAGAGACATTATTTTATAGGGATTTAATAATTATCCAATTTCCCTTATAGTACTATTTACATGTTTTGTGATAGTGATTGGTTATTTATCTAGAAATGATTTATATAAAATAATTCATAGAACTATAATCAAATAGTGTGATCTATATACTTGAATGAATTACTGGCATACAAATCAATACATTTTTTACGATTTACCTCATTTATTGTGAGTATATAATCTTAGTGATTCATTCATGTCCTTTGATGTATTGGAAATATGTTGTATTCAATAACCCAATACATAGTTAATTGGTTTTTATAGTTTTTTATTAATTAAGGTTTAAGAAATTTACAGAAGTCTACAGGTTAAAAAGAGTTTCCTTTCCATCCACCAAATTGGTGGGTTTATCCTAATTAAAATAACTAGTTCGGTTCCCTTACTTTCAAGGCGTAATTAATTTCCTTGCCCGCTTCTGGAAAGCTCTGGGATTCTTTTTCCAAACTCTTTATTAAGTTGTATGTTAGAAATTATTACCCGGCTCTGTTTAATACATCCCACTACCATGACTATAATCCTAGGATTTTATAACATGATCTATAGGACCTATAAACATCACTAAAAATAATTTCTATTTTTAGGGAATATAATACATTTTTTTCATATCTATCAATTTATCAAATCATTAAATATTTTCTTACACTTATATTTAACCCAAAAAATAATAGATCATGTTTAATTTCATTGAGATGGAAATAGATAGAGGCATATCACACAATATCTCTAATGTTATCCATGTAATACCTAATGTGTTTTTCATCCTCAATCTTATGGAAATGGAATTCACATTCTCTTTTTATATAGAGAGTTCAAGGGAAATTGTTTTTGAAAAAAACAATATTGAATTGGTTCAATTCAATTTTATTTACTACATCTTTATAATTCATTATATTTATCATCATTCCCCACTGACTAAATTCCCTATTTATAAAGTATATATCTAGTACAAACATTATATTCATTTGACATTTAATGGGAATTATGATACATTCACTTGGGTTGATCCATTTATTAAAAATTAAGAGATCATTGTATCCATTTAATTACATAGTATTTTCTATCATAAAGGTATCAATTGAAACATCTCCATTCATAAGGGTATATGTATATTTTTCCCTAAATAAATAATCTATTCAAAACACAAATTTTATTATAATTTATTTTCATGGGTTTTTCATTTAGGATCACATTGATTTCAGAATCTCTTTTTGGGGGTTTATTACATTTTCAATAAATTAGATATAAATAAAATCCTCCAATTGAAAAACATTAACTAAATGAATAGGAAATAAAAGGACAAAAATTTTAATATAGTTGAAAAATAAAAGGAAAGTTACTAACATTGATTTGATAACTCATAAATGACTTATATTCCATAACATATGAATTAAAAAATTTAGTGTAAGATATCTATAAAACTTTTCTAAATATAAAATATGATGGTTATTGTTGTTCCCCTTATAATTATTCATAACATTGTTTTTGATAAACAAAATAATACACTATGTATTTGTTAAAACAAGTGTGCAGTAAGGATCCTTTATCATGCATTATGTGTAAATCCAGTAAAGTCCATTGCTTCCTTATGATGTTAATACCACTAAGTAAATCATCCCCAAAATTTCATCAACAAATATATTCTTTATAGAGATTTGGTTACAAGGTAACCACTTAATATATTAATTAAATTGATTTAGGTATTTTTTTGAATTCTTAGTTATATCCATAAGTAATTCATTGGATTTTTGTAGTCAATTCCCCCCAAAATAACAAGTATTTCATCAGAAACCATCATTAAAAACCATTATTTTAGTAAACATTAATTCATGATATATTACTTAAGAATAAAATTAAAAAACCCCATATTAGTTGCATGCATAGTGTAATTTATTAATATCATACATTGAATAGAAACATGAAAAAATAAATACCCTTCCACTAAAACTCCATTATATTCCATTATATTCTCACGATCTTCTAAAACTACTTAGGATAATTTGGGTATTTATAAAAGAAATGTTTTAGAAATAAATTCAAAAAAAGTAATATTCTGAGAATTAGATGATGAAATTAATATATTTGATTCAATAGTAATATCATGGTATTAAATTTTGGGTAATAATCACAAACATGAACACAAAATAATGATATAAGTTGATAACATAATGGAACAACAATATAAATCAGGAAGTCAATAATATATGTCCATGATAAACCTTTATTTCTAACAAGGATTCACAAAGATTTATAAAAGGGTCTAATGAGATTTAGAGGGGTCTCTCATCAAATTAAAATAATAAATAATATATTAAGGATGTGAAAAAACATATCTAAATATGAAAAATTAATAATCAAAATTCATAATAAAAATGAGTTTCTCGAATAAAGAAGAGAAGGATAGAATCACATACCCTGATAAGACACAGTTATAAGCTTGGGAGAGCATCATAAGAGCTTGGGGAACATTTGGATTTATCTATATTGAAGAACTCAATGTAACCTTATTCTCTATTATTATTCATTGATGAAGAATGTGATACTATGTGTGTTTTTATAGAAAAATGGATGGGAATTCATTTTTTTCAGAACATAAATGTTGGAATATTTATAATAAAATAATTGTGATAAAAAATCATTCCATGGATTTTGCCTATGGATTTTATGAAGGGGTTATTGTTTTAAATGCATTAAAATTCTATGAACTCAAATCACAAAAATAATAAACTTGGTTATGTATAAATGATGCATGTCTATAAATTATTTATTTTAAAACATAAATTATAATATATTTTTTTTTGAATTTATTAAGGGGGTTTAAAATTTGTCAAATATTATCAAAAGAAATTTATTTAAATAGAAAACATAATTACAGTCTTCGATACTATTTATACTATTTTTCACATCACATTTAGGAGCACATTATGTAATAATAAAATCATATATTTAAACAGTATTTTATTATTACCGAAAATTTTAACTATAAAAAATTTATAAAAAATAAATCATTGGATAATATAGAATATCGAATTTTATAAATAATATGTATTCTCACAAAATAAATTTTTTATTCATTAAAATGTACTCTTTTAACTAAAAAATCTCAATTTATTAAAAAACATTGTTTTTTCTATAATGATATTTTCTAACAGTAAAATAAATAACATTTTACATCTTATAATTATAATATAATTTATTTTGAGAAAAATAATATTCTATAAAAATATTCATATAATATAATAAAATTCAAAATATTTTCATTTTATCGAAATGATTTTTTGTTTTGAAACTATATATTTCCCAAAAATATTATATTTTTTCCATGTTTTAATAACTATTTGTATCAAATTATTAATTTCATTATTTTAACAAATAAAACAGATAAATATAATAATTATATTGTTAAATAAAAAGAATTAAAACTATTTGGGAATTGATATATAATCCTTTATTAAACTAGTGTATATCGTAATGGTGTGGAATGTGATTATGGCAGTATATTTTGGCAGTTTAGTGAACATGATCTATTTCAATATTTTGATAATTATGAACTTCTCCCAGAAATTGTTTCCCTCAAAAATAAATTGTTGAATGCCAATTTGGACCGGGTCAAGGGAAATGAAATGTGATCCCATATCCATTTGAACCTTTTATAAATGGGCTTCATAGTGTACAACATTTCTTTTTGAGACCATTACGTTTTCCAACTATGTAAATTATTATTTATCATAAAACATAATATATTAAACTCATAATAGTAACTAGAATATATATATATATTCCTTGGTAATGATTTTTAAATCTCCCCTGAATCTTATTGGGTATTAATTATAATTGTCCAATATAACCCAAGTAGTGCATGTGTTTCCGATAAAATCATTACTCGTGATGAAAATTATTCATTTGAAAAAAAAATAATTTGTAAAACATTGGTTTATTATAAGAAATGATCCAAAAAAATCCCAATTTTATCATATATCATAAACAATTACCTTCATAAATAGTAACATGATCATATCATGTTCAAATTGGACACAACTGATGAATGTTATCAATATTTTAATATACTCACACCTATGTCAACCCCTCATTAGCCATAACAACGCCACCAAAACAAAATATCATCAAATCCCACATCATCATCTCATTTGTTCATATTTTTAAATAAAATCATCACTTGAGAAATTGATATACACATAATCAATCACATCACAATGATATATGTAGGTCACATTTCCTTATTACATAAAATCACATAAAAACATAATGGTGTTTCAAAAATGATTTATCTTAACTCACATATATACACACAATACAGAGTAATATATTGTTACATTCTATATATAAAGATTCATTTCATTACAATAATCTATTTCACCTCATAAGCATTATGCATTCGTTTTCCTAATCCCATGAAAACCTTTGTATATATTAACTAAAAATTAAGATATTATATCTTGGGAAAGAATACATATAACTTATTTCATGACCCTTCCTTGTGGTTTATGTGCTTCAACTCCTCAAGGTATTCTCAACAATTCCAAAGGATAGTGACTAGCACCAACTAGGCATATCACTAACATGGGAGAAATAACTTATGTACATTAACACACACAGACACACATCCAAACTCCCGAAATAGTGAAATGTAAAAAACAACATAACCACCAATGCATTCATAAAACTATATCCCAAAACTGGAAAACAACATGAAATAATAGAATGTAAACATGGCCAAATGAAATCCCACTACACAGAAGTCTGTAACACAATTCCACCATAAAAGTAATTGTATTGGGACTTACTTCTAAAAGCAGCAAAAATAGTCCCCAGTCTCTTCTGCCTCACAAAGAGTTTTATACTTATAATCATTCTAGGAATCCATCAAATGTTTGATCTTCTACAAATGACACAATACATGTGGGAAAATCCCTTGCAGGGTTGTGTGTTAAAATAAATATTATGACACTATGAACCCATCTTGGATAAAACAATGGAAATATAGCCATGTATACATAGGAATATATATATATATATTACATATAACAAGAATATCCAGATATACACAATATAGGCAGATAGTATATGAGTAATCCACTACCATAGTATACAACATTGAATTAAAGCTTGAAGATTTCCTAAAGAACATATCCTGGAGAACATACACTGGGGTCTAATATAAATGATGAATCCCATAAAATATTAACTACTTGTCTGGTCTTATCAGGAGAATAAATATACTGACAGATCTGAAGAGAATATGATACAATGATGAGAATCATAGCAGGGTCATTATGGTGAATCAATCAACTAAATCTATATTTACCCACTATGTCTAGAATCAGTGTTTTGTAAGCTTGGTTTCATTGATAAGAAAACTCAACCTAGGACATGATGATGAATAGATCATCCAACTTAGGGCCTCTCAGCTGGATTACAATGTCTATCTCCACGATGTCCTTCGGAAGGGATCATTGTCCTAGGTGTAGTAAATGACTCATAAAAATCATTAACTAAGTAATAAGGGGAGCTAACCAAATTGAACATTGTCTAGGATATAAAGAACAAGAGATTTAATCTATATAAGTAGGAGTAAAATACATGTATATGGTTCACAATATGTGTCCCTTGACCATGGGTTTCATCTGCGTTAATGTATAGTTTCATTCAATCTATGTTCATGTAAAATATGTTTACAAAATGTTTAATGGGATTATATATTGTGTCTATACATCAAGGGTCCTTCCCATGTACTCTAATGGTATACTAGTACATAGAGTCATCATTTGTATCTTTACATGCATACTAGAACATGGGGTAGGCCATGTAAATGGTCCAGGCTAGGATTTATGGGGGAGTAGATGATGTGATGTAAGCACATTTATTCTGCCCCATATCCATGAACATTCCAACATTTTTCAATGTTAACCTAGTGAGGTCACATGTTGTGTGATAGGGTCACACGATATGTGATCCTTAATATTCTATTGAAACCTTATCAGCCTAAGGGGGGACGACACACTGTGTAATTTCATATTACATGTAGTGTGGATTTCCATTTTATAGAATCCATGGATCGTCCCCCATACACTTGATCCACTAATGGCCTTCAATTATATGATCAATTATCCATGAATTCTAAGATCAAGAAAATCCATGCCTCACCATCATCAACGATTATGTTCCATTTCATTATCTTCATTGAATATGGATAGTATCACATTCATCATTTTGTGCAAAATCATGTCAAAGAAAAAAAAAAGGGAATCATTTTTTATCTTAATTTCTATGTCTTCTTTGTATCCCATCTATAATGTCTTTTCGTTCCCATATCTAGAATATCATATCATTGTATTAATAAATGGGTGGACAAAGACTGATTGACTAGTAAGATTTTTGTCAGAAAATAAATGAAGAACACTAGTGATGAAGAATAAGGGGGAGAAAAGAATAAACAAAATCAATGGAAAAAACCCTTGAACGATGTTCATGTAGATCCTGATTCACTCTTTTATAATGAAAAACAATGTAATCAATGATCATAAGGATATTATATTAATAAACCAACAGTTATAATCCCAACCCATAATAGGTATGATCAGTGAACCAATACATTCTTAAATTAATTTTTGCTTATCTTAGAAAAAAATAAGGAAAAAAAATCAAAACTCATTCCCAACCTCGATTTAAATTACTTTACTGAAGAGGAATTATTCTTTCATCATTATCATAGGCACGATCCGTCGAATCCAAGCTATGTCAATCATTTATTCAAAACTCCCTCATCATTCATCCGAATGGATTCTCCAATAATCAATCCAATATTCCTTTATATGTTACAGATTTACGTGGATAACCTTCGGATATTTTCTTAATAGTTTCTTTAATGACATTCGATCACTTTGTCAAAAAATGATAGAATAAAATATGTTATTCCAATTAATTTTTTACTGCTATTTTAGAAATGAGTTTTCGAAAAACAGACTATGATGACTACTACTAATTTGTTGGTAGGTTAAAATTTCCATTCAAAATTCAATTGTGAGCTTATATTTTTGATCTTGAAACCTGATGTGATGTTATTATACTTTTTTTATAAAACAATCCAATCATGTTATTTATATATTTAATATATTTTAAAAATTAATTCTAGGCACACATGGACTTTTAATATCTTATTATGGAAATTTATGGAGTTTAAAATAATATATATTATATTGAAAAATAATATAGTAAATTTATGATTCATTAAACTTTCCCCTTTTAGGGATTTACATCCAAAAAATCCAAAATAAGGGTTGCTCAAAAATAAGTGGGTACTATGATCAAATCTAAGAAACCCATTCCCAAGTGCGTGCCCAGGGATTCCCATGCATCAATCATACACAAAATAATGTAATCGATCACCCTCAAATGATCTTTTCAAACTCATCCTCTATCTCCACATGGTAATCAGCAATGGTCGCTCCATCCACAATGTCCAGATCATCCAAGTCAATAACATCTGATATTTCATTCACATACATCCTCGGATATGACACATAGAAAATGTAATGTAACTCGTATAACATTAGATTAATATCCATGAGATACACCTCCTCACCAACACCATGATATATATGGAATGTTCCAGTGAATCTCAATGATAGCTACCACCCATGCGAAATATCCATAATCCTCATCGAGGTGAAACCCATAGAAAAACAAGGTCTCCTTCATGAATATCCAATGTCCCATTTTTCCTATCAGTATAAGGCTTCTAATAGATCTATGATGTCCTCATATGCTATTGGATAAACTAAACCTTCTCTTTTGTAGCTCGCACCAAATCTAGTACCATGATTACTAACTCTCCAGGTCTAGTTTAACAATGTGGTGACCTAAAGGGTTATCTATAAAAATCCTCCAGTATTTGAATACTGATGGATCAATAGTTTTTTTATGTGAATACTACTAGTGGTATTTGATGCTTAATCTATGCTCATTGTCCAATATGCATGCTCAAATCATATCCCCTTGAACCAGAATGGTATGCTCAGTCTATGTTTTAGTTTTCTAGTAAAATGTTTTTCTCAAGCATAACTGGGTCCAAAATTCATTATATAGTCCCTTCCACAATTTGGATGTAATGTGAGCATCATAATTAGAAACAGTCAACCAAGTAACTCTATAGATATGGAATATATCTTATATTTAGAGACCTTCCAATAAGTCTTATTAAAATTATTATCGGATAGTTTGGATGTGGTATAACATGGTGAGTCTCTATATGGTCTAAAATAATGAGTATTTTCCCCTAGAATTCCATGGTTATATTGTCATGATATCCATAGATATACAATCCCACTTCAACTATGGCACCTCAATGGGTTGGTTTTAATCCAATAGATCATCGTTCCTAGACAATTCATGATGATTAGGAATCAAAAGACGAACTCTAAATCTCTTTTCCTTATCCGTAGTAAAAAATATTGGCATCAGAGGTCCTAGTATATATTTTCCATGCCAGGATGTACAGCTGATGTATATGTATGAAATATTTTTAGAACCAACTCCTATAAATACAAGGGTATCATTATGAGTCCTCTAAAAAGTGATATTTTCTCCCTACCTTTAGAATATCCATCAAAAGAATTTTATAGGTAAATATAAATATATAGTTTCTTATACTTAGTATCCCCAATATATGCCTCTCTGACTTGGTGCATGAGTATTGGGTGGTAACAATTGATTGGAGGTAAGCTTATCCATATCCATCCACAAAGGATAACAACAATGAGGTGAACTACTCTAGTGCCTCACACAGAAACTATGAACAAGATATCACAATGGGATAATCATATACCATGTTCCACATCCTAGAAGTGTATGAAATATTGATGTCATTTTTATGGAGTACCTCTAGACATCAACCCTATCACATGTTATGATCATTATTAGTGAACATATATTTGACACTCCTATGATCGGAGTAAATGATAAACTATTGTCACATCATGTAGGGTCACCACATATTTAATGTGAAGACTACAACTGCTAACTCAATATCATGGGCCACATAGTTTCAATAATGTGTTATCAACTGGTGTAAACCATAAGCAATCACCACTAACCTCTACACTAGGACAAAACCAAGGCCTATCTTTGATGCATTATTGAACACTACATTCTAAAAAAATCATCATATCATATTAAGACCCAACATATCCTTAAACTGTAAGTCAACTAATGAAAATAATGTGTTGAGGTCAACCATTTAAAACAATCATGACCCTCTCAACTTATCAATGATGGTATCGATCATTGGTATTGGATACTTGTTTTTCGTTATCACCTGGTACAAGCATTCGTAGTATACATACAACATCATTCTGTTATATTACATTTTGGAAAACAAAACCTGGGTGTGAATAGGGTGAAATAATGGCTGTTAAGAAGCCTTTAATATTCATTTCCTTCAATATCACCCTTTTCTCATGAATCTCTGTGGGTTCCATAAAATATGTGGGCATAGTTATCAATTCCATATCGGTGTGTATAAAAATGCAGAATTCTCTATCTTAGTGTGGAAGTAAACCCAAAACATATTCTGGAATTATTTCATTGAAATCCTATAACACAGTCCAAAATTGGGAATTCATAACATCCATTGTACCAAGGGTAAGGATTTCTAAATAACTAGTAGGTAGTTTTACCCTCTTACTCTTGAGTCCCTAATGCAATGAAAGGGTTTCATTTCCAATTACAATGGAGAAACTATTTTATTCAATGAATGAACATCTAACCTGATGCCAAAAATAGTCAATATGCACATGAGTTTTTGATAACCAATCCATACTAGGAATGATATTGTAAGGACTTGATGATATTACAATGAGATATCAACCAAAGATGTTGACTCCAAGAGTAGGTCACACTATCAGTACATGTACAGGAAAACTGAGTCTTCTCTAAGAGGATTCTCCAAGAATAAGGTTTGATTCAATGGTCCAAAAAAAATTAAATATCACATACTAGGCATGTGGTATGGAATAAATATAACATTTTTCTATCAATATTGAAAATATTGTATACAAGACACATATCATGCCTCGATTCATTCATGGAGCCTCTGGTATTCGAGCTTAGACTACCTCTTGTTTTCCCCATCAACATCCTCAAGCTCTCTAAGCCTGATGAGGACCACATATGGGTGGTGGTGGTTACAATTCTAATCATAGACCTCCTCCAAAAAATCTCCCAACTCCTCATACACACTATCCACCCTAAAAACCATCCTATTGCCACTACTACCTCTAAATTGGTTTCCCATCGATGGTCTCGTTGTCATCTGTACGGGGGGGGCAATATCGGTCAAGATGTACCCTATGTCTCTTGAGTAGCATCATTTTCTATAAGACCATAGGACCAACCCTATGATCCCTGAATTACCGATCATCATTATTAGGACTGCCTCATAAAATGTCTCACACATCCGAGAACCTAATATTCATGTTGTATTCCTGTTGACGAGGATTCTCGTACATCATTACCACTACTAAAATACACGTGTTTTATTTTTTTCATCCAAGAAACTCTCTACCTAAAATATTTCCCTATAATCCCAGCAAAAGTAATAATTAATTGAGGGATAATGCTAACATTAATGTTCCTATTCATACCTTGTTCTATGATTAGGGCCCTGAAGAACTGATCGTGTACCATATCCATTGAGTACATAGAAAGGTTTTTATATCGTGATGTATACTAATATACCATCATGTAATCATTCCAAATCTATAGAAGCTATTGGATTCACAAACCCTTTAGCTTATATTCTAAAAAAATCCTTTATAAAAAGGTTACAAGGATATATCTATGAATGTGTAACCTCATCATATGTTTCAGTAAATAAAATCTACCATCATCCCGATGATCATTGAAGAAGGCTCACTACTAGGACCACCATTTAATTTTCTAGTATCCTGACTATATGAAAATTTTGGTTCACCACATCAACCTATTCCTCATTCTTCTATGGGTAGGTATCTACATTGAACATGAGGGTTCACTATCACTGAAACCCATGAAGCACACTAATCATGCACTCTTCATCCCCTGGTATTGCGGGTAGCATGTGATT
This sequence comes from Viscum album, assembly GCA_963277665.1. NCBI lineage: Eukaryota > Viridiplantae > Streptophyta > Magnoliopsida > Santalales > Viscaceae > Viscum > Viscum album. The sequence goes on from CAUJRU010000585.1 coordinate 345,509, forward strand.
CTATATTGGTGGTTGTATAGCTAGTGCACCACGAAGGTATAACATCTAGATAAATGGTCATTGTATCGAAACGTCTTCACTATGGGGGATGACCTAGTGATAATCAACTAAATCCTAGATGGAATATGGTGTATATGTATCTTGAAAACCAAATGGATAATAGTCAATGATAGTATCTGGAGACCTAAATCATGATGTTCATGTAAATAAAACCCAATTCATATTTTATGAATGTACCATTGACTTTTACTACAACCAATTTTCTCATGTACTGAGTCCAAATTCAGGTTATAAATGTCATGGTGTATGGATATGATGGATTTTTCACCAAAAGTAGATTTTATGGAAAAAACTATGTACATGAAACACAAAACATTGTTTCCCCAAACCAATCTCATCGCCTCCAGGTCCTAAATTAGAACTAACCCCTTTGAATACCACTCTATCACATCATGTCCCATTGGTGCCACTGACATGAATTCACAAGCCAACCACAATTAGGATAAAGAATTGTGTCTAGCACCGATTAGTAATATCAATATCATGGGATGCATTTCTTATGTACATGTACACACACAAAAATCTCAATGTATAAAAATACAAAAATGTAAAAACAAATAAAAAACCAATGCATGAATACAACTATATCCCACAACCATAGTATGACATGATGTAATGTAATGTAAATGTGGCCAAATACAAGCCCACTAGAAAGATTCCAATAATACAAGTCCAGCCTAAAAGTAAAGGTACATGGACTACTTTATGAGTGTCATGGGAAGACAAATTGGTCCGTCTGATCTCACTAAGAATCAGCTAGTCCTTTTACACCTTTTACAACATCAAAAGGGTGATTATATGCACCATACATGACTTGTATTGGAAAAACCCATGCATGGGTGTGTATAACAATACTTAGTAGGACACCCCGAAACCAAAAAAATATATGAAAGGAAATATCATTATCTCTACACAAATATATATATATAATACATATAATATGAAAATTGAGAAAAAAATAAATAGTGACACATAGTATATGTGTCACCCACAACCATAGTATACAACCTAAGAATATAGCTCAACGATTCTGCGATGCAAGCATCCAAGATATGGCACTCCAAAGTATGATAATAATAATGATGTATATCTTATAGGTATTTCTCATCATGTCATTTCATGAGAAAGAATACAATGTTATATCTGAAAAGAATATGACACACAGATGAGGATCATTGCTAGGTCCATGTGGTGATACCAACAACTCAATCTGGATTTACGCACCATGTACTAGATCGATGACCAGTAGGATTGGCCATGTTTATACCCGGACACTACATAATAATATAGATGAATATAGGATTCCACTATGGGAATCTCAGATGGATTCTAATTACTCTATCCTTGATGTTCTGCTGAAGGTTTTTTCATCCTATGAGTGGGAAATGATTCGTAGCAACCATTATAGAAATTATAATGGGAATTAACCAAAACAAATCTTTTTAAATATTCTAAGGAAAATATATCTAACCCATTTATGATGTATTTCATGACATCTAGAATGCGTACACATCATATCTATTGACCCTGCATTATACCAATAAAAACGGCCATTGTCATTTAAACAGTTCCCATGTAATAGAGGATTTAATGGTGTGTAGAGGTGTTATGCACCACATCCCCATATCATGGGGCCCACCCATGTACCCTTGCAATGTTCCAATACATAGAGTCATCCCACGAATTTTTTCTTGGGAACCAATACATGGGGTATCCCATTTACATTGTTCAATCCATGTCATGTGGGTGAGTACATGTTGTGTATGAAACCCATGTACTTCACTCCATGTTCGTGTAATTACTAAGGTAAACATCGAGTTACATGGGATAGGTCACATGTTGTGAGATAGGGTTACATGTCATGTGATCCTTAACTTTCTCCGGAATCATTTTTCACCACATGGGTAGACCCACACACTATGTAATTTCGGATTATACCTTGTGTGGTTAGTGATTTTCTAGAATCTATAGAGATATTATGATGTGATTACACTAATTTCTTCTACTTATATGAACAATTATTCATCACAAAATCAAATATCCAAGATCTTCAATGCCTCACCCACATCAAACAACACATTCGGGTGCCAGATAAGCTCAGAAAATGGGTTAAGTCAGCATTCTTCATTCCTATCCAAAGAAAGAAAAGGAATGTGAAATCACGAGTCATCCATTTACTAATTATCTCCATATCTAACATCATACTTCCTTCATGGTGGTAAAATATAATATCTATGATATCGGATCATTGAACCCCAGAATGGTGCACAATGATGGTTTAATTATGAATGGTTGTGTCATAGGCCAAATTGATGACACTGGCGATGAATGATGAACCAGGGGATAAAGGAAAAAACCAAATACAGAGGTTTTAACCCCTATTGATGATTATGTTGATGTTGTTTCCTTTACATTAGAACAAAAATTGAATAAATTAATGATTTTAAGGAATCAATCCATATAAACCACAATAATAACCCCATCTTGCAATACATACGATTCGTGAATCAATATATTAATCAATTGATTCTTGTTCATCCTGGAAATAATTAATGGGGAATAAACAAGACAAAAGACATAGAATTAATTTATTTGGATCACATGATGAAGAATCATTCTTGTGTAATTTTCAGGGGATGTATCTGTGAAATATGAGGTGTATCGATCTTTGATTCCTCCTGTGGTTTCAAGGTAATGTGGCTAATCTCGGGATGTCTATATAACATAAAATTTTAATAATTTGGGTATCTACATTAAAAAAATGGATTAAATTATTTAATACCAATTATATAATTCACTATATCACCCATGCCGAATTTTACACAAACGACCCAAGCCGAATAATTTTATATTGCACCTAGGGTATAACCATCATTCTCAAAACCAATGTACACTACTATTTTTTATATGGGAATCGATTTTGATTTCATTCCACATTATCAAAAAAACTATGAATTCAAGATTATCAAAATATTTAATATATATCAAACATTTATTCCAGCATAGTGGGAGTAAGAATCACACAACGTCCAAGCACCTAGTCTCAAAAATAATCTATATAATATTTAAAAATAATACACAAAAAATATGACTAATTGCATTACATATATTGAATGTTATATATATAGTTCTATAATATCACATACAATAAAGATAACATATATGAGATCAATAAATTAATAAAAATAGATGAACATATAATGATAATAATCATTTAAACATCGCATGGAATTATAAATAAGTAAAATAAAATTATTTTCTGATTAGATGACCACATAAATACATAATCACCATAAATTTTGAGTTGCCTCAATAATGAATTAAAATAATGCACATTTTATATTATAGACATACTAATCAATTTTTTATTTATATTATGTCAATTAATTTTATAGTTAACTAATGATACCCCCTTAAATATATCAACACAGTTGTATCAATAACATGGACACACAACAAAAGGTACCACATTACTAATAAAACATTTCATATTTACCAATATATCATCCCAACCAATAATCCAAATATCATAAGCATAAAATAGAAAGTCTTTCATCCCTAAAACTAACACCAAAACACATATAAAATCCTAACAACCTACACAATAGAACCTAAAATCCAACCATACTGTAATAAGGTAATCCGGTCCTTATACATTAGATAAAATTACCACCATCCACCCAACCGAAAATAATTATGTATATGGAATTGTAATACCATTTATGAAGAATCAAATTTTAAGAAGATAATATCAAAAACATATAATAAGTTTAAATTTATATCAAGAACATACATAAATTGAGTTTATTTAAATAACGGGTCCTATCACTATAATTTTACCCACAACCCAAATTTATCTCATGATGAGGAAATGCAATAATAAAACTGGGCTAATCAAACTATGGAAGGCAATAAACTCTATTAGTGAAACATTTTCACAACATAAATCACCACTCGTATTAATGAATATTAATTATCGATTTTATTCTTATGAAAATCCAAGATCAGAGTGTTTTCCATCTCATTATTTTGAATTATAGTTTTACAAATCATTACCATATTAATTTCACCATCCATATTCCCATATAATATAAAAATATCATTATAGAATAATGTATAATTGTACATACACATATTATTCATCATATTTCCTTCAAGTGAGTTCATCATCATAAATAAAATACATTATTACTAACAAAAGTATAATATGAAATTAAAATCAACATCTAATAAATTAAATTGTATTAGTATGTTCCATTAATAAGTTCGATTTATGATAAATTAACTGATATATATTAAATTATAATATTATATGCTAATATACAATATAGAATATTCCACCATTATAAACATATTTTATCAAAAATAATAATAATAATGTTGGGAAATTTAATGAGAAGTAGAATTATAATAATGAAGTGTAAATATTATCAATTTACAAATAAGAATAAAAAATTAAGCAATTTTATATCAAATGAGGATCACTAATCTTAAGGAATGTTTATGATAATGAAAATAATATGCAAATAAAAATCTATCCATAGAGAATAAAAAATATCATTGAATCTTAGGGGGGATAGTAAGATAATAATAACAATGAAGAAACTTTTGATGATCAGATGATAGATCGGTCGTAAAATTTCGTCACAACACATTGTTTGTTGGATTATTAGGTCTAATAGGATATTTTCAATCCTGGATAACAATTTCATAAAAAATAATTTTCATCCAGGAGAAGATATTCATAGTAATTTATTATCAGTTAATTTTAGGTGATACAAAATAAAGGGTTATTTGGATCAATAATATTACATAAAAGATTCAAATAATATCATGAAATATATATTTCACAATATCGAAGAATTAACTTGTAAAACCCTAACATAGTGAACCAGATCAAATAAATATATATATTTTTGAAATATAATACCAACGAATAAATGATATTATTCCATGATCCTGTAATATCACTTTGACCACCAATATATCAACATAAATCCCCCCAAATTATGAATTTATATTTCCTCTACCATTCCACGATAAAGTACCAATAAACAATGAAGGAAAATAAAGAAAAATTTAACATCTAATTGAATTATAATTGAGTCCATGAATTAGATGATTAAGACTCAAAATGAGAAAAAACAAAAAATCTATAAAAATTTCATTATTATTAGTAAAGGTGTTAGAGGAATTTTTTAATTTAGAACCTAAGAGAAATAATTAACCTTATTTATAAGTAATAATTATAAAAATCCACCATAGTCGGGTTGATTCAAAAATAATTTCAATGTAATTTGTTAATGAATGATATAAAACCCGTTTATTAGAAAATAAATTTCACCCTTTCTTGGTAGTTATTTAGAGAAAATTTAAGTGATGTTTACTAAATAAATAGTTTATTCCAAAATACCCATTTCATACAAGGAAATAAATATTTCACTATATCATATATGATAACAATGGTCTCCCTATAACGAATTTTAGAAAATATCTATGAATAAATGAATAACTTCCCCCTATGAAAATTTGAACAAAATGTTTTATGTAGAAAATATATTTACATAACTTATCACATCATTGTAGAGGCCATTTTTATCCCTAAGAATATACAATGGATATTTTAACTATATTGAGGAACTTCTCTCAATGTCACAAATTTACTAACAAAATCCAGAATATGTCATAACATAACCCCAATAAGACACTTGAAATGGTAATTTCATCCTTTATAATTTCCTATACAGATTCAAACAATATTTTCTAGGTCTTAATTCTCACTTATACACAATAGATTATAAAATTTCATACCCCATGTTGTAATGAATAATGTGGTATTGGCCAAACCCAAAATCATTGTATCCAACCAAGGCTACCTCCACCATGACCACCATAATGGATATTAGTTCACTATGAATACTAAAACTCAAATATTTTACTTCAAAACACCTTGATCACTCTCTCAAAATATTTAACTATTATAAAAAAATTTAATGGCCAAATTAAAGATGTATCTTTTTTTGAACATGATTTAGATTATATGGTATATTTAATATTTATAAAACATAATAATTTTATACATGGTCATTTCTTAATATATTATATTTTATAGTGTCCCTTATCACTATTTTTTTATTCTTATGGGTTTTTTAAAAATAATTACATTTATATTCAAATTTATGAATATCATAATGTGAAAAAAAGATAAATCCCGTGAAAAATACATACTGATAAAAATATATGAAGAAAGAAACATTGAATAATGGTTAGAGTAGTTCACTTCCTCAAATGTATCGAAACATCTAAACCCCATTAAAAAAATATTATTATATTAATAACATATTTTGAATAGTGAAAACAATTTCTATTAATATACTATTTAGGGTACATTATAATAAATTCTATAAAATTTTACACATTAAATAAATATTTAACTTATATTACTCTTCAAAATGTTTTATTACCAAAAAAATTATACTCTATATTAGGATATTAAATGAAATTATATATGAACTATTTTAATATATTATTAAATAACATTTAAGGTCTAAAAAGTCCTACCATAATAACACTAACATATTATACACAATATTCTGTTATGAGTAACTTATTAAAATAATCTACTATGGTAGTAAAATAAATCATGTTTACATTAGGTTGGAATATTTAAAAAATAACAATAAATTTTAATTAATATTTACAATTATTTATGTGATGTGAATATTTTGAAACTGTTATTAATTTCTTCATAATATGAAAAAGGGGGTGATGTAATTTAAATTCTTTATATATTAACAACCATTTGAATAAAAACATTTTTCTGTACAAAATGTTTTATCAATAATAATTATATCCCACATTTCATATAAAATGATGAATCGGAAAACATTTATATCATATTTTAATTTTTATAAAAATGTTTTATTGCTAAATAAATAATTTGAATGGTTAAATATTTTTAATTGAGATTAACATCGTAATATATGTTTTTCAAAAACATCTTTTTTTTATTTTTGGAGTGGTTTGTATGTGAACTATATTCTTATAAAGTTGTAAATAAGTCTAGGTTTCGGTATTCTGATGCAGAATAGACCATAACATGGTTTTTCAATTTGAATTTAGACATATACATGAATATTTCATAATTTCTTCCTATGAAATATGAAAAAACACATATTTATAGTAAGTTAACTGAGAAATTTATCAATTACATATTGGATTTTATGGTGAGATAATATAGTTCTCTGGAAAAAAATAAAGAACATTATGTGTGTCATTGTATTTTAAAAAACGTATCACGAAGTTTCATAGGGGAGTAATATAAGAATTATGTTCAACGCATGATAGTGTAGTCACGGTATAAAGAAGTGTTCCATATTGAAGATATACAATTCTATTTTTATCAAACATTACATCTGCATAATAAATGTAATTTTCTACTAGGAATGTATTTGGAATGCGTTTGGTGGAAGACTGAAAAATAAAAATTGAAGAAATGTAGATATGAATTTTACACCCAAGAAAGTCACATGAGATATGATATATGATATTTTGGTATTAAAAAGTATAAAAAATTTATAACATATGTTATGGAGGAGGATAAAATAACTATCAAGTGTTATTTCTAACATGATTTTTTAAAGAGGAAATAAATTTATTAGATATTAGAGAATCAATGGTTTTTCCATTGGGAACAACTAGAGTGAAACCCTTTAAATTTTTTGGTTTAGTGCGATATAGATAAAGTTATAGGAGTTGATGCTTTATAATTTGATCAATATATATGTATTGTTATTAAAAATAAATGAACCTGAATGAATTTTTCAAGACCATGTAATACACAACATGATGATACCAAACAATTGTCATGTTGGATAAAAAATGATTATATGATTTTCATTACAACAAAGAGATTGATTTTAACAGTTTGAGGTTACCAGTGCTAAATATATTAGACTATCAAAGGAATATTATTGCTAATGGTAGAATCATCTATAAAAGTTTTTTTTTTGAAAAATTATAAAAATTTAGAAAATGATAGAGACCATTTCATTGGGGATATTGTGTACATTTCTGAAGTACCTATCAATATGGAGAATCACATAATGGCTGTTAAAATTATGTGGTGGATATGTGTTTAATGTTAAAGAGTGATAATGTATAACTCCATATATTAATCTAAATAATGTTGGGTTTTAGGGTTTTGAAGTTATAATAAGGGAACTGTTTGGTGGATTCAGATCCAACCATATCAATGATAATTTTGAATAGAGTTTAATTATTACAAAGGAATTGTAAAGGTGAATAAGTGATTTTGATTATTGGAATGATTTTTCAATAAAATTATAATTATTTTATATGATATTGATTATCAAATATTATCTCCAACATGGATTTTAATAAAAATATCAATTTTTATGTATTTTTTTGAATATCAAAAAATTCTCTAAATCATATCATTACACATACGGGTAGAGGGTAATTTGGGACAATATAAATATCTCTTGACAAGCATCTAATCATCAAGAGATAATTTGTTTCTCAAATAATATTATTATTAGTGACGATAATTGCGAATAAAAATGATTCTATAAGAATAAATGAAGGATATGTTTTTTAGAGGAGTGTATAAACCATTTAAAATACCCAATATTATGTGTTTTGTGGGATGAACTGAATCAAATGTTACCGATGTGGCACAGATTGAAATAATTAACATTGTCATATAAATTAATAATTACTAAAAAAATACCAATAAATTTATTATTATCAGTGAGTTACTTTTTATTTTTTATCATGATTAAGAAAATAGTATGAAACCCATCAAAAAGAATTTTAATGTTACAAATATTATAATTAATAATATGTGACTCAAATTACATTTTTCATAGTAAGAACATAGAAACCAACCAATTGGGAAATCCATTTAAAATACATTATCAATTAACCTATTTATTTTAATTTTTTCCTGTAGTAATAGTGAATTTATTGTGAATTATATGGCATATCCATTCATACGTGTTAATTTAAATGAAAAATAAATCACAAAATATGAACTACTAATTTAACCCCCATAACCTAGTGGTTCAAACTTACCTTGGGAACATCAATGTGTATTAATGAATATGGGTTAACTCTTTCATATCTAGATCATTTAGGGATGATAAATCATAAATCTATTAATAAAATTGGTTTCCCCCCTTTGGTATATAAATTTACCAAATTAATAAAAATATTATGTATCCCTTAATCTATTTCTTTTCCCAACTATTTTTAATTTTTTTACTATGTAATTTTAACATATTCAAATATTTTCTCTTATGCGACTTTCTAATAACATGAATCTTAGTTTTAATAGTTAATAATGATATTCCATTAATATTCCTATAAAATATAAGATGTATGTAATTCTAATGGGGATTCATATTTATGAAATGAAATTTGGGACATGTGGAATAGATTATATGAAGTGAATATCGATGATAAAGAAGAAAAAATTATAATATGCAAATTAATAATTGAATATATTTAAATTTTAGAATAAGATTACATTTATGAATATTTTATTAGATTATAATAGTTAGTTAGAAACATCAATGGACCGAGTGAATTGATTGAATATTATCAAATTGTGGAAAAGATGATGAGGAACATTTTTGATATATTTTATTTTATGATATATAAACTATAATATTGATATGACCTCATATTTTATGATTATAATAAAATTATCGTATCATATGAAATCCAAAATACACTATCACGTTGTAATAAATATATAGAATTAATTTCATTCAAATACATATGAATGATAACAAATGAGCTATATGAAGTCAATGACTGATGTAATTCTAATGATGAACAAAAAGATGAAAATTTCCAGACAATCACCTGTCTTATATATTATATAATTTTATAAATATAATATTGAAATATAATATTAACCTACATCTTAAATGTTTAATATATATTGGAATTAGAATCATATTTTAAAATTACATAGTAAAGATCATTAATGATATTGAAGAATAAAAACCTGTATATGAAATAAATAAGTCTAAATTAAAAAATATTTAGTAGGAGAAGATAAATAACGATATTGAATAAAAATTTAGATTAAAATATTAAAAGCATTGAAATTCATTAAATTTAATTGAAATTGAAAATTAATTGAAAATTTTTAGTGAATACATCATATTGGCTCTGAAAATAAAATATGGATTATAAATGTTTGTCAAATTAGTGATATTAAATGTCTAATTTAAATATTCACATGCTAAAAAATGGACAAAATTTGTGGTTACTAATATTTCATTTTTAAATTATGATTTTTGACATTCTTTTGCAAAAAAAGTGATGAGAAACCCTATTCTATATTATTATGATATAATGATGTATATAATAAATTTATGATATTCTATAATGAATCATGATCAGAATATAGTCATATAATTTAAATAATAATATTAAAAACATTTATAAATTTCTATGATTCTTAACCAGTGATCATGTTGATGGAATAATGTCTTGTGAATATATAAGGCAGATTCATAACAGAATGTTAAATAGATAATCTTTTATCAATAATTGTAACTAATATTTATAAAGATGTTATCTATGAATATTATGAAAAATTAAATGTAATATGCGATGAACAGTGTCATTATTCTCAGAAATTATGGAGAATCATCTTTTTTTGATATTTTTATCAGAAATGAAAATAAAATTCAGAATGTGATATAGAAAGAAATGTTTATAATTGAATACGATTCATTGAAGGCCTAAAAAATATAAATCCATGGATTAGTGATAGTTTTTAATCCTCTAACTTGATATGTGATAGGGTAATATTTTATAATGTAAAAGAACATGATGGTGGGTTATTGAAATTTAGTAATGATTGTTTTTGGGAATCAATGGATTATTATTTTCATAAATTAAATCAAATAATTTAAAATTTAAATATGTTATCAGTTTATAAGGTATAAAATATAATAAATTATGTTTGATCCAATTGTGTGATTATTTATGTGATGTTATGCTCATGAATAACTCGTACATCCTTAATAACACAATATATGCAAGTGTAACCACCCGAGACATTGGATCCATTAATATAGAGTCTATGTTTTGTAACAATATTTAAATTCTACACCTAATTTTTTTTAAAAATATTAATAATAAATTAATAAAAAATATTTAATAAATGCTAATATAGTGAACCATTAGAATCTATTACCATTAGTGGATGAATAATTAACATTAGTAAATATGAAAAAATATTATAATTAATTTCCTTTCCATTATAATATAACTCAATTCAAAAAACTATTAATAATTTCTAAAAATTTATATTTTATAATGTAGATTTATTTTTTAGACACAATAAATGGAAAAGTATTCATATATATTTCAAAACATGTTGGAATGATTTATTTTTTGTCAAAAAATATGATTATTGAAATAATCAATTTTTTAATTTCATATGACTATGTAATCACATAGAATAATTTTTTTAATTTTTCTTATTAAAATACATATTTATGGAATTAAATTATTAATATTAATAAATTATTTATCTTTTAAATACAATGTATAATATTTTTAAAACTAATGAATAATGATAGTTTCATAAACAAAATATGGTACTCTCTATGAATAAACTATTTTATGGGTGATATTAACGTAGATTTTTCATTAAATCCCCATATATTAAATTTTATATATTATAAATCAATATATGTCACTGAAATTATTAAAAATAATAATTTTACCATATATATAAATTTAGATAATAACTATTCTTTTTTCAAAAAATAGATTTTACCAAATTAAATGATTTTATTTTTAATTTTTTTTATAATATTTAGATATGTAAAACATAATAAAATTTCAAAATTTATATTAATAATGTTAAAATTAATTAATAAGATCAATTTTTAATTGATTCTCAATATTAAAAAATTGTTATAAAATTGTTACTGAGGTAAAATGTTTGAATTGTAAAAAAGCATTTACTATGAGGAATATTTTAAATTTTTTAATAGGAGTTTTAAATTTTTTTTATAGGTTATTTTTCCACAAATATTACAATTTTTAACATTGGAGCCATAGCTAATTGAATTGGTTCTTGTAATTATTAAAAAAATGATGACTATTTCTAAAACTAACCATTTATCCTCTTATAAAATGATATAACACCCAAAATTTTAATACACTAATAATTTTCAAAAATACTTCAAAAACCTATTAATATTTACTATGAAATAATTAATTTATATTCCAAAACTACTATGTTTAGGAAAAAAATTTCATATATAACTTAAATAAAATTCATCATCTGTTGGAAATTTAATATCTCAAAATTTGTTTAACAATTTTTAGAGGCTACTTTTTATTCATTATTTTAGAGAAAAAATAAAAATATAATAATTATAAAATTTGTATCAATATTTTATTTATATTTTATTATAGGTATGTTAAAATATCTATTTACTCCATTTCATCATTTATGAAAATCAAAAATCATTATTAGCTTGTCGGCACAGATTGTTACCTCCACGAATAATAGATTTTAGTTATTCATCCCCACCCATTATGGATAATATCAATGAGGATGTTTTTGAATAAAAAAAATATTTAAAAAATATTTTTGATATTTAAATGATCACTTAGTATTCCACCATCACCCCTCTAATTCATTTTGTAATGGAAAAACTATTTGTTTGAAATATGGAAATCTACCTAAAATTGTTTCATTTTCCTTCACATACTATAAAAAAGGGTTATGTATATATTATATGAGTATATAAGATACACAAGTATATATTTAATATAACAAAAAATCTATTTATTTTTGGATGGGTGAGAAATTATTGAATATTCTAATGAAATCCATTAGTATCACCAAATTACGCAAATCTATTTTTTTAACTTTTTCAATTTAATGAAATAAAATAAAATAACATGTAATGGTATTATACAATATTAATACTTTATAATTAATAAATTTTACTTCATTTAATGGTTTGAACATTATGTGAATTTTGAGAAAAAGGAAGATCAACAATACTTTTATGAACCTATTTCAAAATAGAAAAGATAAAAAACAAATGATGTTGAGAAGTGACTAGAAAAATATAATTAATGAAAATATTTTTTTCTAGTGAAAATTGTAGAGTTAAATGTATTTAAATATGTTTTTAAAATAGGATATATTTACGATATAGTCTGTTACATCACTTCCATTGCGCTTGAGGGAAAATATAATGCACATGGTAACTGAAATTTCATTCTTTGAGTTATACAATTTCTTCTTTAAACATTATTCTTCTAATAATTTCATAGCTAAAAAATTTTCACTTTTCACATATTCAATATAATATTTTTTTGAAAAAATCCAATTTCAATGAATGTATTTATTTTCATTTTTTAAAATTGAAATTTTTTTAATTAATACATATAAATATAAATTTAACAATGATGAACATATTGTGGTCTAAAAAAATAATTTTCCTTTTTTTAACATCATCAAAATATGTTATCTCTATTGGAGTAATTTTTAATTATATTCCCTATTTTATAATTTTATTATATTATAGTATTGGCAGATCAAATTTTGTTGAATCATGTGATTTAATTTATGAATTAACATATTTTTTGTATAAAACTCATACATATTGATGGGTTTCATATAATAATTTTTTGATTTAAATATTGATAATTTAAGATAATAATATTACAAATAGGGGTCATTATATAATTATTTGTAAATATCGTGAAATAAAAGTTACTTTATATCAATTATGTTATTTTTTGATGAATTTTTTTATCATGTGGAGAAATAAAGTATATATTCTTTGACAGGTGGGACAAATATATCTCAGAAATACATTGGTTAAATAATTATATTTGATTATATTGAAATGTGATGTGAATGGATTAAAATTAACTATGTTTATAAATGGAGTGGGTGCTGTTATATATCTCAATTAGAAATTTTATAAGTGAATAAGTTAGTGGGTTTTATAGATCAACAATATGTGAATAAATAAGTATATGACTGAGCCATATCCATTCCAATTCTGTATGGTTTATGTTATATTTTTAGTATATTATTTACTAAATTTATAATAATATGTGTTATCTTTTAATATTTTGGGCAATTCATTAAAACATACGAATCTATGTAATTTTAATATAGATATTTTTTCACACACATGATTTTTCTTATGATTTTATCACACAATTATTGACTTTATTATGTTATCCCTTAATAATATTTTTTGATCAATCCTATCTTAAATTTCTAATAAATAGGTTTTTATCTGTATTGTATAATGTTTTCTGTGTAGAAATTTTCTACTAGAACATGATTATGGTTAATTGAATCTAAGTGTATAAAAATAATTTTTAAATATTGAAAATATAGACATTGTTAAACATTTTTATCATTGGAATGTATGACTATTTATGGAATGTATTTTTTGTATTTTTTGAATATTGAATTATTTCATTAATGATTATCTTGGTTATCTTTAATTTGTATCATAGTAGGGTTTAGCTGTTTTATAGATTTTTATTGTTACCTTTTGTTTTAGCTTTAGTGAAACGTATTGAACAACCTACAATTGATCTTTAGTATAGGAAAAAATCTTAAAATATTTAAATTCACATAATTAAATAGGTTTACCAATCAATGTATTACCATCAAGATACTATATGTTTATTCATCGATGTAACTAATGCACCTATAGGTAAACACCCCGAAAGGTGTTTCTTGAGTAATGTCTCGATAATTACATAGATTCATTATAATTTGTAATTATGGTACACAACTATTTTGACATATCAAGGGGATACGATTTTTTAATCATGTCATATTTATGAACTATAATGAAGGATTTAATTCCTAGTTATATTGGGAAATAAGGTTAAGAATTTACATTAAAGAAAATTTTATGTAACCATGATATATCCAAGAGAGTTACAAGATTTACTAATTATGAAACAATTGAAATGGGTGAAACGTTTAATAAGAGTTTTCATATTAGGATAAATATTCTTATATATATACTCTAATTATTTATGATATTATAAAAAAATATTTTGATTTCCTTATATCATTGAATCAAGATTAATGAAATGATGTAAATGAAGGAATTTCAATATAAACTCCTAAGAAGATTTGTTTGGAAAATTAGTTTTATATTCTTATTAATGATACTAACATGGAAAAATATATCAAATATTTAAAATTATATTAATATATATTCCATATCTTTTTCTGCCAATAAAAGATACATAAATCTATGATGATGTAATTTCTTTGTGGGGGAATAATGTAATAACCTATGATTTCAAATCCCTAAAAAACTTATAATGGTTTATAATTTTTGTCTAATGATACACAAAACATAAAAAATACAAAAATATAATGAATATATCATTAATAAGTAAATAATTATAAAATATTATTAAGAGTATTAATAGTTTTCATTCTTACATATTAAATGATTAATATGTGTTAATATTGAATAAGGTTATAATTAAAAATAATTATTATGTTTTACCATAATCCATTACATAATAGAAATTTAAAAAAAACACATTTTATATAAGAAAATTATTTTTTCATGTTCTCTCATGATATATTACATAGCATAAAATTTTCTTATTTCAAAAATGATTGATTTTTTTCAAACATACAATTTTTCGAAAATAGTAATTTTTATAATTTTGTAACAATGATATCATATAACATATTCATAGATATAATTTTTTATAATTAAATAAATTCATTATTAATATATATATTAATTTTAATATATTCATAGCGATTATAAATTCCATGGGAAACATTTTTGGGACTAAATAAAAATGTTTATTTAATAAAAACAATATTTTTAGTGTTATTAATGAATGATTTATTTTTAATTTTATATTTTAGTAATGATTTATATTAATTTATACATTTTTATATTATTTACAATAATCAATTATTGGACATTAATATCTACAGTTATTTTTGTTTTCTCACAACTAATTATTTAATTAACATAATTCATTTTGAAAAAAAAATGTACTTTAGTAAGTAACTTTATATTAAAATATAATTTGAAAACACTTAAAAATTCAATATACTATTAATATTTTAAATTTTATAAAAATATGTTTCAAATTGGGTATTATGTTAAATTTTGGATTTATTTATCAAAATTAATTACTAGGTATAATAAAATAGTTACCAAGATAAAAAAAAATATTCTTCTATGGAAAATTAGAAAACATGTTCAAAATTATTTTATAATAGGTTTTAAGAATATTACTAGCATTATAATTTCCCATAAAAATAATTTTTCAATTTTTTCTGTTATCCCCTATATAGTTTCTTAGAATTGTTAAAAATATTAGGACTGTATAAAAAAGATATATTTTAATGTTGCATAAAATGACATAACTTCAACCCTTTAAATGAAAATATAATATTTTTAAATTCATTATACAAACTACCCATATCTGCATTAAATTAAAAGTATCAAATTATAAATTTCACCTAGTAATAAAACATTATCTTAATTAACTCAAATCTAATGACTTCATTAAGTGGACGTTGAGGGTCTCAATTTTGGCATCAGATATTTTAAAATGTTTTTTAGTTTCTTTCTTATCTAATAAAATAACCATAATATAATAATATAAATATAAATCTGTGTGATATGTTATTTTATTATAATAATTGACAAAAAATTAATCTTTTCTGTCTACTCTGAGAAACAAGAATCAACATAACTATATGTACTCATATTACCACTATTAAGAAGAATCCCTTTTCATTTTTTATAAACACAAATAATGGTTGATCTTAATGATGGTATTTATTAATAAATTTGATTTATATAAATGAATTTTTGTTATTAAATAATCACATACTAATCCACATTTACCACACTCTATCTTTGGGTAAAATAAATGCTAGTCTTTCATTTTACAGACTACTACCTCTACAAATAAACGTGTTTCATTAACATCATATTAAAACATGGTTGTTTTAATTTTATTGATGACGATTATATAGGATATATATAATTTATCTATATATTTAATATGATTTATTTTTTATAAAACATAAAATAATGATCATTATAAGGTAATATATAAATATTTTTAAGTCACCTTAAATAATTATATACCTTTCATTTTCTGGATACACATATAAAAGTTCCATGTAATTATTTTATAAAATTATATATTTTTATAATAAATAAATAATATTACATTTAAATGTTTTTAAATGCTGATATTTTGGGGAAAAATAAATATTATCCCAACATTTTCATAGATAGTTCAAAACAGTCAATAATATTAATATATAATGTTTAAAAGAGTCTACAACCACATTTCACATGAAGATAATTGTTATTAATGAAGTTTATAAAATAAAATTTATAATAAAAACATTATAAAATAGTAAATTATGAAATTTATTTTTTTCAATTAATGATTTTATGTAGAATACACCAAAATAATGGTTAATGTTATGGGACATGTAAACTAAAACATTATTCTATAGGTTATGAAATTTATTATTGGAAATATGTTCTTCTTATTCATTCCCTATAGTTTTATGTTCTCCATTTACATATAGGGGAAATATATATTTATCAAATTTTATTTCCATGAGTCTTTTTATTTTCATTTTTTATAATCATAATAGATACATTTCTAAAAGTAACTTATACCAAAATGTCAACTACAATCAATAATTATTTTGATGATTTGTATTTTAAATATATTAAATGTTATATACCTTTTATAGTGTTTTGTATCTTGTATAACTATATTTTATTATTTTATTATGTGATTATTTTGGGTTATCATGTTTGTGATGTCATGAAATTTATTTTTTGTTATTATTTGGATTTATTATAAAATATAATTTTTTTATTATGTTCCCAGGGAAAATTTAATTATATCCGTTTAGATATTAATTAAGACCTTGTTTATTTCAATGAGTTATTTACTTTCAAATAATGAAATTTCCATAAAAAAAATTTTTATATGGGATATTTTGATGTGATTATTTTTTTTAATGTGACACAAAACAATGTGGATTATGAGAAGGGGGACTTATAGCTTCAATCAATTCATTGGATTAAGGAATATACCAAATTATATTGAATATTTTATGTGAATGGATTTCCAATATATATTTCCAAAAAAGGATAGAATGATGGAACTTTGCAAAAAACATTATAAGGAAAATTGTTTTCAGGTTTCCACATTCATAATGATATTATTTATTAGGTTTATCATTATTCTAGTTTCATTTATATACTTCATGGATATGGTTATATAAGAAATTATTTATTTTACCATTCCTTAGTATGAGTTTTTTTCTTTTGAGATTTTATTCCTTCTATTAAAACATTCATATTTATCATTATTTATGAAATATAAAATTCCTCACATTGGATTTGGTGTCTTAGTACCAACTTTTTATAATTTCTATGAATTTATATTTGATTATTTGAATTTTAGTAAAACAAATAATTATATAATTTTAATTTTTCTACATCAATATGTTTTAATAATATACTTTGGTATCCACTACATTAATACGTTCATACAAGTTTTATGCTAGGATAATAACCTTCAAGTTTCATGATGATGTTCTTCAATATTGTTCTATTGTAAAATAATTAACTATATATGGATAAATAGCATATATATTATCTAGTGAGACTACATGTATATATATGTGGTTTCTTCACATGAATATCAATCTTATTAATCTTCATGACATGAATATAGGCTTATAGACTCCCCCAACACTAGTAATATTACTTGTTTTTGTGTCATTTTATAATACTATTTGTGAGAATCTGTAATGGATATTAGATTTTTTGGATTTTCATTAATACATGTTTGGACTAATCCATAATCATTTACTAAAAAAATATCATTTCATATGTTACCATGATGTTGGGTATGATGGGTGCACCGTGAATGACATGTTATTAATGTATATGACAAGTGATGAATTTTCCTTTCTATGTTTATTGAATTTTATATATTAGACCATTTTTTGGAATATAAATATCACATTAAATTTCATGGTTAAGGTGAGATGATAAATTTTTTAGATAGTTAATGATTTTTTTATATGGAACATATATTGATTACATAGATGTGAATCCTTATTGAGGAGATATTTAGATAATGGATTTATATTAAATAGTGAATTCTCATATTTAGTTGTCAACATTATGACATTATGAAATTTATCTTTCATTCATTGAAACATTTATTGAAAAAATATATTATATTGTATGAAATAACACGCAATTCAAATGTTAAAAAATACAAGGGGTCCAAAAACTAGGTTTTTATCATTGATCTCTATTAAAATTTATAAAACATCAATTATTGGAATTATTATATTTTTCATGACCAAGGTATACTTTAATTTATGTTTAATTTATCTATAAATTTTAAAATAAATAATTAAATTTTTAATTCAATACATGAAAAACACATATTCAATAAACTCTGAATAAAATATGTATTTTATTTTTTGATTAATAAGATATTTATTTATTTATTTTTCATGAATTTAATAAATGTGAAGTATCAGAGAGAAACAACAATGTTTCCGATGATGCAAATTTACATGAAAGCATATAAATAATAAATTACATTTCATTATATTGAACGCACTATGAAATATTTTTATTATTATCATTATTATAAATCACGGGGTTGAATAATGATTACAATATTATTCATGTACCAGTACACAATTAAATATTATTTTATCAAAAACTATTTCTATATAAATTTAGTTTTATGGCTTATGTGTAATGCTACATGATAATTTAGAATCATTGTGCACAAAGTAATTCTCCCTTCATTCCCCATCCTTTATTCCCATCAAGAATGATATGTTCTTGATAGATTCCATTAAACTCTTACCAAATTTGAGGGACCATCATGATCAATAAAAGAAAAAATATTCAAAAAATTTGAACCAATTGATTAATTGGAATATTTTTAAGATCTATGGAGAATGTGTGAATCACATCTAGAGGTATTCTGCACCTTGGTACTTAAAAAAATGTGAATACAATCCTAATAGTATATTAAGATGATAAAAATTCCGGAAAACGTTCATAAGACAATGTATTTGTTTCTACCGACTAAAAATATTTTTTTTTATTTTGACAGACCCTCTGTTTGAGTGTTTTGAAATCCATATAGGAAACAATTCTTGATTTATCATCCACCACCAATGCTTCCATTATACATGGAACCTCCACGTTACTCATTATTTTCCTTATAATTATGATCTAACCATTATGTATATTATTTTTTATCATATAATCTATATATATTCAAACACTTTTTTTTACAATACTCTTTCAACAAATATTAATTTATCATTTAAACTATCATGAAATTTTATAGAAGAGCTTCATTTTCTAAAAATGTTTTCATGTGATGAAAAATAATAATTTTATGATGTCAATCTCCTAAACCATATAACATTAAGTATTTTGGTATATTTCCAATTTGTAAGATGTATTTCTTAAATTTTTGGATTTACATATTACTAATGTTCTGATTATATTCAGTCGGTATAGTTGTTGTTTTATTAGGGATTATATATTTTTTAGAATAGTTTAGTTACCTTTTGTATTATGTTTAGAGTTTAAATACCCAAAATTTTATTAATATAATTTCTCCTTTGATATAATAATTTCATATAGTATAAGTCAAATAAAATTACATATAAAACACAATACATAAAATATAAATAGTCTATTAATAAAATAATAGGTATTTCCTAAAATTTAGGAACCTATACTGATGTAATAGTAAGCCGACCTCCGAAATAATAAAATAGACCACAAAAAATTAATATTTCCAAATAAAATGGTAATATAACCTTTTAATGTAAAACTAAAATTTTTGTATTCTATGATTGAAAACATTATATATTAATACTATTTATTAAATATATAAATTTTATATAAATCATAAATTAACTATTGGTATTTTTGTGTGCCTTACATATTAAATTTCAAATTATAATGATTTTAATAATTATAAATAAAATATACTTTCATAAAATTAATTCAAAAATTAATATTTTTTTATGACTATAAGATAATCTTTTGAGACTTGAATTAAGTTTTCAACATATTATTTAATTTGTTTTAATTTCAAAATTTGTATTTTTAAAGTAAATGTTGATTTTAAATTGAAATTAAATTTATCATATTTTGAAATTTATTTTCAAAAAATTCATTACATTTCTTAATTTTTCATGATCAGAAATTTTTTGGTTTAATTTTTACGATTTTTCTAAAATACATGAATTATTTGATAATAGTAAATGAGGGTAATTTATGGTATATATAAATATTTATTTATATAAACTATTAAATGATTAATTGTTGATGTAAGCACCAAAATGTATAAAATATAATAAAATTTTCAATATATTTTGTAATAAATCTATAAATATTCTTATTCTTGTTCCAAAATAATAATGTAATCAATATAATAATGTGAAAACACCCATCTCCTCCAATATAAATACCAACCCTCACCTTATCTTTTTTCATATATATCAAACCTTGATCGCTTTCCAAATAATTCTATAATATATTCCTAATACCCTACCGCATGTCTAGGAGCCATTTTTATCATTAAAATACCAATACAATTTCTTTATGGGGGTTCTCATGGAAGGTATATTTTAGAGGAAAAACATCTTCTAATTCATTAAATTTCTTTTCATTTATTTTTCTTTTGGTATTACCTCCTCACCTCTTCTATCAAAATGTACATGACAACACTAGTATATATTATATACAGTAATTATTTCATGTCAATGTAATATTCCTAATCAAACTCCATTCTTTCTCTCTCTCTTTCTATAAATTACAGCATCACCCATGATGTATAAATTTATCAACATCATGGATGATGCATTTTCATATTACGTTAACACCTTCAATTCTATTCATAAAACCAATGTAATGTTTGGTATATACTTTAAAATATCTTTTACAACCCTTTAAGGATCTAGAAAAAAATATAATTACATAAAAGAAAATGATAAAACAGATTGAGTTTGTTGGGATAAAAAGTGCCAAAATTAACCCAAAACATTATCATTGCCTATTTATCTAATGATTCATTCACATTCAATTGAAAAAATGATATATATATATATATCTATTTTACCTTATTTTTTTTACTTCATAATGGATGTTTTTTATTATAGAGAATTATAACCATTCTAAACAATCTAACATTCTCATATTCAAGAAACCCAATTATAAAAACCAAAAAAAACAATCTTGAACGATGAAATTGAACTATAAAATCATCGAATACAACATAATATAACATCCAAAAAATATAATGAATCAATCTAATTGATAAATGTTCAAATATTGGTTAATAAATTTTTTTAATATTATTATCCTTGATATTAATGAGAATAGAGTATTTAGACATAAGGTAAGTTTTATTCTTGAATAATACTCACTTTTTTGGGTTTTCCATCCCTCTCAAAAATTTTAGTTTGGATATCACATTAATGTTTAATAAATATAAATTTTTTATAATTTTATTATATTTTCTATGATTTAAATTTCACTAATCTATTATTATAAAAATTAAATTATTTTTCCAGAAAAAACTATTTTTTCTAAAAACACAGCTTTTACTTCTTGTCATAATGTTACATATTCTCTCAAAATTGTTTATTCATATACCTGGTATGTTATTCAGTCATTATATTGGGAACCCTAAATATTATTCTTGAATTTATGATTTATGAAATTAAACCCATTACTTTCCATGGGTTATTTTATGTTTAGAATGAAATACATTCTATGTGGCATGCATGAAAATCTATATGTTATGATGTGATAGGTTCACCCCAAATTTAATAGTACATTTGAAATATATGTTTTCAAAGGATTTCTTAAAATTATATAGATATTTAATTCAATTTCCAATGACATGTATCTTATGATCCAAATTTACATATTCATGGTATTTGACCACAAATACATGATGTGTCATTGTTATACATTGACACATTCTAATCGATTGTTTAATTCTTCCTATCATGATTATGATTTTATTCTTATGTTATGATGATGGTAATTATTCTCAGTGCATGTTATATTGATTCATGTTCATATATATCCACTTACAAGGCTTTATCTGACCCCTTTCTTTGATGTATATCCTTGGGAGATTACTTGTTCTAAGGAGAACACATGCGCCTATAAAAGATATATAAGAATGAATTAAATAATTTTTTTTATTTTTTAATGTTATGTATAGTTCTAATTTTCCCAAGTAACTAAACCTTTAGAACCAATTTGTGTATCAATTTTATGTTCTTTTTATTGAAAATTATGAAATATTTTATTTAAGAAAACTATAGTTTCTATAGTTTGTGTATTTTAATCGTTTAGTCAATTTGTGATTCAGTTGTAGAGATCCCTTATAAAACCTCTTATTATGAGGAAAATTTATTTAATCACTCCAGAAGTTTTTTTAGGAAAATTATAAACATAGGGATCCAATATGATATTCCTTCATATATAATTTTATAATAGAATATATATTCATGACTTGTTACTAACGTTTTTTTCAAACCATTTATATTTTTGAAAATGATGGGAACTAGGAAAAACAAGGCCAACATCCTATGGCGTGGAAAATGAAGTGATTTCAAAAATGAAATCCCCAATGACATGGGATGTGGAGTTAAAATTTTCAAGGTGATTTTAACCATGTTTTATCAAGTTATGAACAATGTCCAGAATAATGTGGAATGTCTTCCATCACCTAAGAGGGAGAAACATGATATTGATTGATTTAGGCCATAATGAATGCCGAATATTACTAGATATTTTGATCCTATTTTCATGGAATAATGGATCTACTAAATGGATAAGATCATTTCTAATCATCATTATTCTATGATGGAGATGGTGACTCTATTCATTTTCCATTTATATGGAGAGGCCAATCAAAGTTGGGATGTTATTAATAAAACCAAGTCGAATGAATGAAATTAATAGATGGAGTGAGAATATAATAGGATAATATTTATTAATAACTATTTCCTTAAAACTCATTATACAAACATGGAGAGATTCTTCATAAGGATAAATAGATAAGAGTTAATTTTTCATGTATTATTAAGAAATGTTTAAAATACATTCATGTTATTATTATGGTATTATTATCCACAATTATAGAAAAATTGATACATTCATTAGTATACTAAAACGACAACATTAAAAGGATGTAGAAATTGTAAATTTTGTGATTTCATAAGATTTTGTTCAATGTGATCCCAAAGAAGAGATGGATTTTATATAATGACCACATTTCATTGGGGATATGAATTGAAATATGGAGTTTCAAACTGGGGGGTCAAATGAAAAAGGAGTAAATATATCCAAACCACAGACATGTTAATAATTTGTGATGAATCATCAATGGAACTGCCACAACAGGGTGGGTGAAAACTATAAGTTTGGAAGATAATTACATCCATCTCATGAATAAAAATAACACATAATGATTTTGGCCTATATAATTGGGTAAAGGAGAGAACTGCCAATGATATAATTCTAGAATATTAGGGATCTAGGGATCTATGCATTCCAATGAACAAAACCAAGATTCCTTAAGGTAAATCCGCACCATTAGGCACCAAATAAAATGGAGAAAGTGAAGTATTAGTCCATAACTTCTACTGGGGTGGAGCTAAAAAATAATTTTTTCAAGGTACACTTCTTTTTCACTCATGAATAGAAATGGTGTTATTTGATTATGGTTCTATGAATTCTTTTATACCTTGAAAATTTAGTAGATCTATTTAATTAATGATATTAAAGATTTATGTAGGGATATCCATAAAGACAGTTAGTGGTGAGATCATTTCAATCCATTATTTGGTCTCTTCTCTTATTAGTATATGTGGGAATATTCTCCATAGAAACTACATCATATTAATCATGGAGTAATTAGACTATATTCTAGGGATGGATCTCATTATAAATATAACACATCATCTATCAAGAAAAGGAAATATTTTTTCACATTGTAAACCATCCCATGATCCTCAAAAAAATTCAAGGAATATCATGAATGTCATTTGGAAAATTTTCAAACAGTGTGGGTGATTTTTCAAATTGACGGATAATACCTCACCCAAATTGGTGAGTCATAATATGTTTTCAACTTAGGGAAAATAACCATAGTGATAGAATATAATAATGTATTTACAGAAGTGTTACATGTACTTCCCAAAGATTGTGAGGTAGAGTTCTCAATAGAACTCATACAAAGAGGTAATTCCATCTCATAAATACCCTATAAGTTGTCCCTTATCGAATTGGGTGAGTTATAGAAGTCGATGCAAGACAACTTAAATATAGGGTACATATACCCTAGTGCATTTCTTTGGGGGGTGACAGTTCACATTGTACATAAAAAGGATTGATAAATATAGATATGTATTAACTACCTAGTGCTCAACAAGATCACCATAAAGGATATGTATAGTTTTGAAATGATATATGACATGTTATATTTTATATGATAAGCATAGTACTTCTCAAATGTGGATCATACTAATTCCACTAATATATTCAGAGATTTGATGAATATAGTATTTATAAATTAACTTGAAATTTTTTTGGAAGTTTTTATCTATTACATTCTCATTTCTCTATGAGAAAGGAGGAACATTATGAACATTAAGGCTAATGTTAGAGTTATTATGAATGAAGAATTTGTAATCCATGAGTAGAAAGTGTTGGTTTTTGATTAAGTTATTAAAATTATTTGTACATATGTTCAAAAGTGAATGAATTTAATGGGCCCTTTAAAAACAAAGGCAATTGAGGAATTCCCCAGAACATCTATTGTAATGAAAATCAAAAGTTTTCATGGAGTTCAAGGTACAATTGATGTTTTCTGAGAAATTAATCATGATTTTCAAGCCTTAATTGTATTTTAATAAAGAAAAGGGTATATAATGTATGGAAAAATGGATTTAAGGAAATCAATAAGGATCTAATGAATAGGTTGATCAATGAACTTGTACTCACATTACAGAACAAATTTTTATGTTTTTTGATATAAAATGATGATTCAAAGAAATTCATGGGGTTTTTAATAAAAATAATGATAATTTGATTCCCAATGCATCATTAATATTCAAGATCCATGATTCATTATACCTGATGCTTGATATAGATCCAGAAAGGTAAAATCTTTCCTTCAAAATCATACAGAAGTACCTCTATGGTGAGAAGTGTGAAATTTATATTGATAACAAGATCAAAGTGTATATATTCGTATAAAAGGATCTTAAAATGGGTCATATGATATGGTTACTACTAATCAATGCTTAAGATTTCTTTATTCACTATCATCGTTGTAATTAAAACAATTTAGCTGATGATTCTTCCTGAAAAGAATTTGGTACTCTATCCATGTTCTTGACATAGAAATAAAATATCATCTTAGAAAATGATAAAATATATATAGAAATAAAAATAATGGAATACATAATTCCATGTCCAAATTATTAAACAACCATCTATCTAAGAGAAGAATAATTAGACACAATGTTATGATCAGGTGTTACATTTTATGGTTAATTAAGTAATAGAAGATATGTTTGAATAGTTCTATATTAATGATGATGGTGTGATTTAGTTTGGAAAGAGGCTTTGTGTGCATATATCACATTACATATAGGGGGTCTATTTGATAATTTACATATCACTCCTTTTTTATTCATCATGGTAGCACAAACATTACCATGATCACAGAGAGAAATTTTTATGGGACATACTATAGAAATTTATTGAGGAATATATCCCACGTTCCTTGATATTCCATCTAGTTAATGCAGAATGAATGATGTCTGAGGGGATGATGTAATAATTTCCTAAACACATGGGGAAATGAGAGAATGTTATCACATGTCTCCAAAATAAATCCAATGGAAACAATTCAAAATTGGTTATGGTGTACCTTGTAGCATCTCGCTTCTAGATATCACTCAATAGTGCCCCGAGACTGGTTAGAAACATGACTTCAATTACATCTCCTTAAACACTAGTGGATTCTCATTATTATTGAGGTCCTAGGGTGTGTTTTTGGGTAAATAATGGCCCTCACAGACAAGATTATTCACAAAGTTAAACAATAATAAGAAATAGTGGAAGCATAACAATAAAAAGATAGTATTTGAAGAAATAAATTACCGTATTAGAGTAAAGATAAAACCACAGAAGCTGAAAAAATAATTTGTGGTTTATATGTGATGATTATGATTCCATGAGTCTATAAAGAAATATAAGTGCATAGAAATGGAGTAAATGCATAATAATAATGTTACCAAAAGAAATAAATTAGTGAACTGCTTCAATAGCATCTCAAGCATTGGCTCTGTCCTCTTCCCTCCAAATCCATCATATGAAGTAATGAAACAATGAATGAGAAGCCAAATTCTTCCATTTATCAATACCTATGGTCATAATGTCTACTCGATTTCTTGTTTCTGATGCATTCTCCAGAGCGTTTATCTGTTTTGGAGGGTGCACTAATTGTTTCCACGCAGTCACTTATTCCAAAAGAGGGTGGCACCCGTCTCTTTTTATTTTATGTTTGATACTTGATCAAAACGAGATGATGGGATGGAAATCACTCCTTCCATGGATTTATCATCAGAACTCATCACCTAGTTCGGGTCTCCCTTATATATTAAGATGTTTTTCCTTAAACTCTTCCTAGTTCCATGTCTTCATTGATGCTTATTAATTACACTTCTTCCGAAAAGACATTCCATGGGGTCATGTTTGTGATGCGAACATAAGTCGAGGGAGTAGTCACTTTGGACATCACTAGCATGTCTAGATACTAATACACTAAAGTGTGTATGTTTCTTCTCCTTCTGATAGGACTTTTCAGGGGAATAGAATCTAGATCCATCCCATGTTGAATGCATTGAATTATATACAGTAAGAATTTATATGAGGTTTTCCTCATATTTCCTTATTTAACACATGTTATACCATGAGTTTAACATCTTTTGGAGACAGATTAGACTGATCGGATCACATATAAGAGTAGATCAGATGAGTGGAGCCCTGGAAGGGATCACCAGAAACTCCTATTAGATAAGAGGATAAAAAATTATATTGGATAAGGATTTGAGGGTTCTATGGTCCCTATAAAGGAGACATTAGGGTTTACCATTTGCTGGGATTGAATTTCATGAAGGATTCTTATGTACCATGTATCGAGAGATAGCGATCAAAACACTTGTAGTTATATGGAATGATAAATAGGGGTGTGATTAAAAGACAACAATCCAAAAGTGTTTCTGGGGCATACACATGGATTGTGGTCCCTCACAAGAGCGACACTCTTGGGTGGATGACTATGGAAAATGTGGAGATTATTTGGTTATCTTCTCGACTGATGGTATGACCAATAAGGAAGTTGGTGACATGATCTCTCTGGGTTGTGTCATCTTGGGTAAGAATCAAGATGGATATGGCTAGTTGAGAGGAGTAGATGGAGAATAATATGTAACTAACATAGGGACGACAGTGATTTTGGGATTAGTCCTTGAAGAGACTTCATACATATACCTCTAGAAGGGAATCATTATCTATGTAGTTCGGTGGGGGGATGGGACAACTGAAAAGGCATCCCATGATAATGGTTTCATGGATGGGACATGAAATAAATAAAACATTTGGGTTGTGGAATGATATTCCTAGAGTACATGGGGCTCAAGGGATATTCCAAAATGGGACATGAGTGATGATATTGAACCTTATTGAGGCTTCCCACATATCCCAATAATAGGGAATAAAAGTCTAAATAGTTTGGGATAGGTGAATAGAATTTGGGTGTACACAAAAGGCAATGACCCAATGATATAAGGTGGCATACTCATGGTATGTAACATGGGATGGTTTGATTCTAGAGGGGAGGACCATTTATTTAAGTCCCAACAAGGGGACTAAAATTAATTATCATAGATTTTATACCGCAATGTCTTTCTGATGGTTGGGGGATACAAAGACATACTGATTTTAGGGGATAAAATGGTTTAACAATTTTTTGGGGCAACAATGTCTTACTTTTTGTGGGGGTTTATCCTCAAGGAGGCTTCCAAAAAACCATGTCTGGGATAATGGGATCAAAACTCATGTAGTTTGAAGTTATACATGTTAGGGTCATGCAGGATGAAGGTGGGACAAAATGAAGTGGCTGGGACCAATGGGTATTGGGATTGAACCTCAGGGAGGCTTCCTACATACCATTCTTGGAAAGGGAAAGGATCAAAGTCCATGTAGTTCAGTGTGGGGTATACAGTTTAACATCATGTGGGGAAAAGGGGGACCGATGCTAAGTGGATGATACCAATGGGTGTTGGGATTGATCCTTAGGGAGAATTCTAGCGTACATTTTTTGGAAAGGGAAATGATCAAAGTCCATGTAGTTCGAAAGGGGTGATCTAGGATTACGTTCTATGGTAGCCTGGAGAGGATACCAAGGTCAATTCGTACTCTAAGACCATATCAGTCATCATTACAGTGAGCAACAAGAGGAA
Organism: Viscum album; assembly: GCA_963277665.1. Classification (NCBI taxonomy): domain Eukaryota; kingdom Viridiplantae; phylum Streptophyta; class Magnoliopsida; order Santalales; family Viscaceae; genus Viscum; species Viscum album. The sequence continues at coordinate 375,258 of CAUJRU010000585.1, forward strand.
TCATGGACTTGACGACCTTGTCACAAAAGTTGTGTACATGATGAATGAAGTGGTTCATACACATGGTGGGAAACCAAAAAAGGAAATAGGGCAATAGAGATTGGGACTTACTCTATGATGGAGGCCCAAAGGGAAAAAAGTCAAGAGGGAGAGGGACGTGGTAATAATGGTCTGTGTGCCCATCTAACTAGTTTTTTGGCACAAATGAAAAAAGGAGGAGCAGGGATGCTACCTCCCCCAAGAAAGGCTATTGGCATACACTAAGATCGTTTTCTTCCCTATGAAAAAATATTTTTTTTGAAAAGAGGATATCATTCCATGTGAGGAATATATCACTCTTTTGGAGAAGATATTTCATGGATAATTTCCATGATGTGGCACCCAATGTATATTCCACTGGGTGAGGAAATAGTTTAACATCATGTTCTAAGGATGATGGTGCTTTGGAGATTAACATCCAACAGCATGGAGAAAGAGGGTTTACTACGCACCCCTATGTCTTTTATAACTAATACCCACCATCCCTTTTGTAATGGATAGAATCAACATTTTCGTGGTGGGGCAGGGTTATAGTGTGATCCATTGGGGGTGTAATGTTAGCGTGGAAATGCGAAGAAGAAATAGCCATTGTAATGCATTTCATAAAAAAAATGATGCTATGAAATGTGATATGAATCCCTGCACAAGGGACTATGAAATTACCCATAAAATGTCTGGAGGGATGAGTGGAGGAAGGGTTCACGATTCAAGAATCCACATAGAGAGGAAATTTTCAATGTTAATGTGGTTGCAAAGGAAAAAAGTTTGCATAGTAGATTTCCACTCAAAACAAAATGAGTTGTCGAGCACTGGGGATCGAAGAGCGAAGAGGCTCATAGACCACCCGAGATTGTAGAACACTAGGGTTCAAAGAGCAGCAATGATCTTGTAGTGCCAGAGCTCGTGGGGTGTATTGTCTCATAGAGGAACCGGAATCATGTACCACTGGAGCTCAGGGGGAAGACTGGCTCACAGAGCACCCAGGTTCATAGAAAATTGGGGCTCATATAGCGGAGAGGGTAACAAAGCACAACGGTTCATAGAGAACTGGGGATTGAAGTGTGCAATTGATCATAGATCACCCAGGTTCGCAGAGATCTGTGACCCAATTTAGCAATGGAGAACACATTTATTAGGGTATTTTGCAAGTATTATTGATTTTTAATGTCCCGAGTACCCAACAGGGTCTCCCACTCATGTTGTTTCCCCTGGGCTTTGTGAAGGTCATCCATTTATGAAGAGGTAAATATTTTGAACAAAGGGAAAAGGATTTACCAAAGCTAAAAAACTATGGAGGATTCATTTTTTTGTCGGAGGATCGCAAAGAAAAGGGTGATTCACAATTAGAGAGACATAGGAAGAATGGTCCGGTATTGGTTTTAAATAAGTTTGGGAGACACATATATTTATTTGATCCAGGGGATGCAATGGGAGGAGGATGCAGTGTGAAATAACTCGTATTCCATGACCTGAGAGAGAGGCTGTCAAATTTCTCAGAACTGGGGCATGGTCTTTCATCTTTCTCTATAGTATATGTAGAGATGGAATCGCTCCACACTAGTTGTGGACAAGGGATGTCTCTATGCAGTGCATAGGGAGGACCTCTAATGGGAGGTGAATTGCGTATGAGGTTCATATTCATCAGTCAGCCTCCTTCGTAGTAGAAACGAATCAGGGCTCCCTCCGCAGTAGGCACAAAAAACAGCATGCTATGCGGAAGGCAATGAGAGGGCCTCTGCTCCACTAGGAAAATTTATGATTCCTCCATTTATAGCCTCTTCGTGATGACCTTCTTATCACTTTTTGAGATAATTTTATTTTGGAAACAACAAATACCACCCCCTCAGAATGGTAGATGATATGAAACGAAGTTCTGATAAGGAAACATCGAAAAAATTCATGTTGGGTCATGAAGTAGATTCACATTGAAGGCATACAAATCATAGTATTTATAAGCCTGTTGAGTTCGTCATGGTGTGCAAAGCAAGGTGCACCATGAATTTTTGATGTGACACAAACCTTTGGGATTCATTGACTATAAAAAAACGTGATTATTCCTAATTTTTCTTTATGTGCCTCTACACCGCCTCAGTGTTCATTGATTCCAGATGGACTGCAGCTCAGCGATCACCCTTTGCGAGCATGATTCTATGAACTGATGCTCTCCAATGCTGCTCAGTGCTCTTTCCACACTGTGATACTTATTTTCTTCGCATCATTCATTGATTCCCCCTTCTTTGTGGAAAATCACTTTGTTATCATTATGCTCTACACGGTGACTTTTCACCAAGGATTCGCACCAAAAATTTGTTATCCTGCTCTGTAGTCCAACATCACGGTTGAGTGTCGTGACCGAGCATTGTGATCGCGCTCCATAATCAAGCTTCACATATACTGAAGAATGTACTGAAAATAATTCAAATGGGATGGCCAACCAAGTTGTTTCCCATGAGGTTTTTGTAGATTATGCTTGAATATGTGAAAAGTAAAAAAAATATTAGGATCAGAGAGTGTGTTTGATGACACTCGAATCACAATTCCATAATAGATCTGCTATCAGGGAGCCAGGAGAACTATTCGCTCTATCAATTGATTCCCTTGTAAAGCTTCAGCTTAAGGGACGATATCCACATCCTCATGGAAAGTATGGATAAACCAGCTTACTAGATGAGGAGAACTCAATATCAGCACCAATCTTTCAGAGCTGTAGTCGGCCACACCTGGGAATATTACACACCTATCAATGATGATTTATTATACAATCTTGTTATCAATATTGAGGGGAAATTGATGTAGCCTGAGTTTTCTCCCCCAAAATACCAAACTATCATGAAGGTGGGTTTGGGGAACACATAAATAGTGTGGAAAAAAGAGTGGGATTTACTCTAAGGAATAAATTTAATTGACGACAGGTCCTAGGAATACTAGGTCTTTACATCCTTTGAAATTTTTGTAGAGGTAGTGAAACGGGTCATTTTAGATAAAAAAGGAATGGTATTTCTAATTTCATATCTATCATCTGAATAACATCATTCCTGAATTTTTAATAAGGTGGTCTTATATGACCAACACATTCCACCTCCATCACATGTATGTCAGTACTAGCCAATGGGATCTCTACCAAATTTTTGGAATCCCACTTTGGGGGAAGATTTTCGATGAATTCAACCCATTAAAAAACATATGGGATGATCCAGAGCATATGCAGTGGTTGGAAAAGGCATTGTTGGACTTGGTGCCAGGCATGGACATGTAGTTGGTGCGGGGTGTCCATTTCAAAATGTGGTTTGGGAATTTCATTAATTTTCCACTGAGGTGCACTACCGAAGGGGGGGAGGTACCTAATAATCTATAGAAATGTTCTCCAAATTGTCCCAAGAAGAGATCCTAGTGAAGTTAAGATAATTATTATTGGTGCATAATTGAGGATAGATAATGGAATCTCTTTTGGTATAATATCAAGACCTAGAAAAACAGGTTGTTAATCAGGCCATGTCTATATCTGAACACATCTATGGTTGGATACTACTCGTATGAGATACAAAAATAGGTGTGCGGTTGAAAACATTCATAATGGAATCCATGTTTGTGGTGGGAGAGCGTGTCAGTCTCGAGATATTTGTAATAGTCATGTTATACAAAGTAATAGGAAAAATTAGTGAATCAAGGAATACCGCTGCAGGTGTGCGGACTATTTCACATCCATTAGGGATGGATTGGGGCCCACAATAGTGTGTATGAGTATCCAAACCTTATCTCCCCTCTCAGTTCAGACATTAGACCAGCCATATTGAATGCGATCGGGTGCTTCCCAGCCAAGCTTACCTCACCTTTCGTACATAACAAGGTTTTGAAGGAGGGTGAATTCAGCATCAATCCATTACCACTCCATAAGGGTACATTTAATGATGATAGGGAGGGTTGTGAATAACATTATTTTATTCTATTGGAATTTTAGGGGGATTTTTGGTTGCACGGGTGACTGTGAACCTATCTGCGAGACGTATACCCCGCAAAGCATTGTGAGGCATTTTTGGTGCATGCAGAAACTAACCTCATAAATTTACCTGGGGGTATGCCATCAAAATCACTCACGTGTGATAAAGAAGATATGTATTATGTTCACACAAAAGGATGAAAAGATGAGGAATGAACTGTACCCACCCACTGCTGATTTTTGAATGGCGAACAAATCTATCAATAGCTTAGAGTCGGCTTACCCACGGGAGATGTTGAAGCATAAATCTATTAATAAAAATTGAGGGGTGGCTCCATCATCTTTTATCCTGGGTTGGAAAGTGGTAAAAACATGTCACAATAGCCTAACTAATATTCATTATAACAACGTGGTCATTTAAGGCCAAGTGATTCCTGGGCCTATGATGAGTTGATGGCAGGCGGTAGAAGTGGACCCAGAGCCGCCATCAAATTAGAGTCAAAGAGAAATAAGGGCCACTTGATGGTTCCATATGATATAAATTAAGGCCCCCATGAAGTGGCTATTCCTTAATGATATTCTTCTTGATAATGTATATCTCATGGCTCAAGATAAGTGGGAAATAAATAAAAAATTCAACAGTCCATCCGAGACATGGGATTGCATCAACCACCTCAGGATTGATCTATCAAATATTAGTCTTTCCTCGCCAAGTTTTTTTCTATATCTGGATGAAGGGGAGTGATATGTCAATTCGATGTGGGAATAAGTGCAATCTAAGGGTACTTCATGTCCATTGACGGACTAGGTGAGGGTAATACTTAGTCGAATGATCCCACTTTAATTATCAAATTCTGAGATAAGGGATCACATACCCTTACCATAGGAGTCAAAAGATTCATCTTGGTGGATGATTTTTTAAGAGGGAGACAGTTAAATGAATGAGTGGTTGAATCCTCGGATCTAAAGGATCTTTTTGAATCTCTAGAGGTAATCTCTAAATATCTCCACCACATATTCTTATTGGACTATCTAAATTTCATGTTATTTAAATTTTGATATTGCAAGTGGGCCATGTACCCTAACCTTGCCCCCATGAATCCTTGATTGTTCTTTCGGGGTTTTATGGGGGCGATCATTATTGCAGAGCCTCACAGGACTGCAATAACTGAGTAGTTCTCCTGGAGTTTTTGGAGTTCCCAATCATATATGGGAGGCTACATCATGGGATCCCGAAAGTAGGGACTCAAGAAAGGTACTTGTTGTTCAACCTCTGTAAGTAATGCCCTTTTGAAGTATTCACAACTACTATTTATCAATCCCAACCCGATGAAATTTGTGTGTTCTTGCACAATCACTTCTTTGGAGGGAATGACATAACCTATAAATGTCGACCAAACTGCATGGTGCTCCTTTTTCAAGAGGACCACCAATTATCATGGAATAAGTCTCCCTACTGACTGGACCACAACAATCACAATTCTTGATAGTAATACCAGTGCCCAATATCCTAAAATTGTCAAGGTGAAATCTGATGGTGAGGATCAACCCAATGACATGGATTATAACAATAATAATGAAACCCCATAGGAATATCCTATAAACAAATTCTTGGAACTATTTTTAGAGTACAAAACTGATAATCTGAAGGACTATGACGAAACAAATTCCTAGAAAGTGGATAGAAATGTCATTCATTGCAGATCTTATAAATTTATCAATAAATTCATTGAAAATACACCTATATTAGAGTGGGTTCATCAGGTTGGGATGCATCACCAAATGATACGTGAGAGGTATTCCATAGGGGTAGTTTCTGGATTCCCTCAAATACTCATTTGATATTACCTCACAGAAATGATCTGGGAGTAAGCATGTGGCCTTATTGTGGGCTGGTAGTGGAAGATGGTTGTCACTAACTTGAGGATTATGTAGGTTTATCATGAGATCCATCACCTTGGAGCACAAATTGATGAGTGGTCATCTTTTATTAACACCCAATAATATCTCATTTCATAGCGGTTGGATCAGGTCGATAGATCCAAATTACTGATATTGCAGGAAACATTTGAAAGGGATATCGTCCAATAAAATAGAGATTGAGTGCAGATTCGGGATGATAAGCTACGCCCTGTTTCCAGTGAAGAGTAGAAGGATCTTGAATGAGATGATAAAATTTTATATTCCACACAACAAATATTGGTCGAGATGGGACTCTATGTTGAAGATGTCAATAAATCCATTGGAAGGTCCAATCCTCTATTGGAGGGTCCAATCCATGGGTGTTGTAATTTAAATGAACTCTTGAACATTTTCTTTCATGCATTTTTTGATTATAATGGATGCATGCATGAATTATGTTACCTATTTTAATTTATGTATTTCAATCACATCTATGAAATATCACGTGATTTATTCCTATGCTCATGTAGGTCATTCGTGATGTGAGAAACAATAGACAAATACATCGCCATTCAATACGAATATGAAAGTTCCAACCGTTCTTTTGGACTCTGGGGTTTGAGCAACAATCCTATATTTATGTAAAGAAAGTGGGATTCCTGATTGGAGATTAATGTTCTCAATACATTATAATTATTTTTTTCAAAATGTTATTTATTACACGTGTGGTGTAACTCCAAAGTCATTGGAATCCATCCTAAAATAGGGAAGTGGATGTGTGAATAACGATACACAAAATTTGTTAACCCATATGGGCAGTATGGAAATGAATTAAAACTATTTACCATGTTTGAAAAAAATATCCCTATAACGCTATCTTCAAATGAGGATAACTAATGAGTGTTGAACACTGACCATGTTTGAAACATGGGGCCAGAATCGAGATTTCAAATATTAGTCTTCTAGAATGTTAGTTTAGGATAGTAGGTGATTCATTGGGAGATAATTTGTCTTATTAAGTGGTTCCTTCTGGCCTGAAAGATGATGAAAATCCAAATAAAGGTCATAAAAAGCATGGATAATGGAGTACTTGGTTTTTTGAATGGAGTCTAATACTCTTGAAATTACTCTGTCATTATTGAAATGCATTAGGTGAGCATATCATCCTGAACATGGATCGCACTGACTTCCTGGCAGGAACAATCTTGTGAGGATATAGAATGACTTGTAGTTTTAAATCATACATATATGGATGATGAATGGAATTGTTTAATGTCATATGATCAGTACATTGCACATAGTTTTGTGGTAATACTGTCTGGACAATGGCTAATAGATTAATGTCTTCTTTCACAAATTGTAGGCTCCTGGTATGATGTTATAGAGTATGTACAATGGATAAATGATTAAATTCCTATTGTACAGGTTGTATACACCATTTATAAGGTCATAGAGACCAGACCATAGTTGATATTGAGCGGATAGAAGGGTTAATAACCCAGGGGCTGGGCCTGAGGAAAAATGTTCAGATGTCACTATGTATCTCATAAGGATGTGAATCATGAAAAACGTAGTTCTCATGCACTGCGTGGTCACAAACCAATGCTGTTTGGGAAATCCTCTCTTGAAAAGAAGTTGAAGTATCTCATAGATATCATGGGGCACTGTGAACATGTCTAGGGTTGAACAAAAATTTAATTTCAAGCGTTAAGGATATGTTTACCCTGAAAAGAAGTGCATGGTGCAGTACATATCCTAATGTGAATGAGGAAATAAACAATATATAACCCACCATGTGTTCCCAATGGGAATCATTTTTCCATAGACTAGATGTGTCCTAACATGGGGCTAGACCCGAAGAAATGTTTTTGAGCATTCAAATATACCGAATTAGAATGGGAATCAACCCATTCGTAGTTATAATACTTCAGCTTAACACCACGAAGGTTGAAAAAGGCATGTGTGGAATGGCTACGCTAGTACACATTCCACCAAAATCACTAAGCATGCGTGATTCATGCTTAGTGTGAGAAACCAGGAGCAACAATTTTATTTTCTTAGTACAAGGGGGCTAAAATCAAGAGAAATGGAATGCTAGGTGAGGGACTTCCCAATATTACTGATATGTCTACATAAAACACATAAATTCATCAAGGGGTAAAACCAAGTGTGTTGGTATTCTACCTAAACAAAAGGGAATGAAACGATGTGAATCATGATGCCCGAGATCCAGATCATAATGATCGTAGAGTGATGGTAGAGGATAACTACAGACCATGTTCGGAACATAATATCATTTTTTCATTATCTAATAATGGGGACATACAAATGAGGGCAGACCGCAGACCATTTTTGAAATTCTAGACCTATCGAAAATATCATCTAGGGTATTCAGGGTCATTTTCCAAAGATTCTAGTTGAGCCTAGGTGATTTGAGACCAGGCTATAATGGGGGTCACTTTTGATGTGGAAGATTTTGGGGATCCAAATAAAGGGATCATGAAGTATTTACACAAAACGAGGGGATGATTATGTGAACGTTCCATAATCCAATTCATTTTCCACGATTAATTTTATTACGCCATTGATACATGTCATATAGAGGATGTCGAATCTGTTTCCAAGGAAAAGGGTCCTATGGTCACACGATCCAAGTATAATGTCGTAGAGTAGACCATTAATATGTGACATAGATTAATGGATTGTGTGTATGGTGGAAAAGTATCTAAAACTAATTTATATTTCCCATATTAAAAACATTGTTTATAGTCATTGAACTCATACCATATTTGGGAAAGACAAGGGAGACACATGGTGTGGTTGTTTCAAAACCTAATGTGGGTGAGAACCCAAGAGGTACTGGAAACAACACATACTCCCAACAAATATTAGGGAAGGGGTCCAAAAAAGGTAAACTATTAAAAAATTTTAGGGCTAGACCCACAGATTGAATGTTTGGGTGATCTTACATATCCCATGAGGTTGGGAATCAAGCCACACATAGTTCGAAAAAAAGGTTGAGTTCTTTAGTGTCCTGAGACAAAGATAGTTGGATCTTAGATTTATGGTCATTGATCTCATACCATAGATTGTATAGTTGGAGGGGTACACAATGTGCAGTAATTAAAAAACCCAATGCAAACAAGGAAAGTATGAGTCCATATCACCTCATGTGATCACTAGGGAGGTTTTAGATCGAGGGACAGAAAATGAATGTTTGGTTGGCCCCGATGAAAAGTGTGTGGGAGTTCCTACGTACATTATTAATATTGGGATCAAGCCACATGTATTTCTAGAACTGTCATGGTAGGGGACCAAATCTAGGGACAATACTTTTGATACATTCTATCCCATGCAATAAAATAAGTGACATTGGATAGGTCATGTTTGTTCCTTAGGTTGGATGTGTATTTTTTTAATCAAAAATCCAAGGATATAGAATATATGAATCACTAAAGGAATCAATCCATATGAAGGCCTTGAAAAACGACACGGTTGGTGGCTGAAACCCAACATGATGTCCCCTTGGGTGAGGACATCATAATGTTGTGTCATTTTTCATTGTACAGTCAGGACGATAATGTCAATGTTTTGGGTTCTATACTAAAATAAACCCATTAATTCCAATTTAGTGCTGTAAAGACACAATAGATTAAATTCATGTAGGACCAGGTAGCATTGATTAATGTCATATGACATGGATGCATACAAAATAAATGATGTTTTAGAGTGGATTTCACATGGTGTGATAAAGCATAACAGATGTTATTGAAAAAAAAGGTCCAAACCACACCATGCAAAATTATGGGGGGGGGGTTCCAGTTCACATTGTACATAAAAACGATTGATAAATATAGCTATTTATTAACTACCTGGTGCTCAACAAGAACACCATAAAGGATAAGTATAATTTTCAAATGATATATGATATGTTCTATTTTATATGATAAGAATAGTACTTCTCAAATGTAGATCTTACTAATTCCACTACTATATTCACCTATATGATGAATATAGTATTTATAAATTAACTTGAAATTTTTTTGGATGTTTTTATCTACTATATTATCATTCCTCTATAAGAAAGGAGGAACATTAAGAACATTAAGGCTTATGTTGGAGTTATTATGATTGAAGTAGTTGTTCTCCATGATTAGAAAGTGTTGGTTTTGGATTATGTTAGTAAAATTATTTGTACATTTGTTCAAAAGTGAAGGAATTTAATGGGACCATTAAAAACAAATCCAATTGAGGAATTCCTCAGAACGTCTATTGAAATGAAAATCCATAGTTTTCTTGGATTTTAAGGTACAATTGATGTTTTCTGAGAAATTAATCATGATTTTCAAGCCTTCATGGTATTTTCATAAATAAAAGGGTATATAATGTATGAAAAAATGGATATAAGGAAATCACTAAGGATCTAATGAATAGGTTGATCAATGAACTTGTACACACATTATAGAACAATTTTTTACGTTTTGTGATATAAAATGATGATTCAAAGAAATTCATGGGGTTTTTAATCAAAAATAATGATAATTTGATTCCCAATTCCTCATTAATATTCATGATCCTTGATCCATTATACCTAATGCTTGATATAGATCCAGAAAGGTAAAATAATTCCTTCAAAAGCATATAGAAGTACCTCTGTGGTGAGAAGTGTGAAATTTATATTGATAACAAGATCAAAGTGTATATATTCATATAAAAGGATCTTAAAATGGGTCATATGATATGGTTACCAGTAATCAATGCCTAATATTTCTTTATTTACTATCATCATTGTAAGGAAAACAATGTAGCTGATGATTCTTCCTGAAAAGAACCTGGTACTCTATCCATGTTGTTTATTTAGAAATACAATGTCATATTAGAGAATAATGGAATATATATCAAAATAATAATCATAGAATACATCATTCCCTGTCCAAATGATTAAACAATCATCTATCTATGAGAATAATAATTAGACACAATGTTATGATCAGGTGTTACATATGATGGTGAATGAAGTAATAAAAGATATGTTTGAATAGTTCTATATCAATGATTATGGTGTGATTCAGTTTGTAAAGAGGCTTTGTGTGCATATATCACATGACATATAGGGGGTCTATTCGATAATTCACATCTCTCGCCTTTTTTATTCATTATGGAAGCACAAAGATTACCATGATCATAGAGAGAAATTTTTATGGGACATCCTAAAGAAATTTATTGAGGAATATATCCCACGTTCCGTGATATGCCAACTAGTTAATGCAGAATGAATGATGTCTGAGGGGATGATGCAACAATTTCCTTAACACAAGGGGAAATGGGATAATGTAACCAAGTTATTTATCACATGTCTCCAAAATAAATCCAATGGAAACAATTTAAAATTGGTTATGGTGTACCTTGTAGCATATCGCTTCTATATATCACTCAATAGTGCCCCGAGACTGGTTTGAAAGATGACTTCAATTACATATCTGTAAACACTAGTGGCTTCTCCTTATTAGTGAGGTCCTACGGTGTGTTTCTGGGGAAATAATGGCCCTCGAAAACAAGAGTATTCACAACGTTTAACAATAATATGAAATAGTGGAAGCATAACAATAAAAAGATAGTAGTTGAAGAAATAAATAAACGTATGAGAGTAAAGATAAAACCACGGAAACTAAAAAAATAATTTGTGGTTAAAATGTGATTATGTTGATTCCATGAGTCTATAAGGAAATATAAGTGCATAAAAATGGAGTAAAGGCATAATAATGATGTTAGAAAAAGAAATAAATTAGTGAACTTCTTAAATAACATCTCGAGCGTTGTCTTAGTACTCTGCCCACCAAATCTACCATATGAAGTAATAATACTATGGATGAGAAGACAAATTCTTCCCTTTATCAATACATATGGTCATAATGTCTACTTGATTTCTTGTTTTTGATGCATTATCTAGAGAGTTCATCTATTTTGGAGGGTGCACTGATTGTTTCCACACATTCACTTATTCCAAACGAGGGTGGCACCCATCTCTTATTATTTGATGTTTGATACATGATCAAAATGAGATGATGGTATGGAAATCACTCCTTCCATGGATTTATCATCAGAACTCATCACCTAGATTGGGTATCCCTTATATATTAACATTCTTTTCATTAAACTATTCCTAGTGTCATGTCTTCATTGATGCTGATTAATTAAATGTCTTCCGACAGGACTTCCATGGGGTCATGTTTGTGATGCGAACATCAGTCGAGGGAGTAGTCACTTTGTACATCACTAGCGTGTCTAGATGCTAATAGTCTTAATTTTCTATGTTTCTTCTCCTTCAGATATGACTTCTCAAGGGAATAGAATATGGAGCCATCCCACATTGAATGCATGGAATTATATACAGTAAGAATTTCTATGATGTTTTCCTCATGTTTTTTTATTTAACACATGTTATACTGTGAGTTTAACATCTTTTAGAGAAATATTACACTACTCGGATCACTTATAAGAGTAGATCAGATGAGTGGAACCCTGGAAGGGAGCACCATAAAGTCCTATTAGATAAGAGGATCACAAATTATATTGAAGAAGGATTTGAGGGTTATAGGGTCCCTATAAACGAGACATTAGGGTTTACCTTTTGCTGGGATTGAATGTCATGGAGGATTCCTATATACCATGTATCGAGAGACAGGGATCAAAACAGTTGGAGTTATATTGAATGATAAATAGGGGTGTGCTTAAAAGACAACAACCCAAAAGTGATTCTAGGGCTTACACATCGATTGTGGTCCATCACAAGAACGACACTCTTGGGTGGATAACTATGGAAAATGTGGAGTTTATTTGGTTGGCTTCTCGATTGATGGTATTACCAATAAAGATGTTGGTGATATGATCTCTCTGGGTTGTGTCATCTTGGTTAAGAATCAAGATGGATATGGATAGATGAGAGAAGTAGATGGAGAATAATATGTAACTAACATATGGATGACAGTGATGTTGGGATTGTTCCTTGAAGAGACTTCATACATATACCTCTAGAAGGGAATCGTTTTCTATGTAGTTTGGTGGGGGGATGGGACAACTGAAAAGGCAGCCTGTGATAATGGTTTCATGAATGGGACATGAAATAAATAAAACTTTGGATTGTGGTATGATATTCCAGGAGCCATGTGGCTCGAGGGATATACCACGATGGGACATGAGTGATGTTCTTGAACCTTATTGAGGTGTCCCACATATCCCCATAATAGGGAATAAAAGTCTATATAGTTTGGGATAGGGGAATATAATTGGGGTGTACACAAAAGACAATGAGCCAATGATATAAGGGGGTATACTCATGGTATGTAACATGGGATGGTTTGATTCCAGAGGGGAGGACCAATGATGTAGGTCCCAACAAGGGGACTAAAATTAATTATCATTGATTTAATACCACAATGTCTTACTCATGGTTGGGGGATACAAAGGATTACTGATTTCTGTGGGCTATAATGGTTTAAAAATTTTGGGGCTACAATGTCTTACTTTTTTTTGGGGATTATCTTCAAAGAGGCATCCAAAAAACCATGTTTGGGAGAATGGGATCAAAAGTCATGTAGTTTGATGTTATAAATTTTAGCATCATGATGGATGAAGGTGGAACAAAATGATGTGGTTGAGACCAATGGGTACTGGGATTCAACCTTATGGAGGCTTCCTACATACAATTCATGTATAGGGAAAGGATCAAAGTCCACATAGTTCAGTGTGGGGTATACAGTTTTACATCATGTGGAGAAAAGGTGGACCGATGTGAAGTGGATGATACCAATGGGTTTTGGTCTTGATCCTTAGGGAGGATTCCAGTGTACCTTTTTTGGAATGAGAAATGATCAAAGTCCATGTAGTTTGAAAGGTGGGATCGAGGATTACATTCAATGGCAGCATGAAGAGGATACCATGGTCAATTCGTACTCTAAGACCATATCAGTCATGATTAGAGTGATAAAGACGAGGCAGCATGGACTTTATGACCTTGTCACAAAAGGTGTGTACATGATGAATGAAGTGGTGAATACACATGCTGGGAAACCAAAAATGAAATAGGGCGATAGCGATTGGGACATACTCCATGATGAAGTCCTAAAGGGGAAAAATTCAAGAGGGAGAGAGACATGGTAATAATGGTCCTTGTTCCCAACTAACCAGTTTTTTTTGGCACAAATGAAAAGAGGAGGAGCAGGGATGCTTCCTCCCCCAAGAAAGGCTTTGGGCATACACTAAGATCGTTTTTCGTCACTATGGAAAAATATTTTTTTAGAAAATAGGATATCATTCCATGTGAGGAATATATCACTCTTTTGGAGAAGAGATTTCATGGAGAATTTCCATGATGTGGCACCCCATGTATATTCCACAGGGCGAGGAAACAGTTTAACATCATGTTCTTAGGATGATGGTGCTTTGGAGATTAATATCCCACAACTTGGACGAGGAGGGTCTACTCCGCACCCCTATGTCTTTTATAACTGATACCCACCATCCCTTATGTAATGGATGGAATCAACAATGTAATGGTAGGGTAGGGTTATAGTGTGATCCATTGAGGGTGTAATGTTAGTGTGGAAATGTGAAGAAGAAATAGCCATTAGAATGCCTTTGATAAAAAATGATGCTAAGAAATGTGATATGAATCACTTCACAAGGGACTATGAAATTACCCAGAAAACGTCTTGAGGGATGAGTGGAGGAAGGGTTCGCGATACAAGAATCCATATAGAGAGGGGATTTTCAAAGTTCATGTGGTCGCAAAGGAAAAACGTTTTCATAGTAGATTTCCTCTCAGAACAAAAAGGAGTTGTCGAGCACTGGGGATCACAGAACAATGAGGCTCATGGAGAACCTATGATTGTAGAACACTGGGGTTCACAGAGCAACAACGATCTTATAGTGCCAGAGCTCGTGGAGTGTAGCATCTCATAGAGAAATGGAATCATGGACCGCTGGAGCTCATGGGGCAGAGTGGCTCACGAAGCACCCAGGTTCACAGACCATTGGGGCTCATAGAGCGGAGAGGCTAACGAAGAACAAGGGTTCATGGATCAGTGGGGATCGAAGTGTGCAGTGGATCATTGATCACCCATTTTCGTGGAGCTCTGTGACCCAATTTTTCAATGGAGATCACACTTTTTTAGGGTATTGTGCAAGTATGAATGCTTTGTAATGTCCCGAGTACCCAACAGGGTCTCCCCCTCATTCTGTTTCCCCTAGGAATTGTGAAGGTTATCCATCTATGAAGATGGAAAAATTTTGAACAAAGGGAAAATGATTTTGCAATGCTAAAATACCATGGAGGATTCATTTTTTTTTGTCGGAGGATTGCAGAGAAATGGGTGATTCACAATTAGAGAGACAGAGGAAGAATAGTCCTGGATTGGTTTTCATTAAGGTTGCGAGACACATATATTTATTTGATCTAGGGGATGCAATGGGAGGAGGATGCAGTGTGAAGTAACTTGTATTCCATGACCTGAGAGAGAGGCTATCAAATTTCTCATAACTAGGGCTTGGTATTTCAGCTTTCTCTTTAGTACATATAGAGATGGCATCGCTCCACACCGGGTGTGGACAAGGGTTGGATCTAAGAAGTCCACATGGAGTAACTCTAATGGGAGGTGAATTGCGTCTGAGGTTCATCTTCGTCAGTCAGCCTCCTTCACAGAAGAAACGGATCAGGGCACCCTCCGCGGTAGGCGCGAAGAACAGCATTCTATACAGAAGGCACTGAGAGGGCCTCTGCTCCACTAAGAACATTTATGATTCCTCCCTTTGCATCCTCTTCGTGATGACCTGCTTGTCTCTTTTTGAGATAAGTGTATTTTGGAAACAACAAATACCACCCCCTCAGAATGGTAGAGGAGGTGAAACGAGGGTCAGATAAGGAAACATCGAAAAAATTCATGTGGCGTCAGGAAGTAGATTCACATTGAAGGTGTAAAAATCATAGTATTTAGAAGCCTGCAGAGTTCATCATGGAGTGAAATGCAAGGTTCTCCATGAATTTGTGATGTGACACAAAGCATTGGGATTCATCTCCTATAAATAAAGGGGGGTTGTTCCTAATTTTTCTTTGTGTTCCTCTACACCGTGTCAATGTTCATTGATTCCAGATGCCATGCATCTCAGCAATAACCCTTTGCGAACCAGATTCTATGAACCGGTGCTCTCTAATGCCACTCAGCGCTCTTGCCACACTACGATACTTATTTTCTTTGCATCGTTCATTGATTCCCACTTCTTTGTGAAAAATCACTTTGTTGTCCTTAAGCTCTACACGGTGACTTTTCACGGAGGATTATCACCAAAAATTTGTTATCGTGCTCTATAGTCAAACTTCACGGCCGAGTCTCGTGACCGAGCATTGTGATCGGGCTCCATAATCAAGATTCACACATAGTGAAGAATGTACCAAAAATATTTCAAATGGGATGGCCAACCAAGTTGTTTCCCATGAGGTTTTTTAATTATCCTCAAATATATGAAAAGGAAAAAAAATATCGGGATCAGATAGTGTGTTTGATGCCACTCAGATCACAATTCATTAATATATTCGATAATAGGGAGCCAGGAGAACTACTCGCTCTACCAATTAATTCCCTTGTACAACTTCAGATTAAGGGACGATATCCTCATCCTCATGGAATGTGTGGATGAACCTGCTTAATAGATAAAGAGAACTCAATATTAGCACCAATGTTTGAGGGTTGTAGCCGGCCACACCTGGGAGTATTACACACCTATCAATGATGATTTCTTATACAATCATGTTATCAATATTGAGGGGAAAGTGATGTAGCCTGTGTTTCCTCCCCCAAAATACCAAACAATCATGAAGGTGGGTTTGGGGAACACATAAAAGGTGTGGACAAATGAGTGGGATCTACTCCAAGGAATAAATTTAATGGTTGATAGGGACTGGGAGTACTGGGTATGTACATCCAGTGAATATTTTGTGGAGGAAGTGAAACGGGTCAGTTTATATAAAAAGGAATGGTATTTCCAATTTCATATCTATCATCTGAATAACATCATTCTTGAATTTGTAATAAGGTGGAATTCTATGACCAACACATTCCACTTACATCACATGTATGTCATTAATAGCCATTGGTATCTCCACCTGATTTCTAGAATCCCACTTTGGGGGAATATTTTCAATGAATTCAACCCATTAAAAACATATGGGATGATCCGGAGCATATGCAGTGGTTGGAAAAGGCATTTTTGGACTTGTTGCCAGCCATGGACATGTAGTCGGTGCGGGATGTCCATTTCAAATAGTGGTTTGGTAATTACATAAATTTTCCACTAAGGTGCACTACCAAAGGGGGGGAGGTACCTAATAAGATATAGAAAAGTCCTCGGAATTGCCCCAAGGAGGGAACCTAGGGCAGTTAAGATAATTATTATTAGCACATAATTGAGGATAGATAATGGAATATCTCTTGGTATAATATCAAGACCTAGAAAAACGGGTTTTTAATCAGGCCAGGTCTATATCTGAACACATCTATGGTTGGATACTACTCATATGAGATACAAACATAGGTGTGCGGTTGAAAACATTCATAATGGAATCCATGTTTGTGGTGGGAGAGCGTGTCAGTCTCGGGAGATTTGTGATAGTCATTTTATACAATGTAATAGGGAAAATTAGTGAATGGAGTAATACTGATCCGGGTGTGTGGACTATTACACATCCATTTGGGATGGATTGGGGCCCACATTAGTGTGTATGAGTATCCAAGCCTCATCTCTCCTCTCAGTTCAGACTTTAGACCAGCCATATTGAATGTGATGGGGTGATTCCCAGCCAATCTTACTTCACTGATCGTACATAACAAGGTTTTAAAGGAGGATGACTTCAACATCCATCCATCCCCACTCCATAAGGGCACTTTTAATGTTGATAGGCAGGGTAGTGAATAACATTATTTTAATATATTGTCTTTTCGGGGGGATTTTTGGTTTCACGGGTGACTGTGAACCTATCCGCGAGACGTATACCCCGCAAAGCAATGTGATGAAATTTTGACGCATGCAGAAACTAACCTCATAAGTTTAACTGGGGGTATGCCATAAAAATCACTCATGTGACATATGGCCGATATGTATTATGTTCACACAAGAAGATGGAAAGATGAGTAATGAACTATACCCATCTACTGCTGATTTTTGAATGGTGAACAAATCTATCAATAGCATAGAGTCGGCTTACCCAGGGGAGATTTTGAAGCATAAATCTATTCATACAAAATGAGGAGTGGCTCCGCCATCTTTTATCCCGGGTTTCAAAGTGGTAAGAACATGTCACAATAGCCTAACTGATATTCATTACAACAACGAGGTCATTTTAAGACCAAGTGATTCCTGGGCCTATCCTGAGTTGATGGCAGGCGGTAGAACTGGACCTAGAGCCGCCATCAAATTAGAGTCAAATAGAAATAAGGGCCACTTGAGGGATCCATATGATATCAATTCAATCCCATGTGAAGTGGCTATTCCTTATAGATATTCTTCTTGATAATGAATATCCCATGGCTCAAGATACGTGGGACATAAATTTGAAATTCAACAGCCCATCTGTGACATGGGATTGCTTCAACCACCTCAAGATTGATCTATCAAATATTAGTCTTTCCTGGCCTAGTTTTTTTCAATATCCGGAAGAAGAGGAGTGATATGTCAATTCGATGTGGGAATAAGTACAATCTCAGGGTACTTCATGTCTATTGACATACTAGGTGAGGGTACTACATAGTCGAACGATCCCACTTTAATTATCGAATTCTGAGATAATGGATCACATACCCTTACCTGAGGAGTCAGAAGATTCATCTTGGGTGGATGATTTTGTAAGAGGGAGACACTTAATGGAATGAGTGGTTGAATCCTCAGATCAAAAAGATCTTTTCGAATCTCTAGAGGTAATCTTTAAATATCTCCACCACATCTTCTTATTGGACTATCTAAATTTCATTTTATGTAAATTTTGATATTGAAAGTGGGCCGTGTACCCTAACCATGCCCCCATGAATCCTCGATTGTTCCTTCGTGGTTTTAAGGGGGCGATCATTATTGCAGAGCCTCACAAGACTGCAATAACTGAGTAGTTATCCTGGAGTTTTTGGAGTTCCCAATCATATATGGGAGGCTACATCCCGGGATCCCAAAAGTAGGGACTCAAGAAAGGTACATGTTGTTCATCCTCTGTATTTAACGCCCTTTTGCAGTATTCACAACTACTATTTATCAACCCCAACCGGATGAAATTTGTGTATTCTTGCACAATCACTTCTTTGGAGGGAATGGAATAACCTAGAAATGTCGACCAAATTTCATGGTGCTTCTTTTTCAAGAGGACCACCAATTATCATGGAATAAGACTCCCTATAGACTGGACCACAACAATCATAATTCTTGATAGTAATACCAACATCCATTAGCCTAAAATTGTCAAGGTGAAATCTGATGGTGAGGATCAACCCAATGACATGGATTCTATCATTAATAATTAAACCACATAGGATGATTCTGTAAAAAAATTCATGGAACTATTTTTAGAGTAATAACTGTTAATCCCAAGGACTATTAAGAAAAAAATTCCTAGGAAGAGGATAAAAATGTCATTCATTGCAGATCTTATAAATTTATCAAGAACTTCATTGAAAATACACCTATATTAGAGTGGGTTAATTAGGTTGTGATACATCACCAAATGATACGTGAGAGGTATTCCATAGGGGTAGTTTCTGGATTCCCTCAAATACTCATTTGATATTACCTCACAGAAAAGATCTGGTAGTAAGCATGTGGCCTTAGTGTGGGCTCATAGTGGAAGATGGCAGTCACTAAGTTGAGGATTATGGAGGTTTATCATGAGATCCATCACCTGGGAGCACAAATTGATGAGTGGTCATATTTTATTAACACCCAAACATATCTCATTTCATATCGGTTGGATCAAGTCAATTGATCAAAATTAATGATATTGCAGGAAAAATGTGAAAGGGATATCGTCCAAGCAAATAGAGATCAAGTGCAGATTCAGGATGATAAGCTATGCCCTATTGCCAGTGCAGAGGAGAAGGATCTTGAATGAGATGATATAATTTTATATTCCACACAACAAATAGTGGTGGAGATGTGACTCTATGTTGAAGAATTCAATCAATCCATTGGAAGGTCCAATCCTCTATTGGGGGGACCAATCCATGGGTTTTGTAATTGAAATAAACTCTTGAACATTTTTTTCATACATTAATTGATTATAATGGATGCATGCAGGAATTATATTACCTATTTTTATTGTCGTATTTCAATCACATATATGAAATATCATGTGATTTATTCCTATGCTCATGTAGGTCATTCCAGATGTGAGAAACAATAGACAAATACATCTCCATTCAATACGAATATGAGAGTGCCAACCGTGCTTTGGGACTCTGGGGTTTGAGCAATAGTCCCATATTTATGTGAAGAAACTGGGATTCCTGACTGGAGATTGATGTTCTCAATACATTATAATTATTTTTTTTTTAAAATGTTATTTATTACATGTGTGGTGTAACTCCAAAGTCATTGGAATCCGTCCTAAAATAGGGAAGTGGATGTGTGAATCACGATACAAAAAATTTGTTACCCCATAGGGGTAGTATGGAAATGAATTATAACTATCTACCATGTTTGAACACAATATCCCTATAACATTATCTTCAAATGGGGATAACTAATGAGGGCTGACCACTGACCATGTTTGAAACCTGGGGCCAGACTCGAGATGTCAAATATTAGTCTTCCAGAATGATAGTTAGGATAGTAGGTTATTCATTGGGAGATCATTTCTATTATTAAGTGGTTCCTTCTGGAAAGAAAGGGGATGAAAATCCAAATAAAGGGCACACAAATCATGCAGAATGGAGTACTTGGTTGTTTGAATGGAGTCTAATACTCTTGAAATTACTCTGCTGTTATTGAAATGCATTAGGTGGAAAAATCATCCTGAACAGGGATCACACTGACTTCCGGGAAATACCTATCTTGTGAGGATATAGATTGACTTTTTGTTTTAAACCATACATATATGGACGATGAATGGAATTGTTTAATGTCATAAGATCAAAACATTGCACATAGTTTTTTGGTAATACTACATGGACCAAGGCTAATAGATTGAAGTCTTGTTTCACAAAATGTAGGCTCCTGGTATGATGTTATAGAGTATGTAAAATGGATAAAAGTTTAAATTCCTATTGTACGGGCTGTATACTCCTTTTATAAGGTCATAGAGACCGGACCATAGTCTATATTGAGCGGCTAGAAGGGTTAATAACCCAGGGGCTGGGCCTGAGGAAAATTGTTCAGATGTAACTATGTATCTCATAAGGATGTGAATCAAGACAAACCTAGTTCTCATGCACTGCGTGGTCACAGACCAATGATGGTTGGGAAATCCTCTCTCGAAATGAAGCTGAATCATCTCATAGATATCATGGGGCATTCTGAACATGTCTAGGGTTGAACAAAAATTTAATTTCAAGCATTAAGGATATGGTTACCCCTAAAATAAATCCATGGTGAAGTACATATCCTAATGTGAATGAGGAAATAAACAGTATATATCCCACCATGTGTTCCCAATGGGAATCATTTTTCCATTGACTGGATGTGTCCTGACATGGGGATAGACCCAAATAAATGTGTTTGAGAATTCAAATATACCTAATTAGAATGGGAATCAACTCATTTGTAGTTATAGTACTACATATTAACACCGTGAAGGTTGAAAAAGGCATGTGTGGAATGACTGTGCCAGTACACATTCCACCAAAACCACTAAGCACACATGATTCATGCTTAATGTGGGAAACAAGGAGCAGTGGTTTTATTTTCTTAGTACAAGTGGGCACAAATCAAGAGAAATGGAATGATAGGTGAGGGACTTCCCAATATTTATGATATGTCTATATGACAACCATAAAAAGCATGAAGGGGTATTACCAAGTGTGTTGGTATTCTACCTAAACATAAGGGAATGGAAAGATGTGAATCATGATGCCCGAGATCCAAATCATAATGATCGTAGAGTGATGGTAGAGGATAACTACGGACCATGTTCGAAACATAGTATCGGGTTTTCATTATCTAAGAATGGGGACAGACAAATGAGGGCATACCGCATACCATTTTTGAAATGCTAGACCTATCAATAATATCATCTAGGGTATTCAGGGTCATTTTCCTAAGATTCTAGTTGAGCCAAGGTGTGTTCAAACCAGGCTATAAAGGGGGTCACTTTTGATGTGGAAGATTTAGGGGATCAAAATAAATGGATCATGAATTATGTACAAAAAACGAGGGGATGATTTTGTGAACGTTCCATAATCCAGGTCATCTTCCATGATGAATTTGATTACGCCATTGATACATGTTATATAGAGGATGTCGAATCTGTTTCCAAGGACAAGGGTCCTATGGTCGCACGATCCTAGTATAAGGACGTAGATTAGGCTATTAATATGTGACATAGATTAATGGATTGTGTGTAGGGTGGAAAAGTATCTAAAACTAATGTATATTTCCCATATTAAGAACTTTGTTTGTGGTCGTTGAACTCATACCATGTTTTGGAAAGACAAGGGAGTCACATGGTGTGGTTGTTTCAAAACCTGATGTGGGTGAGAACCCAATAGGTTCTGGACATAGCACATGCTCCCAACAGATCTCAGGAAAAGGTTCCAAAAAAGGTAAACTATTAAAAATTCCTAGGGCTAGACACACAGATTGAATGTTTGGGTGTTCTTACAAATCACATGAGGTTGGGAATCAAGCCACACAAAGTTCGGGAAAAGGTTTTGTTCTTTAGGGTCCTGAGACAAAGATATTTGGATCTTAGATTTATGGTCTTTGATCTCATACCATAGATGGTATAGAGGGAGGGGTACACAATGTGTAGTAATTACAAAACCCAATGCGAACAAGGAAAGTATGAGTCCATATCACCCCATGTGATCCCTAGGGGGATTTTAGATCGAGGGATAGAAAATGAATGTATGGTTGACCCCGATGAAAAGTATGTGGGAGTTCCTACGTACCTTACTAATATGGGGATCAAGACACATTTATTTCTAGAACTGTCATGGTAGGGGACCAAATCTTGGGAAAATACTTTTGAGCCATTCTATCCCATGCATCAAAATAAACGACATTTGATAGATTATGTTTGTTCCTTAGGTTGGATGTGTATTTTTTAAAACAAAAATCCAAGGACATAGAATATATGAATCACTAAAGGAATAAATCCATATGAAGGCCTTGAAAAACGACATGGTCGGTGGATGAAACCCAACATGATGTCCCATTGGGAGATGACATCATAATGTTGTATCAATTTTCATTGTACTGTCAGGAAGATAATGTCAATGTTTTGGGTTGTATGATAAAATCAACCCATGAATTCCAATTTAGTTCAGTAAAGACATAATGGATTAAATTCATGTAGGACCAGGTAGCATATATTAATGTCATATTACATGGATTCATACATAATAAATGATGTTTTAGAGTGGATTTCACATGGTGTGATAAAGAATACCAGACCAGATTGAGAAAGAGGTCCAAAACACACCATGAACAATTATGCGCAAGAAACCTTGGAACAAAGGGCCAGATAAGGTCATAGAATTTGGGTATGAACCCAAAGATGAAACGTCAATGTTTTACTACGTATCCGATGAGGAAGGGGATCAATATGTACGTATTTCTATGAGTGTAGTTTAACGTCATTTGGGACACAAGGTAGGAGAGACTATATCCTAAAAGGGTAGTATGTTGTGTGCCTATTACACAACATATGTAAATGGGGACTTAATATGACACATGACACACCACATAATCCTATGAATTCAAGGACCGATAGGCCTAACATATGAGATAACTAGTTGAACCTGTGCATTACATGAAGACCAAATGCTCAGGTGTTCATATGTATCCCATAAAGATAGGAATCAAGTCGTACGTAGTTCATTAAGATGTCGTGCACATTAATGTCTTGCAAAATGTATATGGGGATATCATAGATTATGGTCTTAGAGCATGGACCATGGAATGTGATATCATTCCAAAATAATGAAAATGAAAAATAAATTTCTAATCCCATGTGATCTACACTCGATGAGGAAAACAATGGCAGATAAGTTCTTCACTACATGTGGAATATAGGAAAATGGGGAAACAATTTAGAGAATTAAATTATCCCTACCCATGTCTTTTTCATCTTATTTCACAAAAATTCACTGAGGGATAACACCAAGAGTGTCAAAGTTACACGTTCACATGATAGATTGGGAATGTATGTGAATCGTGTAACTGATATTTATGGAATAATTGGGGTGGTGTGACTGTAGAGGATAGGTGGTGACTACGTTAAAAACAAATCATACTTATCGTTTGATAGGAAATGGTAACATCCAATGAAGAACAACCATTTTCCATATTCACAACATGGGACATGTATAAATTTTTCATTCAAATTTCTCAACAATGTTGGCCTAAGTTGGTAGGAGAGCACTGTGTCCCAGAATACATGTCTTTCAGGGGTCATTCCATATGTGAAATACAATGAAAGACCAAATTAAGGGTAACATAATGAATGAAATTGGGAGATAAGGTTTATATGTACAATCCAACACTATATCCCAGAACCAGTGTGATCCTTAGAACATTGGTGAACTGCTAAAGAGGGTTGAGGTGCCCAATTAAAGAGCAGACCATTCAAAAAGATGAGTGGTGAAGAAGGAGAGGCTGATATCTCCGGACAAATAGGTACCTAGAATGGATGTTACAAACACGACCTAAATTTGGTCAAAATACCATCCCACACCACGTAACCATTTCCTGGAGGACTCATGCCAAGTTTCCAGAGAGATTAAGAGGTTACCATGAATCAAGGATGAAACTAAAGACAAAAAGTGTGTGCATTCCTATATATCCACTAAGAATGTGAATCAGGCAACACGTAGTTCTGGTGATGCCCCACAACTTAACGTCATATAGTAATGTTGAATATATGATAGATGAATAAGAGAATCACAGAGTGGGATAATTATAAACCTATCATAGATGGGGAAAAATAATTCTACACTACTTTGTGTGCGATCCTCTAGGAGATCTGTATCCAAGGAAAACCAATGAGAAGAATTTTAGGATCGACTCTATGATTAAGCATCCGAGAATTCATAAGTTACCTATGAGGATGGGTATCAAGATATATGTAGTAATTTAATATGTTTTATAGTTTTAAATCAAGCGGATGGGATGCACAAAGATTATAGTTTATGGCTATAGTGCTCATACCATTTTGTAGTTTATCGTCCTACAAGTTTAGTTCTAGGTAATTTTACATCCTTCATCCTGGAAGAATTACAGAATTTTACATCATGCAGTGAGGATGTACTTGTTTAAGGTTATGTAGGACCATATATAGTTTAACATAATGTGGGAAAACAAGCAGTTAAATTTCATGTGAGACAAGTGATTAGTAGTTTTACGTCATTCACCTCAGTTGGATCACACAAGTAAATGTAATGCGGTAAAGACACCAATGATTATGGTAATATAGGACCACATACTACGTGATATTATTTCATGGTGAATTTGGAATTGGGGGGAGTGATATTCTCACCATCCATGGTTTCTATAAAGTATGGGCCATTGGGGTAATCATTAAGAATGGTGAAATGTCATTCCCACTAGGACTCTAGTGTGGGTGATTTCCTGCCAGGTGTCATCAAAATTATAATGGCCAACACCATTTCACCTTATATGAGAACAGTAGGGAGGAACATTTTGTTCAATTCATTGGATATCTTGTTTTGATGCCTCTTGATATTGTGTAGTGAGCATAGAAAATTATCATCAATCAAATCCAATTCAGCCACACAGATGTCTGCAATATTATCCAGTGTTTTTAGATCGTAGATAGATGTGCAAAATAAAGGAAATGAATCTTTTTGGGAATGAATTCATTTGTTCCATACACTGGGTAGAATGGGGTCACCTGAGTAGAATTGTGAGTCGTAATCCCATATTAATAGAGAGTGTTGGAGAGTTTATACATTATATTATTATTGTTCTAAACTACTGTCTGATACATAATTTTAGAGATGGTTTAGTTGAATGCCTTGATCATCCCATTTTCTTGTGTCTGGTAGTGGGATGAATAGTTAGAACAGATGTTCCACATAGTGTAAAACATATATAGTTTCGATTCCCAGTAGTTGGTGATTTTATTAGTGAGGATAGAGTGAGGTAATATGAATTGATAGTTGATATTATAGCTCACAAAATGAATGAGAGAATGGTAATTGAAATCCTTGTGTAGAACTTCATCTTCACACTTGGAGAATAAATCCAGATAAGTCAGGTTGAACCTCTACTAGTGGGATGTCACCGGTGGATATGTTCCCATTACATCGAGTACCCAGACAGCAAAGGGCCAAGAGTAAATCGTAGTTTGGAGAGGATTTGTAGGATTATTTAAAAAAATATCATAGATTTGACATGCATGGAACCTCGAGGTAAATATTATACAGTCAAATCATGGAGGTCCCAAAAATACCCCAATATTCAGATCTATTGACATAGTTGTGGCCCAGTCTAATTAGACCCACAAAACAGATAGAAACCACCTACATGACCTGATAAATATCACCTCCTTGAATGTGATAGAGGAGAACCCTGTCAAACCATTGTATATAAAAGACATTTTCAAGATTTGGCCTACTTTAGAGGAAAAAATGAAATGTGTGGTGTCATAGTTTCTCACTCTTTGCTCGATCTAATTGGATATTTTTTTGATGGAGATACTCAAAAAAGGGGTCCTCCTGTCATGATTCTCCTCCAAGGACGCGGTAGGGGACCTAGGGGTCCTGATGTGGAGGCTCCAGGTATATGGTGGTTGACCTACCAATGATTATTTTCTTCTTGAATGAAAGGGGTGATGACTCTCTGATGCGCCTCATGAATAAAAAACACATCCTGGTCAGGCTCATTAGGGAGGGAGTGAGGCTAGACAATGTGTCCGCAAAACCATTTTAGGAATGGGAAACATGTGTAACCTTTGGCAGATATAGGAACTCATCCATGAACTAGATGGTAATTTCCGTTAGTGGTACAAGCTCTAGCTTCCAAACAACATAGTCACTATTTATCATGTAGTTGACTAGTTCAGAGTCCTCTTACACATGCCAGTGGGGAAAATAATATCGAGGGAAATGAGAAACTAGTACTCTTCCTCATTGATGGTATATCCATTGAATAATAAGAATGATTATGTTTCGGAAACAAGGGTTGGCATGAAGAAGATGATACTTAGGCCCCCCTGTTGATTATTTTATCATTGAGGCTTTTTCTCGTATGACATTTGGAAGCACCATTAATGGGAATTTTTCAAACACAGAATGGCTTGGTCTGCGCAGAGGATTTCCTAATCAAGAAAATCAAGATCTAGTTACTAGTATTTGGGAGATGGATATGGGTGGGGAAATTATTCCAATGCATGTCCCATGATGGCCTCCTAGGAGGAAAACCTGTTGTCGAACTACAATAGGATATTATCCCACAAAGCTATAATGCATGTCAACATTGAGTGGTTCAGAATATACTTCAGTGTATCCACTCAGGACTGTAACTATAATTTTTTATTCATCAAATAGTATTTCAATTTCCTCACCGCAAATACTAGAATGAGGTAGCTCTTCTCGATATGGGAATATCTAGTCTCTGAATCGAGGAGCATGTGGATGAGATATTAAATACAATTATTTTACCATTTTTTGTATTTATAAGAGGGAAGGGTACCAAAATATTATTCTAGGGAAGTAACATAAAGGAACCAATTATTTCCGAAAATGGGTGTCATACGGACCAGTGGATGTTACAGATACTACTTGATTTTCTCAAAGGTAGACTGGCCCTCCTCATCCCACCGATAATCAGAACCTCTATTCATGATCTGGGAAAAGGAATAACACTTTCCATCCATATATTTAATGAATCAATCATATATTTTATAATTGTCCATGAAAGCCTCAAATCTCCCAGATGTTTCTCATTGAAAACATCTGGCTGATGGCCTAGATCATCTCTGTATCGATCTCAATTACATTATATCTAAAAAAATGTCTATGATTTTTGTATAGGTGACCCTAAAAGAACGTTTAAGGTTGTTCATCTCGGATGGAATGATCAATGAATTCCAAAAAATGTCTCTAGATCATTGAGATAGTCTTGGAGCTAGTGATATTTGACAACCAGATCCTCCGTATAGGATTCCACTAATGTCTTTGAAGATTTATTTATGTTTTCAATGCATCGAATGCTAATTAGTGGCAATATAATTAATTAGACCGAAGTTCATCACCTGGTAAGATAACATATCTTTTGGTGCATAGAAGGACATAGACTATTCATCATTGGAGGCCACTAATATTTTGTTATACCCGAAATACACATCCATGAAGAAATTTTCCTAGAACCCAGAAATTGTATCAATAAATACTTCTATTGAATAAAATGGAAAATCATCTTTTGAAAATTGATTTTCAAGATCCCAGAAGTCAATGTATACTCTGATCTATGCATTCCTCATATTTATGGTCACAATTTTGGAAAACCATTTGGGGAATTGGAGATCCTTGAAAATGTTGGCTCTGATGTGTTTATCGACGTCTGCCCCAAACATAGAACTCTAAGATGGGTGCATCGTTCAAGGAGGTTTTTTTGACCCACAGTGACTCAATGGGAGACTAAGGGAGTGGTTGATGACCTGAGGATATAATCCTAGAATCTCATCATAACACTAGGAATATACATAACAGTGCTACATTATAAGTCCACATATCATGGTATCTCTTCAACAGGTATAACAACCATGCTCAATGTGGGTTCAGATTCATCTTGCAACTGAGGTTCACCTGTACCAGCCCATCGACCGTGGTAGAGACTCCATCTTTAAATGCAAGAGGAACATCCTCAAAATACTATTAATCACTTATGGGGGAGCGATACTCAACAGGAGGTGATTCCTTCATGTTTATAGACCCTAATGGGCCACTGGTGCCAGGGTAAATAGTGGTGGACATCACATTAGGGGACCCCTGTACTGTAGAAGGTATAGCAACAAAATCTATCGGCCTGACCCAATCTGGCATTTTTCACATGGGGCCACACTTGATGATTTCAAAGCAATAACGGAGCATTGTATTGACAACGTTTATACTAGCCTAATGAAATAAGA
This sequence comes from Viscum album, assembly GCA_963277665.1. Classification (NCBI taxonomy): domain Eukaryota; kingdom Viridiplantae; phylum Streptophyta; class Magnoliopsida; order Santalales; family Viscaceae; genus Viscum; species Viscum album. The sequence goes on from CAUJRU010000585.1 coordinate 404,474, forward strand.
AAAAATGATGTATCACAATTACAATGGGACAGACATCCTGATACCTTATGAGAGTTGGGGGGGTTTGGGATTACTCAACCATAATTTTTATAGGATTATGTGGTCATATCCCAGCATCCCATAGACATTTGAATGTGTTTACACTCATTCTAGAGATAAAAATAATTCCCCAAAATTTGGTGTTGTGGCCACCAATGGGTGGATCGAAAAGACATAGGAATCATATAGGCATGTCCACGGGTCATTCGTAGCCATAACAGGCTCATCCTCACTAGCCTAAATCCTATAGTCCTTTCTCTTGTAATAGTCGGCATCCAAATAACAGGCTTCAAAAGTGGAAAATGGAGAAACAACACCATAGAGTAATCATACTCAACCATTAGTGGAGTACTTATGTCCTTGGTGTTGCGAAGAGGGGACCTCCACATGTAGGTGGAGCCATTTCTGATCCATCAATACATTGTAGACGGTGTCCTATGAGATAACAATGAACTCCGTATAGTCTACCAGACCACCGAAATGTGTCTTCAGGCAGAATATTCCGACTGGTATCTATAAAATCAAGTGAGAACCTAGAATATTTATGTCAGAGGAGCTCAGATCATCCTCTAACAACCAAATATTTGGAACATCCAAGTCGGGATAAGGATGATCCCAGAACCTATGTCAACAAGAATGTGACAAACCAACATTCTATTAAAGTCGAAAGTTATGTATAGTGGGGGGATGTACCCATTTATTGTAGAGCCAACATCACCTCTAGATAAAGAGATGATGTCCTGATATTCTTCATGCTCGGTTTCCACAACATGGAAGTCTTATATAGCATATACCTTCATCTCAAACTAGAGGTGGAATCATAAATCATCGTTAAGAGCTTCATGCATATCTGATAATAGACGCAGATTCTCAAGTACAGACATACTCATATGAATTCTATAAATATTCTTAAGAATAGAATACTTCCATTTCATGCCTGAAATTCAACTGATAAGATGTTGGTTTTTGGTAGAAGGTATGGTGGGCCCTTTCAGCTAAACTAGTTGCTGACTAGTGCTAAGAATACAAGGCTACTCAAGAGTCAAACATGTGGATTGACTAACAGATGAGGGCTAGATGACTGAGGTCTATTAATATAGAATGTTTATGATTCCAGCGGGGTCATGTTTTCCCCACCTGATCAAGTAGTGTAAACATTAGTGAAGGTATACATGGAGAAAAAAAGTGAAGGCTACTTTTGTTTGTCTTCATGCTATGCATGTTTTCTGGTTTTAGTGCCATGAAAATCCTGGCTAGATGTATTGATTGGGGTATTCCAATGAACCATATATCCATTGCTCTGTTGATGTCGGTGACAGTTAGGGTCATTGGGAGGATTCATCTTGTGTTTCTCATTATCAAGAATCTTGTAGGGTATTACCGGCTCCACAATGTTAGCTAATGCGTACACTAGATCTATAACACCACAAAATTTTATGAGAAATATTATTTTTAATTTGATGTCTTGTGTTGTATGCTACACCAAGATTATATTAATCTACATCAAACACCGTATTAGCTTACAATATACTCATACACTATTATAAGCTTGTGTTTCATGCAAGAGAAACCTTTTTCGATAGCATGTGTTGTACACAATACCAAGTTTTACTAAACGAGATATTATTATAATATTATTATGAACTAGCTGTTATGAATAGTAATACATTATTTTTGAAATTTTATAAATTTTAACTTTCAAAATGGACTTCATTGTTGGATTCAGAATATTGAAATTAGCCTAGAGTGAGTTTTTGGTATTTTTCTGAAAACATTCAATTTTTGATGAACAGTGAAAACACTATGTTACTATTTGAAAATCATCTTTTTATTTAAATAATAATTTATTTTATTTAAATTTATTTTATTTCTAAATAGATTAACAATACATATATAAGTTTAATGTAATTCATTGGAGTCGTTTTATAATAATATAGATATATAAAATGTTTATTGAACATTTTGAACGTCTTTTACCCACCTCATGGGAGCATTTGTAATTGTACATAAAACAAACTTTTACCGCTTCTGTGAGTTGAATTTCTAAAATACAAGAGTCACAGTTAATAACAAGGTGTAAAATGTTATTTAATAAGATAAAAATAATTTTTGGTGAATAGTAACATTTTACTTTTATTTACCACGGTTAAAAGTAAATAGGGTAATTAATGGTAAAAAAGATATTATTATTACCCTAACACATGTATTAATTGTATTGGATAAGTGTAATTAGACTAAAAAAACTTAGTAATATAATATTATCATTTAGGTCCACTTGGATTAGATTAGGGAATTTATTATTATTTAATTCAAATAAGAGTTAAAAAAGATAAAATCGGTGTATGTTAACTAAATCATTTTAAATATAGAGTTATACATAAGATAAATTCAACTATAAATATTAATTAGAAATATAAAAATATTTACTAAATAATGGAATTTTATTTATAATTTTTAGCCATTAAATACATTAATTTATATATGTCAGAATGATGATGCAGTAATTACCATATTAATGAAATATTAACATAATTGATGTTATAAATATCCAAATAAATTTCATTTGAGGATTTTTATAAATTAAAATTATATTTTAAGTTAATATTACATTTTAGTATTGATTTAATTAACTTTTATAGAACTACTAATGATGTTATGATTTTTACAGAAATCAATTACCAAATAGTGTCAAAATTGACAAAAATTAGTATTTAAAACAAAAATTATATTATTAATTGTTATTCTATTTCTAAAATATAAGGATCCTCCAAATGAATTATATAAGTATATATATATTAATAATGAACCAATTGTGGACCGTTTGGCTAGTTATAGTATGTTTATTAACAATATAGTGATAGAAAACAAGAAGACACGGTAAAAGTTAAATTATTTAACATAGAGTTAAATCTAAATGATAATGTTAAAATAGTAACCTAAACTTTTCTAAAACCTATTTTTTTATATTATTTAGACCTATCTCCACTTTATCATTGAAATAAATTAATTTGGGGCTATTATAAACCCAATATGACTTCATTATAAAATAATATTTTAAGTCTTTTTAAGGTGCCCCTCTCATTCCTTATAAAAGGGCACCTCCTCCCTCTTCTCTTTACATAATTTTGAGCCTTCATGCTCGGCCAAACAATTCCCCTTTACCTTCTAAACTTCCCTAGTAACGTTATAGATGTTATGGTATCCTCAAAAGACCAACTCTAGTGCCTTAAGAGGATGTTTAAAAGGGGTGCCTCGAAGAAGAGGCAATCTCTTCTACCGATTCATTCAAGTTTCATTCTTCTTCAAATTCGTATTATTTATTTGTTTCATCGTAAATTAATAACACAATTATAAATCATATACTTACATGTTATTATAAATATGAATCAACCCTATTTAACCTTCTATCAATCAATGAAAAACAAAATCACCGCGTGTGGGTACGTAAGGAATACCGTCTCCACGCGGTGGTATAATCTGTTTTTCCACCACCACCTTACATGGATAGGTATAATGGTGTAAATAATAACTATATATAGTTATTATAACATCATACTGATTCTGAGATATTATATAATCCACTCCAATTCAATTCAATAATTATGGGAACTATATCATCGCTCGTGCGTACGTACGAATTACCATCTCCACAACATGATGAGATTCATTTTCCATATTCACCAATCAAGAATGATTATAAAGTATAAATAAATTATAATAATGAAATATATAACATTATAAATCTTCTAGATTTATGTATATATATATTTCATCTACTTACTTCCATTCAAATCTATAATGAATATAAAACAGCGTTCATGCGTACGTACGGCCTACCATCTCCATGAACAGTGTATTTTATTTCATTTATCTATCTATTATATATTCATTTATATACTGAATATATATGATATATAAATCATGATTTACATTCTGGACATAATTAAATCATGAAATAAGTAATAATAATATCAATAACAACAAGTCTAAACACGTATAATAAATAAAACGATTTTACCCAAAACACTGCTTTAACATGGAATTTACAAAAGAACAGGTAATATAACGTTAGAAGTGAACCCTATATGATATAATAACAATGAAAATGATCTTGTAATAAGTCAATGACACAATTTAAATCATTATACAGGAGGATCAGATACGTATGAAGCATATTGGACCTAAGGTAAGGGATAACCTTTCCAATCTCATATTTATCCGAGATTGTTTGTTCGTACGTTTTTATTGGGATAATATTTATCATAAATGTCCCTGTTTTCAAAAAAATGGTTTCATGAATGTTTAAAGACCTTTTTACCCATTTTTTAATTTTACTACATGGTATGTAAGGAATATTTCTTTTGTTTACCATACAAGGTATTTTTTTGACTTTTAAGAAAAAAGTATGAGGTGAATATTTTTTTTAACTTATATGGAATGAATAGATTTTTATGGTTTCATAACACCTAATTTTCATGAATATTACTCGACAAGATTTCATGAAGTTTTCCAAAATAATCATTTTCTTTTAAAATTTCATGTAATTTTGTGTAAAGAAAATGATTTTGAAGAAGAAAATATATTTTCCTCAAGAATTCATTTCATGTGTTTTATCAGAACCTTTTTTCATCTAAGATGACATAATTTCATATTTGTATGTTTCATGTATAATTTCTCTATGATTTACATGATTTCACTTTTCTTATTATGAAATGATATCCATTTTTTTATATGGATTATATTATGAAGGGATGATGTTTATGAAACCCATTTTATTCTTTGGGATATGATGAATGATTTATGTTTATGTTGTGGAACACGTGAAAATGATTTCATTATGAGATTAGTGGGACCTATATCTCCCTCCAATGCATTGTGTAGAGATTTATAGCTCATGAGATAGACATTTATGGAACGTTAAGTTAATCTGGTTCATTGATACATGACTTGAACAAGGAGTGAAATCGTTTTTGAAAGGGAAATTGTCCACTAAGACGGTCTTGGCAGCAATGCCTTGGCTACTATAGAAATCATATCAAGTTCTTAATGGTTTTCCCCAATTACATGTTTTATTCCCATGATATTTTATCATGATTGATGTTTTATTATGATATACTCCTTACGTACTTTCATTTTTTATGTCATTGATCAAGATTTTGATGTTTAAACATTATGTTCATATTTTTATGTTCAAATGTATATGGTTTGTTTTATTTTCTCCATGACTTCCCTCACTGAGAATTTGAGCTCACCCTTTATATGATTTCTTTTTCCAAGGATATAAAGAAAAGTTTTAGGTAAGAAAACAAATGGGGAAGATCTTTATTGGATATGTTGAAGATCGTTTCAACATGATTAGAAGATTATGTTCCGAGTTTGAAAAGACTCTAAACTATTACAGTCCCTGAGTATTAATTTTTATTATGCATTATGTTTTCCAAAAATGTAATTTAATTTCCATGTAAATCAAGCTTTGTGTCTCTACATTTGGTATCAGAGGAATGGTTTAGTTAACCTTTGGAAACTAGGATGCGAAAAATTTAGAGAGATCCCTAGAAATATTTCGAAGGTATGTCTAGGGATGTCCCTATTGTTAAGTATCTGTATAGGTTATATTCATAGAATTACGATTATAATATTATAATTAAACCTATGATGTTTGATATTGATGGTACTCCCCCTTTATTATGTTGTTTTCCTAACATGATTTTTCCTCTCACACTATTCTTTTTGGGTATTAGAAAATTGCTGGAAACATGAAGATTCACGATAATGGAGGATATGATGGATAGTGGAATGATATTATTCATGAGAAACCAAATGAAATGGGATTTGGAAGACCAAAAATCCTTATTATGCCTTATCAGAAATCTCATAATATGATCAATAACCTCAACTTTGGTATATATCCCAACTCATCTAATAAGTGAATGATGGAGTTTCATGATGATCATAGTAGAAATAAAGTTCAATTTCCCTCATGTAAATCATGTTGGAGGAAGAATCAAGGAGAATGTTTCAAAAGAACTGGATGATTATTTGGTTGTGGAAAAGAAGGACACAATGTCAGTAATTGTAAAGGAAAAGGTTCTGTTAAAACCCTGGAAAAGGATAATGGTATTGTTAAGTCATCCACAATGGTTAAATGTTTTAAATGTTGAATGTATGGGAATTATTCAAACCAATACCCTAAGGGAAAATATCATGAAGAGAATAATCATAGTCGTATGGGTAGTATGAATATTGATGATGAAGATGAGACTAAAAATGATATGTGAGATGAAAAATATTTTAATGCTCAGTTAGTGGTTTAATAAGTTAGTGGAATGATTGTATGTTTATCAATAAAAATTTATTGTACTATGGAATAGATAAAAATCTAAGGATTGTTACACTGTTGTCTTTCCTTGAGTTTTTGAAAGTATATAATGAATGGTACTGGTAACCATTAATGGTTATTAAAATATTTTTGGAAGTTAGATGATACGTGCATAATGAAGGGATAAGGAGATAATGAGATGTTTGATAGTATTAATGAGCTCATGACTGGTATAAGGACAAAGTGATATCATGGTTTGATTATACATAATTTTGGGATTTTGGTATATGGAAAGAGTTAACTATTGACAACACTCATGTTTTCACCAAGTTTCAATGGGTATTCATTTTTCAAGAGAATACATGATTATGGTATTCACATGTTTGGACTGTGACCAACAAGATATAATTCTAATGATATATAGTAGATGAATGATTGTATTTAATGATTGGTAGATGACCTTTCTAGTAATCATTTTATTTATACTATGAGATTGGAAAAAATTATTTTGGACAAACCTAAAGATAGGAATAGATTATGTTAGACATCAGATAGTATTGTTTAAGGCTAGAACTTTTTTCGATATTATTTCTGTAATTTTATAATAGTGTAGTTCTAGAAAAAGGAAATCCTTCAAGACGGGCGACAACTCATCCTGTCGGACAAGGATCTGGGAATTGAACACACAACCGAAGTGTGACAGGCCTTTATCACAAGCCTACACTAAGTCCATGGTTAGTTGAAACTAGTTTTATTTGGTTATGTGCTATTATAGATAAATTATAAGTCCATTTTATCACCCATATATGATTAATCTCAGCATAGATGAACTTATATATATTTAATAAATTGTGCTAAAATTTTTGTGCTAGAAACAGTTTGACTGACCTATCATTCTATCACATGATCTACTAACAATTCACGAATCACAAATTCAACATCATTTCTTTATGAGATGATGTGTAAATTGTTAAAGTAAGAACAACAGTGAGATTGTACCAAAATCAAGTAAGTATTTATTTTAATTATTCAACATTAGGGAAATGATATTGACAACCAAAAATGTTGTCCTAGTGCCCTCATATCCGATGAATCATATAGTACCTTAGATCGACACAAATTTATGGATTTTTGATTGATGTATTTTTCATAGCCATGTTCTCTACCACTCTCCATCATAACTTGATGGTTAGATTTAACTTCTATATTCATATATTCACCAATGTTTTCCTATGTGGAAACCCAATGTTGAGCTACTTTGGGTGACCGTTATGATTCTAAATTTCCATTTTAAAATTAATTTTTAGTATTCCTTTTTATGATGTGGGTTTCTATGAAAGAAAAATTCATGTAGTAAACCATTTATAACCCCGACTATTTTCGAGGGTGAAATTCACTTGAAGGGGGGGTCTAATATAACACCCCGTGATTTTTTGAGAAATTTTAATTTTAATTTTATGTCTTGAGTTGTACGCTACAACAATATTAGCTTGAACTACATTCAACACTATATTAGCTTACAGTATATGCAATCACTATTCTAGGCTTACGTTTCATGCCAGAGTAACCATCCTCGATAGCGTGTGTTGTACGCAATATCGAGTTTCACTAAACGATTTATTATTATAATTGTATTCTGAACTAATTGTTATGAATAGTAATACACATTTTTTGAAATTTGATAAATTTTTTATTTCAAAATGGACTTCATTTTTTGATTCAGAATATCAAAAATAGCCTAGGGTGAATTTTTGGTATTTTTCTGAAAACATTCAATTTTTGATGAATAGAGAAATCACTGGGTTAGTATTTAAAAACCACATTTTTATTTAATTAATCATTCATTTTATTTAAATTTATTTTTGGTCAAAATAGATACATAATACCTATATATGTTCAATTTAATTCATTGGATTCATTTTATAATAATATAGATATATAAAATTTTAATTGAACTTTTTGACCGTTTTTTATCCACCTAATAGGAGCATTTGTAATGGTACATAAAACATAATTTTACCACTTCTGTGAGTTGAATTTCGAAAATCCAAGATAAATGTTTAATATCAAGGTGTAAAATGTGGTTGAAAAATATAAAAATAATTTTTGTGAATAGTTACTTTTTTACTTTTATTTACCACAATTAAAAGTAAAAAAGGGTAATTAAGGGTAAAAAAGATATTATTATAAACCAAACACGTGTCATAATTCGATTGTATAAGTTTAATTCGACCAAAAAAAACCTTATTACTATTATATTATCATTTACGTCCACTATGATTAGATTAGGACATTAATTATTATTTAATTCAAAGAAGAGTTAATGTGTTAAAATCAATGTTTAATAAATAAAAAAATTTAATATAGGGTTATACATAAGGTATATTCAACTATAAATATTAATTAGAAATTTAAAACTATTTCCTACATAATGGTATTTTATTTATAATTTTTAAAAATGAAAAAATTTAATTTATTTATGACACAATGATGATGCAGTAATTACCTTATTAATGAAATATTAACATAATTGATGTTATCAATACCCAAATAAATGTAATTTGAGACATTTAATAAATTAAAATAAAATTTTAGGTAAATATTACATGTTAGTATTTATTTAATTAACTTTTTTAGAACTAATCATGTTGTTCTGATTTTCATAAAAATCAATTACCAAATAGTGTCAAAATTGACATAATATAGTATTTAAAACAAATAGTATATTATTAATTGTTATTCTATTTCTAAAAATCTATCGCTCAGAAAAATTACTTATACAAGGATATATATATTAATAATGAACCATTAGGGGTTCGTTTGGATTGTTATAGTATGTTTATTAACCATATAGTGTAAGAAAACAAGAAGACACCGTAAAAGATAATTTATTTAACATAGAGTTAAATCTAAATGATAAGGTTAAAATAGTAACCTATACTTTTCTAAAACCTATTGGTTAAGAGGATTTCGACCCATACCCACTTTAGCTTCTAAATAAATCAATTTAGAGCTATTTTAAACTGAATATGACTTTATTAAAAAATAATATTTTATGTTTTCCTAAGGTGCCCCTCTCCTCCCTTATAAAAGGGAACCTCCTACCTCTTTTTTTACACAATTTTGAGCCTTCATGATCGGAAAAACACTGAAAATTTCCCTTTTCAACTTCCCTAGAAACATTATAGTGGTTTTGGTCTCCAAAAAACCTACTCTAGTGCCTTAAGAGGAAGCTTAAAAGTGGTGTGTCGAAGAAGAGGTAATCTCTTCTACCGATTATTTCAATTTTCTTTCTTCTTTAAATTATTCCAATATATATGTTTCATCATAAATTAATGACATAAGTATCAATCATATACTGATATGTTATTATAAATATTATACATCCCTATTACACCTTCTATCCATCCTACGAAAGATGAAATCACCGCGCGTGCGTACGTACGGAACACCGTCTCCACGCCGTGGTGTAATTTATTTTTCCACCACTACCATACATGGATGGGTATAATGGTGTAAATAATAAATATATATAGTTATTATAACATCATACTGATTTTGAGATATTATAACATCCACTGCAATTCAATTCAATAATTATGGTAATGATATGATCACTCGTGCGTACGTACAGATTACCGTCTCCACGACGCGATGATATTCATTATCCATGTTAACAACTCAAGAATGATTATAAGGTATATATAATGAATAATAATGACATATATGACTTTATAAAGATACTAGATTTATGTATATACATATCATCTACTTACTTCCTTTCAATTCAATAAGGAAAAGAAAAAAGTGTCCATGCGTACGTACGGCCTACCGTCTCCAGGAATAGTGTATTTCATTTCATTTATCTATCTATTATTTATATATACTGAATATATATGACATATAAATCATTATTTACATTCTGGAAGTAATTACATCTTTATATAAGTAATAACAATATCAATAACAACATTTCCAAACATGCATGATAAATAAAATGATTTTACCCAAAACACTTCTTTAACATTAAATTTACAAAAGAACGGGTAATATAAATTCATAAGTGAACCATATATGATATCATAACAATTAATATGATTCTTTAATAAGACAATGACATTATTTAAATCATTATACATGTGTTTTGGATACGTACGGAGCATATCAGACATAAGGTAAGGGATTACATTTCCAATCTTGTTTTTATATGAGATTGATTATTTGTATGTATTTACTGGGGTTATATTTGTCATCTCTGTCCCTGTTTTCTAAAAAATGGTTTCATGTATGTTAAAGTCCTTTTTACCCATTTTTTAATGTAACTACATGGTATGTAAGGAATATTTCGTTTTTTACCATACAAGGTACTTTTTTACTTTTCTTACAAAAGTACGAGGAAAATATTTTTTTAACTTATACAGCATGAACAATTTTTTAAGGTTTCATAACACCTATTTTTCATGAATATTCCTTTACATTATTTAATTAATATTTTCAAAAAAATCCTTTTCTTTTAATTTTTTTGGAATTTTGTGAATAGAAAATGATTTTGAAGAAGAAAGGATATTTTCCTCAAGAATTCATTTCCAGGGTTTTATCGAAACAATTTTCCATTTAAGATTACATTATTTCATATGTGTATGTTTCAAGTATAATGTCACTATGATTTACATGGTTTCACTTTTATTATTATGAAATTATATCCATTTGTTTTATATGTATTATGTTATGATTGTATGATGTTTATGAAACCCATTTTATTCTTTGGGTTATGATGAGTGATTTAAGTTTATGTTGTGTCACACGTAAAAATGATTTCATTATGAGATGGGTGGGACCTATATCTCCCTCCAAGTTATTGGGCAATGTTTTATATCTCATGATATAGACATGGCTGGAATGGAAATTTAATCATGTTTAGTGATATAGAACTGGAACGAGGAGTGAACTCATTTCAGAAAGGGACTTTGTCCACTAAGATGGTATTGGAAGCAATGCCTTGGCTACTATGGAAATCATATCATGTGCTTAATGGTTTTCCACCATTACATGTTTTTTCCTATTCTATTTTATCATGATTGATGTTCTATTATGATCTATGCATTACATACTACCATTTATAATGCCATCACTCAAGGTATTGATTTTAAACATTATGTTCATGTTTTTAAGTTCAAATGTATATGGTTTGTTTTATTTTCTCCATGCTTACCCTTACTGAGCATTTCATCTCACCCATTATAAGTTTTCTTTTCCCCAGTATATAAAAAAACGTTTTAGGTAAGAATACTAAAGAGAAATATATTTATGGTAGATGTTGGATATCCTTTCACCATGATTAGAAGATTATGTTCTGAGTTTCCAGACACACTAAACTATTATGGTCCTTGAGTATTGTTTTTTATGTATTATGTTTTCCACAAAAGTAATTTAATGTCCTTTTACATCAAGCTTTGGGTCTCTACATGATCATAACTTCAATAATCCTCTACCACTAGATAGATCCTAGGGGTAATATACATATTTAGAAGCATGACTTCAAAAATAGTACGGGGTGACGATGACATTGGTGAGGGACTTTGTTTTCCTTTGCGACACCGACACTAGCCCATCTGGTGGGAGGAAGGCTCGGTCTTTGATGTAGAAATAGTAGATATAGAAAATTCATTGACCTCTAAAGGATCAGGTCAATTAAGACATGCACTGATGATGTCATGGGCATGGGTGACTTTTCTACAAGTCATGTAGTCATCATATTTTTGAGATCCACAGTTAGGAACCTGTTGCCACTCACAATCGATGCCGTCATTGTTGTTAGTATATATGAATACATATTCCACATGTGCATGTCATAGGCCTATCCTGAATAAGTTATTATCAACATGGCCATTAATCACGTCTTTAAACACATATATCTATGTGAGGGTGCTCCCCAACATCCGATGATAGGGTCAGTAATTACTGTAATGAGTGATATCCGCTTCTTCCGGCCACATGCATTCGGCAAACCATGGAATTCATTATTCAATGGTTATATGAAAATAACCAACGGATTGAGAATCATTGAATGAGTATGTTTGATTTCTTCAATTTGAGAACGGGGCTCTAATATCCTTTCCATGACTAGGGGCTGGGGGAGCCTACCGAGGTGGTAGAACCTATTTGTCTCACCTTTTTTATTGTGACGTAGTGCATGAGGGTGCCTGCTAGTTCTAGGGTGATTGAAGGTGGGTCGATGGCTGTACCTAAAGTAATGGGCCTCTTCGAGGATGTAGAGGTGGGTCCACTAGTAATTAATATAGTTTCCTAGGGGCCTCTATATGGGCCATCGAGGAAGGATTAGCCTTAGCGACCCTTTTGGCGGGTACTACAAGAGGCAATATATGTACCTTCTTGGCCTTCTCTAAGGAATCCTATAGATTCTAGGCCTTATCAGATAAATTATAGAACCCCCCAGGGTAATTATATGATATGTGATAGGGGTGTAGTTCATTATTGATAATTCCCTCACACATTGTTAGCATCTATTTTAGAGTCAGCGACATATCGAAGGAGTAGGTGAGTACTTTCCACCGGGCAACAATTTCTGTGACGCACTCTTTAGGCATATGCCTGTGGTTGAAGAGGTCTGCAATACTCATCTTCTATGTGGTGGATCTGAACTGATAATGAATCTTCTTGTGAATATCTTCCTAGCTGGCTAATGACCCAACAGGTAGAGGGTTGAACCATACAAACATAGGACCTTCAAATGAAATTATGAAACTTCAAATTTTGACATCCTCTTGGTGTGATAAAGTTCCCAGCATGGGTGCACACCTTTAGATGATGTGGGGAAGATGCTACAGTAAATCACATGTCCCAATAAAGGGGGGAAGGGTAGGGTTTCCAAAACTATTGATGTCATCATATCATACTCCCATGTCAGATATGGCTTTCAATCAGGCAGAATTTCCACCTGTCGAGTTTCCAAATCCTCAACATCGGAAATGAGCGCTACCATTGATTCATCTACATGGGTGTTCTTGTCAATATGGGGATCAATGAGTATAAGTGTATTGGATTGTTCTTTAACATGATAAGTAGTCCATACAGCTCTTACAGAATCTAGTTGGTGGAATTGTGGGACTGCAAGAGGAATGAAATGTGGGGAGGTTGGGGGAAATTGAGATAGCATCTAAAGATTATTTCACTGCTCATGTGGATTTGGTGATTCAAATCATACCCTCTTTCCATAGGCTCTGGGTTCTACAATTTCTATTTTGTATGTATGGTCATGATCACTCTGAGGAACTCACTATGGAGGAGTTATACCTACCCTTTCTGCATATATTGAGGATCTTTATAGTCAGGTCGCTGCTCCAAAACACATTAAGCATGGAGATAATTGTCCATCTTCTTGTGCTCCGTAAGATACTGATGAAATGCTGCCTTTTAGTACCATCATATGTATTTTTTATTGACCTAGATGGGTAAGAGGGTTTGACAGTCCCATTATGCTCTGTTCCCATATTGGGATTCTAACCAAGGGATAATGACTCAGTAGGCATGGGAGGACCCAATATATTTCTCTCCTAGTGAGTAACCCATCCTAATGGATCCAATAGTTATGGCACACACATGGGGGTATGTTCTCATCTCAAATCACTAGATTATTCTCTGTGTCTGACAAGTCAACCATGTTAACCGCGACTCTTCCGGATGGCATATCCTCAATGTATCCTAGAAAGTCAGAATGTCATCGAATATAAAAGAAATGATGGGAATCATAATTCCCCCATCCATGGACCTAAACATAGAGAAAACCATATTGATAATCATGAATAAAAATTAAACATATGGATGCATCATAGATGAAGGGTCTGAAGGAAACCTGGAAACTCATGGTGCTATGCCACAAAGAAACACGACCAAGTTGACCATAAGTCATTGTTCGACATTGTCTTAAAATTGTGCATGAATCTTTGGGTAATCCAATCACTGGTAAAAAATATGAAAGTCTGTCACCTAGAGGGATTGAGGAAAAAATGTGGATTCCTCCAATAAAATTGATTCCATCACACTGATGTTTTGTAATTGCAACAGGACATAACATCTTTGGTAAATGGTATGTTTTAAGGATGTCCTACTTGGTCCTCATCTCAAACTCGGGGTTTGACACTTTGTTTACCCATTCATAGATTGAGTATGGTAGGGGTAATAGTGTCACTATAGCATACCTCTATGATAGTTGACTGGATGGTGGATAATATAGCGAATGAGATGACAATCCACTTCATTTTGTAATTTCTTGTGAAGAATGCAACGACTGAGCCACCATATCCCAGTACGACATACTAGATACCACAATTTCGGATGTAGGGGTTGTGGCTACTGATGTTGGGTAGGAGGATGTTTGTACTCTATAGGTCCCTAGAATAACTCTTGGTGAAATCTGGTTGAGGTTATGAATGTCCCCATTCATGATAGGGAGGATTGCACAGCCAGACTATAGAAAGAGGAAAAATAATCCTTCTCTTGGATGTATCTTCGGATGGAGGTGGTAATCTGGTGGACCTGTCAATTAGGAATTATGATCCTTATACAAATCATTCCTTCCCTGAAACTTGAATCAAATTATTAGGGTGATGGTTCCATTACCGAATCACATTACCCATTAGGATATGAGAGAAAGAAGGGATTAATTAATGTATGAAACATCTATGTATTCTTTTTATGGAATCGGTGACCCATCCACCTACCTTGATTTGGATCATTGAGACAATGTATTGTTTTTTAATTAGGATGACCTTCGACCAAATTTCTGCTGGGATGGAGAGGACTTCCACCTGGGGGAGCTAGGGTGAGAGGAATACACTACCAAATGTCGAAGGGAACGTGGGTAGGACCTCTATATCCCTTGGCTGCCACGAAGAGGGATTCCCTGCAGGATGTGATAGAGTTGGTAGGACCTCTGGTGGGAACTAGTAGTATCATGGACAATATCTCCGAGTTTGATCAACCTAATAGTGTCATTATGATTGGTCCTTCATACTTGTCATACTGAACAAGGGGAAAACCTTCTTGTTATGTCCAATAAAGAGTGGAAGGCATACACTTCACTGATTTTTGGGAAGATGATTACACACATTGGTTGTTGTATGAACATATGGAAGACCCCGTCATGCTGATGGTTTACCTGGAGATGAGGATCTTCACATTGGAGACCGATTGCAAGATGAATGACTCCCTACTCAAGAGAAATGTTGCTGAAGGGACTTTCGTGTTGTTAGTATGAAAATGAGGACCTTTTCTTGGACTGTTGACAGAAAGAGGAGGAAATCCACACCTATCATAGGAGCAGGGAGGAATGGAGCTCTCATTGGTGGTGTCACGAGGATGACCTTTGGGATTGTCTTCATTTCCATGGTTCGGCCCATGAACGATTCCACTTGTGTCGTAGATAAGGAGAGTTATCTTGACCATCTCGTGGGGTGTTTGGGGTCGGGATCCAGGGTGGGCATGTATGTGCACTGTTATTTTATGAATAAGTATTTTATGGTATGCTTCAGTGGTAGCATGGGTCATGGTAGTTGTTGATGATGATGCACACTGGCAGGAATTCTCATCTTCTTGGGCTGATGTTGACCTCAAGTTAACAGGAGTGGGACGTATGGTGCGAGTTCATAAATCACCAGCTCATCAAAATTTGTGGTCATGTGGCAGTTCTGAAATGGCCAGGTGTGAGCTCTCCTTGGTGGGACCTTGAAAGGGAGCAAAATTTTCATAGCCTGGACCTCCCTCACCTCATTAGCGCATGGGAGGGTGTTTTCAAATTGTTCTGGGGAGATGGTCCATAAACGATTGAATGTCAGAGTTGGGATCTGGGTTTCCTTTGCGGCCCATGCGGGCATCAGCGTAGATGAGGTATAGAAGTCATTATGTCTTATCAGGCCATATACAAGGTCGGTATAATACCATATTCGTTATATCATTAGACATGTTGGTTAATAATCCACGTCTGAATTAGTTCAGAAGGGGGGACGGGGTGTGGGTTCCCAATAGTCGTGGATATAGAGAACATTGTGGATGGGATGAGGCCATACAGTATTTTCGCATTGATGTTTCCCTGAACACATTATTGGTGGGTGGTTGGTGATAGATTTCTTATAAAATCTTGGGTCTTGAAAAGTTGGGTGATTCATCCGTTAGTGGTATATTAAGGATACAGACAACTAGTGTCACACTTCCATCCCATTTCCCATTGTTTGAAAGAAGGATTCACACTGACAATGTTGTAGACTGGGATGTCCAATGTTCAACTGCCCCAATTTCTGGGGATTTTCACCCCAAGAAAACTATTTTCCTAATGGTACATGGTGCACGATACATGGATATGGTGAAAAGATAATCTCTTGTTGTCTCAAATGCTACTAATCTCAACATTGAGAAGAAAGATTTCATATCTGGTTCACCATTTCTATTTCTAACACTTTCTTCGTGGAACACATCTATCCTTGGAGGATGAGCTGATTGTTTCCTAGCATTATGAATTTACATAGGTGGGTGGAACCCATCACTTATTCAGGGTATTTTTCTCCTTAATTGAACCAGTATGATGGGATGTCAGTCTTTCCTTCCGTGGATTCCACCTTAGAACTCGTCACATAGTTAGGGTCTCCCATAAAGATTAATATGTTTTTCGTCAAACACGTCCCATATCAATGTCTTTAGGGATGCCGGTTAATTACACTTCTTCTGTCACGACATTCCAAAGGGCTCAAGTAAGGGATGGAACTATTGGTTAGGGGAGTAGTCATGTTATAAATCACTAGAATGTGTGGATTCTAAAACACTATGGTTTCTAGTTTACATCCTATTTTGATAGGTCTTCTCGAGGACACATAAGCATGGGGAATCCCAAGTCAAATGCATTGAATTATACTCCATAGGAATGTATCTATTTTTTTCCTCATCATTCCATTTTTAACACAGGTTTTTCGATGAGTATAACGTATTGCAGAGATAGATCAGACTGACTAGAACAATGGTAAGAGTAGATTAGATGGGTAAAAACACTAGGTTGGATCACATGAGAGTCCAATTATATAGGAGGTTCATAATTTCTAATGACGAAAGATCCAAGGGAGGCTGGTCACTATAAAAGTCACACCAGGCATTACTATTGGCGGGGATTGAACATCAGGGATGTTTCCACATACCCTATCTCGAGAGACAGGGATAAAATATATGTATTTCAAATGGGTGGTAAATCATGGTGTTCTCATAGGACAGAGACCCTGAGATGATGTTGGGGATAATGCTTGTATTTGATCCCATCATAAGAGGGACACTCTTGGGTGGATTTCTCTGGACCTTGTGACACATATGCGGTTATCTACCCAATTTCTGCTAGGAGCAATGAAAAAGCTAGTGACATGATCTCCCTAGGATGTGGAAGACCCGGTAAGAATCACGATGGTTATGGATGGTTGAGAGAACTATATTGAGAACAAGATGGAATCAATGTAAGGACGATAGTGATGTTGGTATTGAGCCTCGAAGAGACTTTGTACGTATCTTTGTGGAATGGAATCAAAGTCCATGTAGTTCATTGGGGGATGGGACACCAGAGATGGTGACCCATGTGAATAGAAATGTGGATGTGACCTATAAGAAAAAAATCATCGTTTTGCGGTATGATCTTCTTGGATCATAGATGGATCAAGGGAGATACCATGATGTGATCGAAGTGATGGTATTGAATCTCATGGAGGATTCCTACATATCATCGTGATAGGGTTTCAATATCCACATAGTTTGGGATGGGATCATAGAATCAGGGTGTACACATCAGACAATGGCCCAATGTTTTAATGGGGATTACTCATAGTTAGTATCCTAGGTTGGTCTAACACCTGAGGGGGAGACCATAAATGTAGGTCCCAACAATGCATACTACAATGACTTACTATCAATTGAGGACTAAAATGGATTAACGCCGGTTGGGGGAGACAACATCATACTGCTAGTTTGGGGATAAAATTGATTACCAATGGTTAGGGGCTACAACAGTTTATCATTGGTAGGGTTTGAACCTCAAATAGTCTTCCCATGTAGCCTGTCATAGAGATAGTCATAAAAACCCATGTATTTTGAAGTTATATAGTTTAGATTCATGCGGGATAAAGGTGGACCGATGTGATATGTACAAGACCAATGTGTGTTGGGATTCAACCTCATTGGAGGATTCATACATACCTTTCATGGAAAGGGAAACGATCAAAGTCCACAAAGTTTAGTATGGGGGATATAGTTTAATGTCATGCATGATGAAGATGGACCGATGTGAAGTGGTCCAGACAAATGGGTGTTGGGCTTGATCCTTAGTAAGGATTCATACATACCTTTTTAAAAACAACAAGGATCAATGTCCATGTATTTAAGAAGGGGGTCTTGGGGCTTACATGCAAAGGAGGCCCAGAAAGCATTCCATGGTGGATGATTACTCTATGCCCACATGAGACGTGCTCGATGTGATAAACAAGATGCACCTAAGACCTGATGACTATGTAGCGAAAGGTGCGTGCATGAGGAATGAAGCAGGGATTATGCGTGGGGGTGGATCAAAGAGAAAACATTGTTATTGAGATTGGTACATGCCCCAAGAGGGAGGCCTGATAGAAACAATTTCTGAAGGGAGAGGGATTGGATAATAAAGGTACCAGTTAAAATATATCCTATAGTCTATTTCATGGAAATGATAGGAAGAGAAGGGATGGGGCAGCCCCTATGGAGACAAGCTAGGATGTATAATGTTCTAGATGGGGTCGCCCCTATATTATTAATCTGGATGGCCATAGTTTAACTTCATGTGATGAAGATGTTGGTGCTTGGATGTTTAAGGTATTGTTTTTCTGACGAAGCGGGTTCACTCCACACCCCTAGGACATACATATAAGATACCCACCCACCCATGGGGTAGGGAAGGAATCATCAATGATATGGGGGGGTGGTGTTATGGAGTGATCCAATGAGGGGCTCATGTTCACATGGTTATACGATGAAGAAATATCCAATAGTGTGCCAATGTGAATAAGAATGATGCTAAGAATCATGAAATGAATAACCACACAATGGAATTTGAAATTACCCAACACAATCCTTGAGGGCCGAGCGGAAGAAGGGATTCTAAAGAAAGAATCCCCATAGATAGGGGATTCTAAATGCTCCTGGGGTAAAGAAAAATAGTTTGTAAAGAAGAGGGCCTCACAAAGAAAATGATGTGGGCAAGCACCAGGGACTAAAGAGTGAAGAAGCTCATGGAGAACCTGGGGTCACGGATCGCAGCTGCTCATAGAGCAGCCAAGAATGTGGAGCACCAGGCCTCGTAGAGAACATCATCTCGTAGAACACCTGGGATCATGGAGCACCAGGGATCACAGAGTGGAGAGGCTTGTGGATCACCTGGGTTCACGAAGCACCTGGACTCACGGAGCAGAGTGTCTCGTAGACCACCTAGGTTTATGGAGCACTGGGTCTCATGTAGCATAGTGGCTCATAGTGTACCCGAGTTGTCTGAGACTTTTGAACCTATTTAATCATGTATTTCAAATGTTTTTAAAGGTTGAATCACAATTACTGAATTATTTGAGAATAACTGAGTTCTCTAAGGCCCCCCCCTTTGTAATGGCCTATAGTCTTTGCAAAGGGAATCCCTTTGTAATAATGGAAAAATTTTGAGCAAAGGTAAAAGGGTTTCACAATGTTCATGTACCTTGGTGGATTCATTTTTTCGTATGATCATAGAGAAAAGGGTTCTTAGTGAGCCAAGATCCATAGATGAACGGTCAGGTATTGGTTTCTATTTAATTAGAGGGAGTCTGGTATTTATAAGCACTTGGGGGATGCGACGGTAGGAGGATGCATCAAAAATTAATTTGTGCCCCGTGACCAAAGGGATAGGTGATTATGTTTCTAATAAACATTGCTTAGTCTATCACCTTTCATTGTTGTGGATGCATAGTAGGATCAACTCTGTGGAATGTGTAGAGAAGCTTTGGATATGTGGTTGGTATAAATTGGTCCTCTACTGGGTGGCCCATTGCGTTGGAGGTGCAACATCTTCCTTTGGCCTCCTCTATGTTGAATGGGGAGAAGGTCTCACTAGATGATGGGCGTTTATAGGGCCTCCACTCTATGAGTAACCTTTTCAAGGCCACCCATTGCTGCAGCTTCACGATAACCTACTCCTCCGCTTTTGAGGGAGGAAAATTTTAGTGCCAATAGTACCCAACAATTCCCAAATAGGGTGTGAGATAATAAATCATCAAAATTTGGCACCAATGCTGTCTAGCTTTCACATTATAATGCTATACCTAATAAATAGATTGATAAATATAATAAATGTCTTACAAAATATAATTTTATTATAAAAATCCACTTTTAAGGGAGAAGTGGGAATATGTAAGTTTAACCAGTAAATGAAATAACACAACCATTAAAGGAAAATTTAGGCATAAATATTTCATCTCCCTACACAATTAATACGAAATAGTTCCAACCTAAGATTATTTATCATCCTTTAATACATCATTAATCTTGTACTTCATCATGTCCCAAGACTGAATGTACTACTCTTGATTAATATTCCCATCATTTATTCCCTTGATCAGTGACATATATTTCTTATCAATTTAGTTACACTACTCCTCATTAGTAAAAACCCATAATGGACTTCTTATCATCCTTTTTTCTTAATTTTCAGTAGCATTAATCATTAAAACGTATTTAACCATTTCTTCTTCTAAGTGAATCAGCTGGTCCAATGAAGGATCGATCACTACACCATGCTTATGTTATTGACCAGTAGTAGCCATGGGGGGTATATATGTCCATAAAAATGGATTCCAATTTATTCATAGTTCTAGTCTCCCTTGATGGTGTAAGATTTTAATAGTCTTTTCCCACTTATTTGAACTCCCCTCCGTTCCTTAATTTTCCTCGAACATGAAAATATATTACACTACATATCATATTCTATATTTGATGATAAATTAATTTAATCTCTATCACTAAACTCAGTCCTAGGGACCCCCTACTAATCCATTAAAGCCATATCCAGATTGATTTGAGCCGCATAGACCAAATTATCTTTATAAAAACCTTCAAATCAGTTTCCTAAAAAATATCATCCACCTACTTCTGTAGATCTCTCCCTAAAACACATTCCATAACTTTTCAACCAGAAGAGTAACCCTACCATGTTTCTATAGAATCCCTTTACTATCCACTAACACTAGAACCATTCCTTTAGTATCCTAAATCGGTGTATGAAATAGGAAAGGGAGTGTTGGAGCCTTCCATATCAACCATTTTTTGATCCACAAAATAGATGAGACCACTTATACGATGCTCCTCCTCCATGAAAGAACCTCCATGATCCAAATGTGTAGGTAATGGAGGTATATGGTTGTCCATATCCATCATCATGTGACTGAAGATGCTGTTCATCAATGTATTCACTTCATATGATCCTGACATCATGTGAATTGTGGATTGTAACATATTTTCCACACCCACCGAACTTTATCCCGACGAGCCTACCTCAAAACTGACTCTGGATCCTTATGAAAATAGAAATTTTCAGGGAGAGATTATTAGAACTTCTTTTACATGCTTTAAATGAATGCCCAAATACGTTTTCAAATAGGAAAGAAATATCTCATGATTCGTATACCATGTGATTTCTATTATAAAACTGTATGAATTATAAGATCGAATCATATTAAAAAGGGATTATTGAAAAATACACTTCTACAAAAACCTGTGGGTCAATAAGATGGAAACTAGATTCAGTTCAACTATATTAACACAAGAATCAACCAATTATGATCGCATTAATTATAATAATTGATGTATTGTAGAATTATTTGGGAAGATTATAGAAAGTGACACAAATCACTAGTAGTTTATATTAAAACATCATAAAGAAGTCATAAGTTAATATAAAGAGATTGAAATAATATTAGTTAAATCTATGAGGAATACTCTATTAGGCTCTTATTAAATAATCCATCGATTAGAGTTGTTTCATAATGTGTTTTTTGTTTGGAAAACCCATTGACACCCACTATTATAAGTTCCATGACCTTTTAAAATTCTTATAATATAAAAAAATGATTGATGTCTCCTATAGGAAAAATAAATCATGGTTATATTTA
This sequence comes from Viscum album, assembly GCA_963277665.1. Classification (NCBI taxonomy): domain Eukaryota; kingdom Viridiplantae; phylum Streptophyta; class Magnoliopsida; order Santalales; family Viscaceae; genus Viscum; species Viscum album. The sequence goes on from CAUJRU010000585.1 coordinate 427,034, forward strand.
AAAGCATTGATGATTCATTAAACTCCATGATCATGATCAGGAGGTTAGTGTAACGACCCAAAAATTTACTAAAGATAATTATTCTTTATTTTATCCAATCACAACTGGAAAATACCTTATACCAACGGTTTGGAGCAGTTGTTATTGGCCTCCAAAATGTTGGTGTAGGCTGCACCAATGGATTGAAGAACCATTTCCAAGTAAGCCGTGAGGATAGATCTTTACCAAAAGTTTTGAAAACTGTTGGAATAATTAATATGAAAATCTATACCAATGGATCCATAAACCATTGGTATATGTAATTCAGAAAACAATCATCCTGTTGGTTTTGATCGCAACATCTCTCGTTTGTGATTGAACGACCTAACCACTAACCTAACATACTTTTTTGAACATAATTTTATAAATATATATATATTTATTATCATAATTATTTTAAATTTTGATTTATTTAATGTCTATTGTATGATAAATCCATTAAATATACATATACCTATACCAACAGTTCTCAAAACCATTTTTATAGACCTATACCAATGGTTTGGAGAACCATTGGTATAGGGTCCTTGATTTTGGGACCTATACCAATGGTTTTTGGAAACCCATTGGTATAGGGGTGACATATACCAACGGTTTGGCCAATCCATTGGTATGAGGTCTCTATAATGGACCTATACTGACGGTTTTGGCCAAAGCGTTGTTATAGGTCCAAATTAGTGAACATATACCAAATGTTTGGCCAAAATGTTGTTATATGTCCCCCCATACCAACGGTTTATCCAAAATCATTGGTATAGGTCCATATAAGTGACCTATACCAATGGTTTTCCAAAAACCGTTGGTATCGATCATATTTCCAGTCATAAATGTTTTAATATATAAAATTGTTATATAAAACATATCCACTGACTTTTAATTTATGTTTTTATATTTTAAAATACCGTTATTAATTGTTATAATTTCTAATATAGATATTGAACCGTGATCACAAGATTATTATAAATATCGAGCTTTAACATATCAAATTTACTTATAAAAAGGATGAGATGGCCTTATCCAGTAGAATTGCTCTATAAAAAACCCATTTTCTGGAGCTTCGAAATGATTTATAGTCACTGGGATTAACTAGTAATCCATATCATGCTAAGCATAAACACAATAACCGTGAACATAACAACCAATGGGAGAAGTGGATGTTAATAGGGATTATAACCCGAGAGATGTTATCAGAGCCACCCCAATAGTCAGTCATTATCACACATCTTACCATTAGATCTCATACGGGTGTTCTAAGGGTTTATGTAATAAGACCCCATCACTATGTATAGGCAAATTAGATTTGTATATATTTAATATTACATATTCATTGTATTATTGTTACCATTAAATGGGGTTTAATGCACAACAAGTGTTTTTAGTTAATATTCATTTGATAAATCTATTTTAATGAATTAATATATATTTTCAAAATATAAAAAATATAAAATTACATAATTATTATTTTTTAATTTTAAATTATCATATAATTTTTATTAATAAAATTGTAATTTTTATAATGTTTTGTAAGCTATTTTTGTCAAAATCCATGAATTTTCGATAAATGTCAGTTTTTGTGTTAGAAAAGTAAAAATTTACATATCTATGAAACATATTTAATTAAAATGAATATTATTTTTTGTATATGGACATTGAAATTATCCAAAGTTGAATTTTTCATAATTTTATGCGATAGTCGAATTTTTTGGAAAAATTTAAATACCGTTAAAATATATAATGTGTTTTATGACATCATAATGACTAAATAGATATGTAATAATATAAAATAAATGGTATACTCAGCCAATATTTTTTTACCACTAAAATAATATGATTTTAGGTTGTTTTGATTACTTTTTCAAAGCTTTAGTGGACCCTACAAGTCTTATAAAACATTTTAACATTTTAAAATGATTTTCTTGAGAGTGTGACTCACCTCCACATATGGAACCCTAGTATTTTAATATGTTTTTCCATTTTACTTATGAAATAATTTTATTAAATCCAATATGGATAAAATAATGGGAAAACCCATCGTAAGTTCTGTGGTTTTGATTAGTTTAATTTGTAGTGTCCAAAACCTAAATATTTAAAAATTCTCCCCATTTTCCTATATAATCCCACCCATGCTCCCACATATAATCACTTAAAAATAATGGAGGTAAACCAAAGACTACCATCCTATATCTATAATCCTAAAATGGTTCCTCAATCTCCCATAGATCCTATCTCAAGCATCTCCCTATCCATTGGGATCACAGTTCCATGTAAGGGATTTCTTTGGTTCTTATATATGTACAAATTTATTATATTGCTAAACCCTTTTATTCAATTACAAATGATGGGTAATGATTCCGAACCATATATATACAGCCTTAATTATGTATTGATTATGTGATAACCCCTTGTATCTCATTAATTCCTCCCATGTACTCTTGTTACCATGCATAAATTTTGTAATGGATTTCCTCTTGTCTCATTTTTTACAAGTTTATCTATCCTTATATTCCATTTCATATTAAATTTAAAATGATGGGGGTTGATTTGTCCACTCCCCCTTACATATCAACTAATATTTTAATGATGATATACCTCTTTTCCTCTCAGTAATTCCTACCATGTAGAGACATTACCATGCCGAAATTTCATAAGGAATTTCCCTCTCCTCATTTACATCGGAGTAATTATTTTATATTTTTCACCTAAATTACATAAAATATGTTCGGATATTATGTTAAAAGAACCAATTACTATATATTTAATTTAAATATATTAAGAGACCACTTTTTCTCTCATCAAAACATTTTATGATTTCTATTTACGTCCTTATGCTGCCAAAGTTACACCAAAATTTCAATGCCAAAATAATCATATTAGTGAATACCATACCCATCTCTCTATCAAGTGTATTAACCAATATTTAAATGTAAATTTTGATAAAGAAAAAATATTTATTTATTCATCATATCTTATTCGTGGAATATGTTATGATGTTTGATGAATCATTGTTGTATTATCTATTTGGCACACTTATGAAGGAAATGAAATTATTATGAAGGGTGAACCCTAATAGAATTCCAATGCATTGGGTAAAGATTAGTAAGATGATATTTCATGTTCAATGAGGGTTTAATACAGATAATTCCTATTCAATGAATGTTTATACATTCTCCATGTGAAATTATTTTTGTATCATGCTAATATCATGTTAAATGTTGTTTCTATATTTCCATGTTATGATAATCATAAAATATCATTCCTTTTTGTTGGTGTTTCAATTTTGATTCATTAATATGCCTATTTCCTTACAAGTACTATATTTTTAATGTAATTCCCTATTTACTCATTTACTAGGCTTTATATCTCACCCATTTTTTATGCATGTCCTCAAGTTATCCCATGAAATTCCAAGTATGTGGGAATGTTTTGGTCATGTAAAAAAAATTCATTAAATATGTTGTGTATTTTGTTAGATGTTGTAATGTAATGTTCCTAATTTCCCTAGAAAATTGACCTATCTATCCTCAGAGTTGTGTTATGTTTACATTATTGTAATAAATCAATTGTATGTCTGTAATAAATAGAATGATGATTATAATTGGTATTAGGGGATATGATTATTTAAATTTATTAATATGATTTGAAAACCCTATTACAAGATATTTGGATTAAACTAAGTATAATAAATGCATCCCTAAATATTGGTGAGTATTGAGTAAGTGTTTTATAATTGAAATACTTCTTAGTCTAGATAAAATTAGTTATAGGTGGCTCTAGCACAAATGTATCCTGGGGTAAAACCCAAAAACATCATTTTGAGCTAGAATAGAATGAGAGATCATCCATGTAAATAGTACTTGCGGCACTCTTGGTTATGACACTCATAGAGGATATTATCTTTAAAATTCTTATTATTAGTATAAACCATTGTTTTAGTGATAAAAATGATCCTCTAAGAATATTTAATGGTATGTAGATCATTGATAACCTAGATTGATGCCTATAAATTCATAACATAAGGAAATTAATGTTATTTATAAGCTAACCATTTTTTTCATTGGATTTCACTTTATGTGTTACCCTTAAATTTATTTTTCTTCCTTCCAGTGGATGGTAATAGGATAACTCATGAAAACAACCAATAAAAATAAAAATTTGAAGACAGTTTTAATGAGATGTAAAATCTGATGGGAGCTGGAATCACAAGCATTGTCATGATACTCTCACAGTTATCTCAAATTTTATATAGAAACACTAGACAAGAAGAACATTCATCCCACCCCCCCTAATAAAGAAAAATCCCCAATCCAAAGCTTCATGTACTAATGGACAACTACTTTTAATGGATTGTATGATCCCTCAATCACTGAACGATGGATCAACTCCATTCAGAAGATCATCTCTATCCTTCAATGTTCTGAATATGAGAAGGTACTTATGGATTCATATAATATAGAGTGTGAATATGAACAATGTTTCTTGTTGATGAAAAATACAAAGCCTAAGGAGGGGATCAATTTTTCGGAATGGAAGGATTTCTAGAAAATATTTTTTGATAAATATCTTCCTTGCACCCTCCGACCAAAGATGGAATGGGTCTTCCTTGACCTCATGTAAAAAGATGATGAGTCCCTCCGATCGTACATGGAGAACATAAAATGGATTGAATTATATTCCTTTGTCTATTTCATTTCCTTTGAATTCAAGGTCAAATGTTTGTATGGTGGGATAGAACCTATCCTATGGAATCCCTAGCGATTCATGACTTCATGTACTATGAGGAAATTGTTCGATGTTCCCTAAATAATGAAATAGATATCGGTGAATATCAGGGGTATCATAGGGATAATAATTTTAAGGTGGAAATTAATTCTTATATTCCAATGGATAAATACAAAGGTTCATTTAAATTCCACCACCCCACTGGACAATGGTGCTAATAGAAGAAACCCATAAATTGCCTGAACTAGATGATAAATTGCATTAGGTGTGGAAGAGAAGGTCACCTGGCTATTGACTATTAGTAAGAATAACCATATACTATAGCATAGGAGAATATAACTCCGTTCGACCTACAATTCACTTTTCATTACATCAACTACAATTAACTAGGTAAATTTTCAAACATGTTCCCTAAGTCAAGGGTTTTTTGGGGAAACCAACAACCTCCAAGGAATCAAGGGGGATATTGTTCCATCACTACCACCAAAGAGAACCCCGACAATAATGTAGGGACATGTATGGTAGTTATTAATTAAATAATAGTGAACATATGTTTTGTTTTTTGTTCTACGCATAATTTTATATCGCAAAAGATTAGATGAAGAATCCCAACATCACCACAAATAATAGAATTAGAGATGTCAGTGAGAATGGAAAATGGGGCAGTCAATTCAACCAATGAATATAAATCCACCAATGTCACAATTTGTGTTTTTAACTTCTTGTAGAATATTGTCAGACTCCCTTTGAAAGAATAAGAGGCAATTCATTGCATCTATTAGATTTTCATACATAGATCAAACATAAATTTATGTGAGAGGGAAATCTCTCTCCTTATTGGGAATCAATCCCCGATTCTGTACAATTGCAATGAGGAGGATAAATATTCCTTAGAACTATCATATCAATTGTTAATATTACATCCATATGGGCATGCATATGTTTCTCAGATGATTGAGTCAATGTAAGAGACCATCATCAATGACATGCCTATTCGGGGGAAATTTGATGAAGTCTTTCCCAATAACTTTCAAGGTCTTCCTACATGAAGAGATGTTGAATTCTAAATATATATTATACCTAGGGAATTTATAATATCCAAGAAACTCTGTAAAATGGTTTTTGTGGATCTTGAGGATCTATACAAATAACTAGAGGATAATATTGGAAAAGGGTTTATACACCTAGTGCTTCACTATGGGGTACACCAGTCTTCTTTCTCATAAAGAATGATGTGCCAAAGTGACTTTCCATTGATTATCGGGAGCTCAAAGAAATCATGATAAAGAACAAGTATCTTCTACTATAGATTGATGACTTATTCAATCAGCTACGTGGAGTACAATACTTCTCCAAGGTGGATCTACGTTCGATATATAACCATGTAAGGGTAAATTAAGAGGATATCCCAATGAATACTTTTTGTACAAGGTATGAGCACTATGAATTCATTATAATTCCTTTAATACTAAGTAATTATTTTTGAATTTTCATGGAAATGATGAATACAATCATTATTTATTACCGAGAAAATGTTTTGGTAGTATTTAAAGACGATAATATTATAAACTAATAACTGTGGAGGTGTGTGAGGAGCATCTAAGAACAGTACTGGAGACCTTATAAATGGAGATGATCTAAGAAATGTACAGTATGTGTGAGTTATTATTAAATAAAGTCTCATTAATCATCAATATCATCAAAATCAATGGTATATCTATGTATCCATCCAAGATATCTTTAATTAAGGGATGAATGAGGCCATCATCAGTGAGAGATATTCATAGATTATTGTGTTTGTAGGATATTAATGCTGATTTGTGATAAATTTCTTAAAATTTTCACACCCACTTATCATGCTAACTCGTAAGGGTGTATAGTTTACTTGGAGTGATGAATGGGAAGAATTATTTATGGAGTTGAAAAGTAGTCTTATCACTATTCCCTTTCCAACACTACCCACAAGTGGAGAATCTTTTGTCATATTACATGAAGCTTCAAATAAGGGAATGAGTTGTGTGTTGATGATAATTGACATGTTCATTACCTTTAATTTAAAGAACATGAATATTCATGAGAAAAAAACCCAAAACAGGTTCTAGAGTAGGCTGAAGAAATATTTTCATTGAAAATATGGAGACATTACCAATTTGAGGAGAAGTGTGAAATATTCACTGATCAAAAATGCCTCATTTATATTTTCCCAGAAAATAGATTTGAACATGAACCAATGATGATGGTTAGAGAAGATCAAAGACTATGATAGATCAATCCATTACAACCCTGGAAAACTGAACAAGGTGTCATATGCTGGATGTTGAAAGGATAAAGTGATTGTATCATTGATGAAAATTTAAATGGATCCTATCTTATTGTGATTTGATAAATTGGGACATAGGAATCATAAAGAAGGAACATCATCAATAGTTCCACAAATGATATCTCTACCATATCTTTTGGAAAGGTTAAGGGATGCTCAAAAGGATGATGTGATAATTTAGTAAAAATTTGATGCAATCAGAAAAGGGAAATCCTCATACTAAAATATTAAGGAAGATAGAATTGTGGGATATGGGTCATAACTATGGGTTCCATCAAATTCGGAGAGAATGAATGATCTTTTGGATGATGAACATAGTTAGAATTTATCCATTCACCTAGGAAACAAAATTATTTATATAGATCCCTAAGAGAATTATTAGAAGTATAAAATAATTACAGATATCACACAGTGTACATCATTTTTATTGGTATTTCAGCATGTGAGGTAAAGGTGAAGAAGTATAAGGGGATGATGAAACCAATACCCATACCAGCATGGAAATGGGAGATTGTCACCACATAATTTTTCACGAGACATCCGGATACATTTAATGAAAAAATAATATCTATGTTGTTGTGGATCGTCTTAAAATGAAAACACAATTCATTTTAGTTCGAGACGATATCTCATTGGATCAATAGGAACAAATATATATCATATAATTGTGAGGCTACACAGAGTACCACTATTTATTATATCTGATCTAGATAAAAGATTCTCATTGATGTTGTAGAAGAGTCTCCAAAATGCTATGAATACTAAGATGAACATCAGTACAACTTATCATCATCAAACTGATGTCCAATCTAAGAAGACTATCCAATCACTTCATGACATGTTGAGAGAATTCTCAAGGGATGTCAAAGGAGGATGAGATCAACATCTTCCCCTGTTTGAGTTATCTAACAATAAAAATCTCCCTTCAAGAATCCAAATGGCTCCTTTTGATTCCACGTATGTGACGTGGTGAAGAACATTGGCATGTTCAGATGAGTTTAGAGAATGAAAACTCATAGTTCAATAAATGGTCGTCGAAATGGTGGAGATGGTTATAAGACTATCCTGCAGCACATTAAAGGTGCTCCAAGATGAAAAAAGAGCTATAAGGATAATCATCTACAAGACCTTGAGTTTGATGTTGCAGACATGGAATTCCAACACATATCACCGTGGAATATGGTTATGAGATTTGGGGATAAGGAAAAGTTTAGTACAAGTTACGTCGGTCCTTTTGAGATACTTGATTGCATTGGAAGAGTAGCCTATCAATAATACTACAACCGAAAAAATCTAATGTACATGATGTATTTCATGTATCACTCTTGAGGAGGTCCATACCCAACCCATATCATGTACTCAATCCAATGTTGGTACCATTTTTTAATGATCTCACTTATGAAGAGAAGCCGATGAAGATCTTATATCATAGAGAAAACATTCTATGAAATAAGACAATTACCCTCATTAAGGAGTAGTGGAGAAACCACAAGTTTGACGAAGTAATGTGGTAATACGATGAAGTGATGAAGATGAGTTACTGTCATCTATTTCAGTATGTGAAAAGGAAATTTCAAGGGAGAAATTTCTTATGGGGGAACGATTTTAAGGACCCAATCATTTACTAATGAAAATTTCTTGTGATCTGATTAAATATATTATTATGTAAAATGGTTATATAAAACAATTGAAATTCATTTACTTAATGTTTTTTTATTTTAAAATACAATATTGAATATTACCTTTGCTAATATAGATGTTGAACTGTGATCACATTATTAATATAAATATAGTGCTTTAACAAATTAAATTTACTTATCATTGGATGTGATGACCTCATAATGTAAAATTTATCCATATGATGACCATTTTTCGGACATCATATAGGAGGTTGCATCCATGGGCATCTACCCTGACCACGCCCAAGCTGAGCATCGACACATTAATATTGAACATAACTGTCTACTAGAGAAGTCAATGTTAATAGAGATTACCACCCAAGTGATTTTAACTGATCCACCCCAAGAGTCTGTCACCATCGAAAACCTTACCCTTAGGTATTATGTGAGTGTTATAATGGGTTATGTAGAATACCCTAGAACTATTATAATGTGCATTTTTTAGAAAATAAATAATATACATTAATTTTATTATAGTCAGATTGTAAATTTTTTTAAATGAACCAATAGTATTTTTAGTTAACATCGAATTTAGAAATATATTTTGATGAATTAATATTTAATTTATTTAAATAATATTTAAATAAAATAATATTACTAAATTACTTTTAATTAAATATAAATTATCATATAAATTTTATGAATAAAATTTTCATTTGTATTAAGGATTCAATGTTGTTTTGTCGAAACCCTTGATTTTTCGATAAAACATGGATTCTATTTTTAAAGTAAAAAATTATCATTTTATAAAAAAATTCAAAAAATAGTATTATTTTTTCAATCAAGACATAGAAATTGGCCAATGGTGAATTTTTCATAATTTTCTAGGACATTTGATTTTTTTGTAAAAATTAAATACCATTTAAATATATAGTGTTTTTTTTGAAACAATAATGACCAAATAGTGATGTAATGAAATAAAATAAATGGTATGTTCGGATAATTTAAATTTTTTCATTAATATAATGTGATTATAGGTTTTTTTGATTTATTTTAAAACAATTTATTGGACCCTCCATGAATTATAAAACATTTTATCATTTTAAACTAATTTCTTTTAGATTGTGACTCACCTCAACAAATGAAATCCTAATAGTTTTTCAAGTTATTTCATTGGCCTTATATAATATTTTTTTCTATTTCACATGATGAAAACTTGGGAAAACCCATGGGTTGGTTTTTTACTTTGATTAGTGTAATGTGTAGTGTCCAAAACATGAATAATAAATAATTCTCTCCCTTTTCATACATAATCCCACCTGTGATACCACTTCTACTCACTCAAAACAATTTTATCAAGACTATCCCTTGACCAATTTTCACTATTATCCTCCAAGACACCCCATTCCCTCATGAAGCCACTCTGAAACGTCTCTCATGCCTTTGGGATCAAAATTCCATGTAAGGGATTTCTTCTTTACTCATTTTTTGTCCAAATTTCATTATATTGTTGTTACATTTTTTCTATTAAAAATTTTAGGGTATGAATTTTCACCACCCATATACTTCCATATTTATGTGTTATTGATGACATACCCCATTCTATCTAATAAATTTATCTTACAAACACCAGTTACAATGCCGAAATTCCATAAGGGGTTTCTTCCTTTCCAATATGTTTCAAAGATTCTATGAGTTATACCCTTTTATTTTCAATTAAAAATGCTGGGGTATGATTTTTCACTTCCCCTATACTTCCCCTATTATTTTTTAATGATGATTGATCTCCTTAAAACTCATTAATTCCTCCCATGTACACTTTTTACCATACAGAAATGTTTTAAGGAATTTATCTCTCTTCATTTACATTCAATAAATACTTTTAAATTACGATTCTAAATAACATTACACTTGTTGGGATATGATTTTCCATTACCCCATTAAATTAAATATCTTCTACAAAATATGATATAAAATTTCTCACTCTTCAACCCATTTTATGATTTCTATTTGACATCATTTTTCTGCTGAAGATACACCAAAATTCATATGCCAAAATCAACGTGTGAGTGAATACCAAACCCATTTATATATCAAGGTTATTCACCTTTATGAAAATGTAATTATTGATTGAGGAGATTCATTTATAAATTCCAAATCTCTTATTCGTCAAATTAATTATGATTTTTAATTAATCCTTGTTGTATGATCTATGTGTAACACATAAGAATGAAATGAGATTATTAAGAACGGTGCACCCAAATATCACTCCAATGCATTGGTAAAGATTAATATCATGATACATAATGTTAAATATAGTTTTACTCATTCTAATTTTAGTTCAGTGAGTTTTTAATTATGCACCATGTTTAATGAACCTATTCTCAAGCTAATATCATGTTAAATGTAGTTTCCACATTTCCATGTTATGATAATCCTTTCATATCGTGCCTTTATGTTTGTGATTTTCTTATGTTCTGTTGATATTCGTATTTCCGAAAATGTACTATATTCTTTATCATCTTCCTTGTTTACTCCAATAATATTCATTTTAGATAACCATTTTATATGCATATCCTCAAGTTATCCCATGCAATGATAAGTACAAAGTAATTTTGTTGTCATGTAAAAGAAGTTTTCAATAAAGATGTTGTGTTTTATGTTATAATTTGTTGTGTAATGTTCCTAATTTCACAAGACAAAATACCTAACAATACTTGTAGTTGTCTTAAGTGAATTTTTATGTAAAAAATAAAGATTATCTGTGTAATAAAATGTAGGTTTTTTATAGTTAGGGTCCCCATCGAACAAATTAAGGACATTCGGAGAATGAAAAACATGTGAAAAATGGAGAAAGAGATATGTGTTTCAAAATGGTGAATAAATTGGAACCACTTCCTTGAATGAAATTTTAGGTCCCTCCCTAACTGATGGGGGATGTACCATCTCATTTTCCATCACCTTCATGAAGTAGGAGAGAGCATCAAATCTTCCCCAGTTAGCAATCTCCTCACCTACGCTTCACCGGTAAAAAATATAACAAATAAAAATGTTGTAAATATATGAATAACTGCAACTTGATATGTGTTTCTATGAAAACACCTATCTCATATCACATGAATTGTCCTATGACATATGTAAAAATAAGAATCCTATCTAGTCATAACATATATAACATGTGCCATAGTTCATAAGGAAACAAATGAATTATACCACCAATATTGTTCTCTGGCATGGGGATTCAATTTGTTCTCATCAAATAAGTATCCTTGAAAGTAAGGAAGAAGTGTGACAAATTCATAAGCACTCTCATATTGTAATAGAGGATATATCCCATATGATTCAATAACCAAAAAGATAATTAGAAGAAAAAATTATATTCAAACCCTAAAATGATTGACAAATTGACCCAAAAAGGCATAATCATTTGGCATAAAATAAACTATTAAATTTCACATGGAATTATGCATAAACATTTAAAATAAGGTATTACTATAATGCACTTGAAATAAACATGGAAATTCGAGTATAATACCACAAATCTCTGAATATTGCATTATGTATAAGCTTTTACCATAATGAATATTGATTTCATTAAAATAAGGTATTTATGTTAATTGAAATGAGTATTTTAGTAGGTAAGACATATTACATTCAAAGAGTCATCAAGTATGTCAACGGTATATTTAAATACACGAAGTCTAAAAAACTATATTCATGATTTAGTGTTGTTAAGAGGGACAAAATTATTGTATATTTCTAATTCTAAACTTCTTAGTCAACTCATGGAATTATGAAGGTTCCACACAAAATAATAAAAAGATTCTTCATTTTTAAAAAGTGTTGAATAAGTCATTTTGGCTTGTTCGTCCAATGGGGATATCATATCCAAAAATAAAATCCTAAAATTGGATTTCACATTAAGATATAGTCTAAATGGTCCTATGAAACCTAGAAAGTAATTTTAATATGATATAAGAAGTCTCTTCGAAAGGTTTCAAGAGGGTGTCACAACTACACAACACCATAATAGATGAAAAATAGGGGAACATCATAGATGACCTACGTTAATGTTGTTTTAATAAACATGTGAAATATCGAGGTATGATATGACCTAAAATAGAAGAAATCAAGAGTTTTTTAAAGCCACCTAAAATAGTTCTAAATCCATCTCATGGACATAGCTCAGTAAAAGTTTAATCAAATAAATAAATGGGTGATCATGATAGAACATATCATGATTAGTCCATAACATTTGATGGTGATGATATTGGAGGTTATTTTATGGATAAATAAAAAAACCCAAGGTGGGAGGAGAGGTTCATTCATGAACATGGTAGGGGATAAAGTCTTTAGTGAGAGGAGGTGGAGAATAGAAAAGTGTTTTAAAATCCCCCCCCCCCTCCGCTATTTTTCACACATTAGGCATTGTACTGCTTAGCCACAATATTGTCAAAAATGTGTGCAAAATATGTTGTATATTCTAATATACTAGAAAATAGATCACAGTTGACCACATGGTTTCATTAAACGTACTTTTTTCTGTGGGTAGCTCACTATCCCAGACCCTTAAACAGTCACACAACAATCCCATTGGGAATTACGGTTTCTCCTAACATTGTGGCCCAAACTTTTTTCCTCCTTTTCAGTTTTCTAGGTTCCAAATGATCCTCAAAAGCACACTATAACATCATTTAAATATTAGGAATCCATATATAATCCTTTAAGGGAATTTAGACCAATAAATATAAGGTCTAAACCTTTGAATAATCTGTGATGTTACAACCACACCTCTTTAAAACAACTTTTCATTGAGATTCACTTTTGAAGGTTGTATGATTTCTTCTGAGAAACGATTAAAATGCATGTAAATCGCCAAGTATCATCTAGAACATTTCTATTATTTCATATCTCCCGAACTAAATAAAGTTACCTTCTTTGAAGAACCTGCATGAGACATTCGGTGATACAGATTCGATTCTCCTAAAAGGATATATCCAGTCTAAGCCCGATATCATCAGGATCAAATTAATTGAGATGGGTGTGGATGGTAATGTCAAAGATGAGATATTTTGAATAATTATTTTATGGAAGGGTACTTATGAGGGAATAACAACTTATAGGCTACCAAACAAACTTTCTCCACTATCTTGAAAGGCCCAACATATCTCGGAGATAACTTTCCCTCACTCGAGATTCGATTATGTATCAAACAAGATGATACATGCATACTTATCCGACATCCCACCTCAAATTCCAAAGGACATTGATGGAAATCATTATATGAATTATTACTTGATTGAGATGAAGACATGCTATTCTTAATCAGCTGGAAATGCATTGAAGTCTCCTAAAAAATATAAGGACATAACAATGATCCCTCCCATGCATATAACCAGCACATGGGTTAACATCATGGACATCCATAAAGAGCCATATACGAAGACATATAAATTGTTTCTATAAAGATATTATTATAGGAAAACTCAATCATTGGAATATTCTTCTCCATGTAACCTTCAAAATCAATGATACAGGCCATATACGTATACCCTAACACCCAAATCATCTTTTGGGACTATTAATCAATCTGGGGGTGATATGTAGTACACAGTACCACCTGTGAACCATATGCCTTCTACAACCCTTGATAAAACTATGATGTGAACTGGTTATATCATTCCAAAAAACTCAAACTAGGTAAACAATGATGTAGTAAAATCTTTTAGATATAAATTCTACATAACTCATCAATTTATTAGGTCTCTTATATCTGCATTATGTTAGCGACTTTGGTTATCCTGTCGACTGTCACCCATACTACATCCCTAACCCAAAACGATCACCCAAATCCTATAATGAAATCCATGGTGATTTCATTCAATTTTCACATAGTTGTGGTTGATGGTTATAAAAGTATAGTGGGTCTCAGGTAATATACCTTCACCTACTAATATGTGGAGCCCTGAGTGATGATGATTGTGATCTACTTCTCCATTACTCAACATTAGTACTGACGATGCATATACGTACACCTCAATGTAATATTCAAGTGAAATTCAAAAAATGAGGATTTAGATTACCTCAATATATTATATCATATATCTGATGGCACCTAAATGTGTTCATAGAAGAGTAGAGTATAATTTTTTTTAGTAACCAAACTCGTATATGGGTTATCTCATATTAAACATTCCCTCAAAACATGTTCCTATAGATCTAGTAACATTCTCATATGGAATCACTCAATAAGAGACGACATCATTGTAAGAGACGGTAAAAATAGTTTCCCATGATATTCCAAAACATCAAGATGCAACATAGAAAACATAGTCGTCATCTCCCACTCCATATTGTCCACTTGGACGAATTGTGTTTATGTTTTAAAAATCAATGAACCATCCACAACATTTCTGTTACCAGGGGTATACGGAATCTAAAAATAATTATAATTTAGGTATTCCACCAACCTAAATTGCCTCAAATTCATGTCCCGACATGTGGATTTATACTATATGATTTTATGATCTGTTTAAACAAGGAACCACTCACCCAAAATATAATTCTTCAAATAGTGAAGATAATGTACCAAATATTCTTGATCGAGATCATTAGTTGGGTAGTTCATCTCATGCACCGTGAAATGGATAAATCCACATTAAATGTACGAGACACCTTTAATTATAATTTCACTCATATTTATCCATGAAGCATCACAACAAACATTATAACACCTTCTAGATCATTATGAATCTTGATTGGAGATGTAATGGGATGACATGTTGAGTCCTAAAACAACTAATCGTAGGATTCAGACTATATGAACACTACAACCCTCTTACACAGGTCTGTGAGAGGCATTTCTAAGAAGGAAATGTACTATTTGAAACACATGTAAAAGCCCATAGTACTATAAAAATTAGTACATAAAACTCATTATTGGGAGGCTCCCAAGAAACCAAAGATGTCAAGATATCTTGTACATCATATACACCAACCTCTATTATCATATGACCTACGATGTGAATCTCATTGATCCAAATTATGAACTTATTGAGCATCATGTAATGTTGGTTCCCAAATAATGTAAACAAAATGACCTCTATATGGTAGGTATGGTCATGTTTAGTATTTGAGTATAACGGGATTTCATCTGTGATGTCTTCCATGAGGGATTCAATACACGAGTGAAAACCCCAAATCAAAAAATTCATGAAGACTGTTTGCACATTTATCAGAACAAATGACATATCCATGTAATTTTACAATCCATTCATAATTCATAATTATTTATGTGGTATATCTGATTGTATCACTTGAACTATATATTAGTTCAAAGGTCAAATTCATCATAGAGAAAATAGTCTCTCCTCAAATCTGGTGGAAGCATTCCTCTATATGAGGCAAAAAATAATGTTCCTTCACTGTAAGATGATTCAACCATCTATAAATCACACAAAACCACATTTATTGTATTCCTTCATGGTGGAAAAAATTGATATACCACATGGTGATGTTCTTGGTTTGATAAAACCCCTATCCTATAGATCTTCAAAATAATTCATGATTTCACGGAGCCCTAAAAATTCAATCTTATAGGGAGTAATGGACCCTTGTGATTCAAATGTAAATTGATCTATAGTGAACTCAACCTCCCACTTAGGAGGTAAACCAAAGAAATTGGTAGGGAAGATATTCCTAAAATGGTCCACAACTAGAGGGAACTCCCAGAGTTTCATTCCATGGTCTCTCACAAAAAGAATCATTGGCTGAGTGGTCACTCTACCAAGTATATCATATATAGTCCTATCCCAAAATGAATTTATATTCCAATCACCTCTTTGTATATATTTATTTCCCTTAGGTAATAAAAATTTTACATTATGGAAATAAAAATCCACTTGATTGATATAAACACTATCTAGTCCATATCTAGGAAGAAATTGATGCCGGAGAACTTATGGAAAATGAAATTATAGAAGAAATAGAACACAACTATATCATGGGGAAATACTGAAAATGATGTATTTCCCTTTTTTGACCCCTAGAGAAGTGTCTAGAGTTATATATCCATGGAAGTACTCTATAGAGAGACCATTATTTTCCACACAAATAATGATATGAACGTGTTTTATGTGCTTGTTTAGAAAAAGGAATAAAATATAGTAGAGACTAACTGAATAGTATTTCTAACAATAGATGGAACTTGATTATACTCCTTAAGTTAATATTTGACATAATATATATTGCATAAACTATGGACATAAGTTATATTCCGGATAGACTGAGAAGATACACACTAATATCAATAATGATCTGAATCCCCTTTAACTCAACAATGGCCACTACGACATTGTGATGGTTATCTAGTGGAAATAAAAACTTATATCCTGATGTGGTGCCACATATCACGTACCCGAAGGAAGTACGAGTACATATCCAATGTAACTAGATGCTGGAGGAATAAAAATGAAAAACATTGTAGATTACCCATTTGGTCTAAATCATGACATTACATTGGGTTCCATGTGCACTGAGGATTCCAATTTCCTAACGTAACAAATTGTTAACATAATATGAAATTAATAGCACATGTTACCTACCTAGAACTGACTCCACATGCACCCTCAAAAAAATCATTTTAGTATCTAATGAACTGTTGACCTAATGCAGAACAGAACTTACCTAGATCATAGGGTTATGTTCCCCAGTATTATTTCATGGTTATTGAGGTCGGGTTCCCTATCTTGGTAATTTTAGTCAACCTAAAACATTCATATGTTATTGGAATGTGTATCCTATCTAATCGATAATGTGATTCAATAAAGTGAATTCTACACCCATTAAAGACAGATAAATACATTGAAGCTCAGTGTAACAAGAAGAATACTCATGAAATAGCATGGTGCCCATCTGAAGATGAATAAACTATTTAACTTGTTCTCCTCTAAATGAATTTGGAAATAAGTGATCTGAGAATTCCATATTGATGTCTTACTAGATCATGTATTGGTAATTCTCTAACTGAGATACATCATCCCTCCAATAATTGGCAGTGTGACAAAGCATGCAGGTAAAAGTTATAACCTTATACTCTATTAGTGTCTTAAGATTTTCAAATATTGATATCAAAGTTTCTGTCCATAACTATGAAACATGAGTACCACCATCCCCTATGAATGTGTAAGGATTATAGTCATGGATGTCATATGTCAGCTATTATAGAGTCAGGGTAGGCCGGGAGAACCTTCAATAGTCAGCAAAATAGAAAAATATCCTTGAACTGAGCATTATTTCCAAGTAGAATTTCAATAGTATGTTCCTCATGAGGCACAATAGTATTTAAAATTTATGCCTCGTTGGACAACACCTACATAGTATTCTCATTTACACTCTCTTGGTGTGTATCATGGGGACGTTGGGATGGACTAAACCTACAATTTCTATGTGTGAACCTCAAAATATAACTTTATAACACACGGTACATGACGTTAAGGAATTTAGATAGATAAGGGAAGGTACAAAGCCTCCCTAACCATGGATTATTATATAAATAAATAGATTAAAGGACATGATCATGACATACGAATGAGAAAAAACATCCAAAACCCTTCTCCAAGAGATATGTCTAGATAAGAAGGATGGACCTTAAAAGGGTCATAAGGTATTCAGCCTACAATCTATGCCAAGTTATGTTCAAAAGGAACACATTAACATACCGAGAGTAAATTATTTTTAATAGATTGTCTTCATTTTTTACTTTATGGTTTTATATATCATTTTTCATTTGTCGGAAATAAGTGGATCTCAATCCAATCCATGAGGGATCATACCCTCATGAGTTTAAAGAAACATCCAATTAACCCATCCACAACATATCCCACAAAAAAACTACAACAACACTATTATTATTAAAATATATGTATTGTAGGATATAACAACTTGAAAAAATACAAATAACAGGAAAAGATTAAAATGCACACTGAAATTAAATATGTATTGAAATAATACATTTCATTTGAATTCATATAGGTCCTAGTATGATGCATGCAATGAAAAACCCTTATTTCATCGGGATGAAGTAATGTAAATCAAATTTATAATAATACCAATATCATAAAAATCATTTACCAGGTGCATCACCCAATGGTAAATTCGTATCAACCATCAATGGAATAAATAATAACTACAATTCCCAACCCTGGAACTTCGGTTTTCCCTTATACATGTGTAAGCTACGTTCAAGATTAGGGTCATATACAAATTCCAATATCTTGGACTCATATATAATCCCAAAAAGTAATAATGAGTAAAATAAAACCTCTGATACCACTTTTTAAAATCCTAGTTCTAGATTTCACTCGATAATGCCCCATGACAGGCTGTTCACATGATCTCAAGCACAACTCCAAGAAATCTAGATGCTAAAAACTACTAGTGAGGGCCGATGGTGTGTCTGTGGAGAGACTATGATCACTGATCTAAGTATTCACCACAGTAAACAATAATAGGAAATAATATAAGAATAATAATAAGAACACGATAGTATAAGTACTAAAAACCTATGTTGACTAAATAGATACAATTTGAAGATGAAAAATAATACATCTAACAAAAGTGATGATGATGATGTAATAAGTCTACACAAAAATAGATGTGAGGGGAAATAGGGTACAAGAACACAAAAATTCTATGAAATGTATAAATATGGAAAACCTCTATAATAGTATCTCTAGCATAGGTTATTTCCTTGCCCCTCCCCACAACTCCATACTAAGAAGCATGAAAATTATGCATTAGATGAATCACACATCCCTTTATCTGTACCAATGGTCATAAAGACTACTTATTTTCCCAATGAAACCCGAGATGTGTGTGAGAGTATAAATTGCAGTTTTCCAACACCCACGATGTCTATACCAACCCATTTTAATGTGATAATTCAGAAATAATGTGACCTATATAATAAATTACAAGGATATAAATAAATGTATAATTTCAACATCATCCTGATCCTAAATTGGGTCCAGTCCCATATAAATTACATCGACATATTCCAAAAGTCTAAATAAGAAAACTATTAAGGTCAAAAAATATATAACATGTTCCAAGATGAATAGGAATCTAAGGAATTGTACCACCATGACTATTCTATGGAATGTGTCATCATTTGCCTATCATCACGTAATAAAGAAGGAAAGTAAGGCATAAGTGTCACAAGGGAATAAGGATGCACATATAGTAAAAAAGGATACATCTAATATGATTCAATGATAAAATTGAATATTCAATCAAAATATTCAATTGGAACCATAAAAAGGATAATTCTAGAGAACCCTAAAACTCATAATCATTTGGCATAATATAAGGTATGAAATTTCACATAGGATTATTCATAAGAATTTAACATAATACATTAGAATAATTTATTTGGAATATACATGTGAATTTGATTATAATACCAAAAAGAATGTAATATTTCATGTAATATATTGTTTTAGCATAAGGCAAAAGTATTTCATTAATGTAAGGATGTCTGGTATCTTTAAATAATCACTTTTCAATGTAAATAATTTTTTATTAAAATAGACATCAAGAATTTCATATGTATAATGCACTACACATAGGCTAAACCACTATGTTAATGTATATGAATTACAAAGAGGGACCCAATTCATAGTATATTTTTATTCTAATATTAATTATCATCTTATGTCATTATCAAGGTGACACATACATCAATGAACATTTTACAAATTTCAATGAAATGAATAATATTCCATTTTGGTTGGTTCACCCAAATGGGTCACTAGTTCCAAGATGGAAATCATAAAAATGGGTTTAACGTCTATTTATAGTCCCAATTCACACAAAAATACTATAAAATCATTTTAATTTGAGAAAAATGATTGCTGGAGGTATTTTATGGGGCGGTACAATAGTGAAATGCCAAAAGTGATGAAAAAGAAGAGGAAAATAATATACGCCCTACCTATATGTCATGGTAATATATGCATATGGTATCAATGATTCATTCAACCTAATATAGAATAAATATATATTTTTATAAAAACCTCCAAATTAGGACTAAATCTGTCACAAAGAGATAATGCAATGAGGGATGGAGAAACTAAGAAATGAAGGGGTGAGGTTGAGAGTTCTTAGAGAGATGATTCAATTGCTTCTGGTGGTGAATATATCATAGGATATTTGATAGAGTAGTAACAAAACACCGCAGTGGTATGAGAGGGGAATTTGTGTTCCTAGTAGGGGAGAAAATTACTTGTGGAGGAGGAGGAGAATACATAGGTTTTTTAAAATATACCACTAAAAATAACAGATCACAGAACATGTGATGCACTGTTTTTGCACAGATTTGACCATACTATGCAACAATTATGTAGTAAATAATTATCTACCATGGCATAGCACATAGAGAATGGTATGGTTTCAGTAAACAAGATTTTTTACATGAGGTAAATCACTACCTCAAATCTTGAAATATACACATGGTTGTGCAGCTAGGATATGTGGGTTCTCAAAACTATTTATCCATACTTGTTCCCACACTTTTTCTTACTCATGGATTCAATAAAATTCAAGAAGCTCTGAAAACCACTATTTAATGATTACACATATATATATGTTCTGTTTTGAGGAATTTTAACCAAAATTTATATTGTCTATACCTTCTCAAATAGTTGGTGTGTTATAGATGGACTCACAAAGACTACCCACATTATTGCTACAAATGAATATTTCCCTCTTGAACAACTTACCAGGATATATTTGAAATAATTGATGACAATACATGGGGTACCATATTCAATGTATCAAATTTTGATTTGGGGTTCACATCTATATTCATGAGAATTCCCCAATATTCCTTGACTAATGAAATGAATTTTATTATGTCCTAGAACTCACGAACTGATGTCCAATATAAAAGGAATATTCAGATTCTCGAAGAAATTCAAAGAGACCACTTAATGGAATTTAATGGTGTATGGGATCATTATTTTCAATTGTATGATTTCTCATAAAAACTATCTTCTCTTGGAGTATTCATATGGATCCATGTGAATATTTGTGTTGAAAATTATGTATAAATATAACCTTTTGGGATGATGTTGGTTAAAAAAATCTACATGGAAATAATCTTATTTAATAAATGATAGAGATGTTTCAAGCCACCCAGAAACATATTAAATCATATCAGATATATAATGTGATCTATGATAAATACCATCAATGGGACTTGGAGATGGACATCAGAGATAAAATCATCATTGAAAAAACACAATAGAAGAGAGTGAGGTTGAATGGAATGAAATATATGTCTAACCCAAGGTAAATTGGACCCTTTGATATATTTGATCATATATGATCAATGGACTATCATATTTCACATCAACTATGTATGGGTATAATTTTTGATGTATTCCATATATCTCTCTTGAGAAAGTAAATAACATATCCCTCACATGTACTAAACTTAAAGGTGGTACATTTGGATGATTATCTCTCTAACGGGAAGAAATTATTAATGATTTTCGACATGATATATTAGGAATTTTTCAAAAATACAACATAATTTTTAAATTATTATAGGGGAACTATATATATGAATAATCTACTTGGGAACCAGAGGAGGTGATGGTGGAGATGTACCATCACCTCGTTATATGAAACGAAATTTTGATGTTGAAATTTCAATAGGGGGAGAATGTAATGAATCATATCATTAGAAGTGTAATTTCTTCTTTCTTATAATAATATCATATATTATAAATCACAAAAAATTACATAACCAATACATTAAAAACATTTTAATTTATGAATGAATGAAATAAGTGGTATTCCTAATAATTAATTAATTATTTACATTGGAATTGAAACCAATCCATTAGAATAATAACAGGACCCATATGAATAATAATTTGTCCAGTATAATTGTATCTTATCCTTTAAAATAAAATAAAATATTTATGTATTTTTAAATGAAAATATGATTTATTTATGTCATGGAATGGTAAATAGATGTTGTAAAAATGAGAAATTAATTTTTTTTATTATTAAAAGACATCAATATTTAATTAATATTTTATTATTAAAGTAATAACATAAAAAGAAAACACATTTTCAAAAAAAACTCATAAATTAATTTTTTTTGTGTTATTATAATATATGTTAATGAGACCTTAATTACTTAATCAAAGTGTTAGAAGATCTGTTTTAATTTTAAAATCTACATTTTCAATAAAAAGATGATTTTAATTACAAAAAAATTTTTCATATTTATAAATTTATATTCCTCACATGGAGTTAATTTTTTAATTATAAAAATTAAGAAATGGATTCAGTGAATTTTTATGATTTCTCTAAAATACATGAATTTTTTCGGGAATAGTGAAATATTATAATTAATGAAATATGAAAATAATAAGTTAAATTTAGAATTAATTGAGTAATTTTTCTTATAATACCCATAATCAAGGACTATAATTCATTATATTAATTTATATATTGATAATTCTCAATATATTCACAGTCAAGAGGCAACATAATAAACTAATGAATGTAGTAATGAGAAAACAACACTCTCCTCCACAATAAATACAACACCTCACTCTATATTTTCCTCAAACCTATCATGATTTTAGCCATATCAAAAGTATTTTATAGTATATTTTCGTGAAATTCTCCCTTTTTCAAGATTACTTGGGCTTATCATATGACCAAATCCAGTTTCTTATGATGGTTCGCAAATTGGAGAGATTAAAGAGGGAAAACCCCCTTCCATTTTTTGTTAATTTTTGTTAATTTATTCATCATTTCTTGTTATGAACTCATATCCTATATCCAAATGTTCATGATAAATAAGATATATTATATATATATATATGAATGATATAATGTTAATGTAATATCCATCATTAAACTCATTTCTCTCTCACTTTTTACTCTAAAAATGAAATAATCACTTGTGATGTGCATATTTACATACATTATTGACAATGTGTTTAATGTTTAATTTATATCCTTATATTAGGTTCATACATACATTGTATTTTTTTTAAATATTGTAAAATATATTTCATAACCCTTTTTATGTTTTGGAACTAAATTTTTTACATAATACTAAATTATATATCAAATTGAGTTGGTTGTGATATAAAACCTCTAATATTTACCCAAATGTTTATCATTCACTATTTATGTAATGGTTCATCCTCATTACATTTAACCAAATGATATATATTAACATTTAAAACTATGTATTTTAATTAATAATATATGTTTTTAATTTTGGTTTATTAAACAAATTCAATATAATCTTCTATAGTCATATTCATGTAAAACAATTATGAATACCAGGAAAATGAACTATATTGAATGATGAAATTGAACAATATAACTCATATTAAATCCCATAAATTAACATAATAAAACAATAATGAATGAAAATAATTTATAATGTTTATGTATTTTATTATTAATTAATTTAATTTTATTAACTTTGTTATAATAAAATAGTTTATACTAACATAATTTAATGGTAATTTTTAAATCCAACCCTCATTCATTAGGGATTAGCCCTTTCACAAAATTTTTATATTGACAATACATTACGATTAATTAAATATAATTTATTTTTTATTGTCTTATATTTTTTATGATATAAATTATATCGTTATATTTTACTAAAAATTTACATATTTTTACAAATATACTATTCTTTCAAAAAACATATTTTAATTCATTTGAGATTGTTTGTTATTCACTCAAATTTGATTATTCTTATACTATCCAAGTTATTACCTATTTATTTTGGGAACCCAAAATATTATTAATGAATTTCGTCATTATGAAATGAAATCCATTTCATTCCATGAGTTATTTGTTATTCAATAATGATATATGTTATATGTGTCATTCAATATAATGTAAATGTTATGATCTGATAGGCGTGAAATTAATTATATAGCGCATGTGAATGACATGATGTGACATGTGACTCACGAATTATATATTTTTCTAATTCAATGGGTAATGTGATGTATCTCATGAGATATAGTGAATTATTCATGAATGTTGAAAGCTAAGACAATATGTTTCAATTTGATGCATCACAAAATTTATTTCCTTTATTTAATGTTTCATCTCATTATTATAATCACATGACCTTATTATGATACCGGTGATAATAAACACACCATGTTAATTTTATTCATGACCCTCACTGTCCTCTTGATGGGTTTTTAGATCAGCCCTTTCATTGAGGTATATCCTTAGGTGGTAAACTGTACTATGGAGAACACAAGGTCCAATAAGAACATAGATAAGAAGGAATTAAATAAATATTAATCTGTTATTTCATAAATTTTATGTATGTTCTTAATTTTGACCAATATATTAATCTTTTGGATCATAGATTTTTAATTATTTTATGTTTTTTTATTTATAATTTTATAATAAGTTATGTATGAAATGTTAGGTCACTATATACAAAACCTTAGAGAATCAACTAGATTTGATCCTATGTGAGACAAGATATCCTAAAATATTGGTAAGGTATTGAGTATATATTTATCCATATAATTAAATCCATATATTTTTTCATCATGTGGATATGATTGTGGTACATATTCTCATGTTGATAATTTCCATCAAAAGTGTTTGACGTGAAATGACTTGATCATCCTTATTATAAAATGTGTGTGGGCCTAATACATCACATCTATTTTTACATTATACGGTAATATGGAGCAAACTAAATAATAAGTTTCCATGTTACATTTTGATATTATTTTAAAATGAATAATGGAAAAAAATTATTGTAGAAATGGTAGATCAAAGGAAATTACAGGAGTAAAAATTATGACCTACTTTCGATAGCTAGACGGTTCCAATATATAGGACATATTGTGATTATTATTTTTTTAGTTTTATACATTGATTCTTTTGGATATTATCACACATTGTTTGGTTTTATTATTATGTTGAAATGAGATAAAGGAAATAAATATGTGAAAGGAATTCCCCTATGAAATACAAACCAGATTATTTGAATGAAATATTATTGAGACATAATAATTATAATGATAAAGGCGTATCAATAGATGATATATCATGAAATTATCAAGGATACCTTGAAATAACAACATTAGTAAAAAATAATAAAAATTGTGATTAACCTATTTCTTATGGGGTATAATGTAATGAGTTTATATTTTGAATCCTTTAAATTGTAAACTATGTTAGATAAATTATGCAACACAATAAAAATGACATAAAAACTACACAATATATTAATAAGTAATAATTAATAAATAATAATTAAACACTAATATGGTATAAAATTAATAGTTACTATGTTTAGTGGAAAATTAATTAATATGAGTTAAGATGAATTTTTTAATAATGATTATTTCCTTAATATTGTACAATATTATAGAGAATTAATTTCTTTTTTTAGTTTTTTTTAATATTTTTTATAATTAACCCATGATAGTTTATATATTTTTAAATTCTTACTTTTTCTAAAAAGATTAGTTTTCTCTCAAAATTTATGTTTATGAAAAACAAAAAAATTATAAATTAATAATTATGTTATCAAATTAGAGATGTTTAATTCTTTGTAGTTCATGTATTAAATAAATAAAAATATTAATTTATATATATATATATTCAGATTATAAATGCAATGTCCATCATTTTTAAAACACTTTATAATCGTATTTTACTTAAAACATTTGGTATTCTATTTAAATAAATGATTTTCAAAATGATACATTGTTATGTATTTCCATTAATACCACATAACCATCACAATAAATAAAATAAATCTATTTATTTTTTAAATTATTAATAAGGAAATGTATTTTTTATACAAATATAATGAAAAAAATGTCCATTTTTTAAAAAATTTATTTACATGATCAAAGGTTTTTAATTTAAATTTAGGATTTAAAAAAACTAAAATTCATATGATAAGAAATTATTTTATAAATAATATTTTCAATATTATTTACTATAGAATTTTTTAATTTTCATAATATAAAATAGTTAGTAATTTATCTAAAAAATATACTCCCTAGAAAAAAGATAAACATGTAAAAAAGACTTTTACTATAAGGAAATAGCAAAAAATGTTAAAATTATGTTATCAAATAATATTTTGAGATGATTTTAGATTTAATATCTTCATACACTCTATAAATTTCAACATTTTAGCCATTGACCAATCTATACTAATAAAAATTTATTACAAACATGAAGAGTGTTTCCAAAAGTGAAAAATTGTTCTCTTGTAAAATGATATCATATACAACCTATCAAAACTCTAGTAATATTTAGAAATTTTATTTTGAACCTATCAAAATATCATCTCCTTAAACTCCTTTACACTCCATAATTAACTTGGTCTCTAAAAAGTATCATATATCCCACAAATATATGACCATAATCATTAATAATTTCACATTCTCAATACATATATTAAATCGTTCTCATTGTTTGTTTCTTATTAATATTAGTTTAAAACAACCATAAAATTATTAAAAAAGTAACTTTGGAATAATTTTTTATCATATATTTTATTTAAATAACTATAAAACCATTAAATAGTCAATTTTGTTCACTAATAATAACAAGAATCATGGTTATTTTGTGCACACATATTACTGTATACAGGAAGGGGAGATTATATTTTTTCATCAACACGCCACTTTTTGGTTGTTACTAATGTGATTTATGAATAAATTTTTTTTATAACATATTAATTGTTTTTAAATGATCAATTGATAGTACATAGTCACTCCTCTCATAAAAACATCCTAGTATATTGAAGATACTGGTGTTGTTACAAAATAAAGGAATAATAAGAGTTTAGGGGGTTGGAGAAGCCATATAAAACAAATGAACACAAGTGAAGACATTACCATTAAATAGGGTAACTCCACTTGGTTTGAACCAAAAGGGTTTCTTGAAGAGCATTATTTCTAATTTAAGGCTTCTAGGATGAAGATAAGGATGTGGATATATATAATTAGAAGGGTGTGGACGATCCAATGGCTTAAGAGGTGTGTATAAAGAGGTAGAGGTGGGGACCTTTTATAAGTGGAGAGGAGGGGCACTATTGGAATGTTATAAAATGTTACTTTATATTAAAAAGGGTTTTGGATTTTAAAGGACCCAAATTGATATATTTCTAGGTTAAGGTGATAAGGGTTCTAAATATACTCATCCAATAGGTCTTTGACAAGTGTATGTTATAGATTTTACATTATCATTTCATTTTATTTAAATCGTTTATTAATGAGGTAATCGCTGGATCATCATGATGTCATAAATAATTTAATTTATTTAATGTCTAAAAATTATATAAAAATTAATATGATGCAGGAAATATTTTTATCTTTCAAATGAATATTTATAGTCCAAGATATCCTTTATGTAGACAAAATTAATTTTTTTTACTTGGGTGATACATTCTTTAGTGATATTCTCCATTCATTAAAAATAAAATGATAATGTGTCACTTTCACCAAAAAGGGATTCCATGGGGTCCCTAAGTTTGGAAAAAGGGATTCCATGGTCGTCCATGACACAACCTGTAAAATTAAGACACATTTTGGGGTCATTTTTTATTTTTATGATATTATTTTATTATCCTTAACTACCAGATTACTAATTAATCAGGATAATTAAAGATAATTACCGTCGTTACTATTCATAATTTCCAAAAACAAAAGAATATTAACTACATAATTTGGACCTTATGATTCCAAGTATTGAATCCATTTTACCAAATTCCAAACATAGAAATTGCAATAATTAATTTCAAAATAATTCTCATTGTCAAAACAAATAGAGGGGTTTTTTAAATAATATCTATGAAACGATTGGCATTTGTTTATGCCCAATTCCATAGTGAAATTAATTATAATGACCACAATTGGGTTAAATGGTAAAAATATATTTTTATTACACTTTTAAACCAATTTAAAATATAATCTAACAATATAATTAAATTAGATGAAAAAATAGTTTTGATGTAAAATCCAGTATTTTTCACTATTAATTAAAAAATGAACATTGTCAGAAAAATATAAAAAAATTATCCAAAGTATATTTCAATGTCCCAATAATAAAGAATATGTTTATTTTTTCAAATAGAGCTTATAATATTGTCAAAAGATAGATTTACAAATGGTTCACAATAAAAAGGCAGTAAAACAATCTTTCAAAAATACTAGAGAATTCTATGCTTAAGATTAGATTTATTCTCATCTGAAGTCTTTAAAACACCATATATTTTATTAATATAGATAGATATTAAAATATATTATTCATTAATAACTTTTGATGTTACATCCTTCCCCCTTTTAGAAAATTGTGACCCCATAATTTATTTAATTATCGAATAAGTGGGGGTATTTATCCCTCATTGCATTTTTATATTTTCATGTTTCCTCTTCAATCATGTGGTTTTTACACAAAACCTTTACTTGATGAATCACATTATTCCTCAATACTTTCTCCATGTGGTCAAGAATCGAGACTGATTGATCCTCATAATATAGGTTCCCTTTCAGCTAAACTACCTCTAGACTCAAAACATGAGATGGATCTGGTATGTACTTCCTTAACATTGAAACATGAAAAACATTGTGTACCTGAGATAAACTCAGAGGTAAATCCACTCGGTATGCAACTAATCCAACTCTATCCTGAATTTTGTTTGGTCCAATGAACCTTGGACTCGACTTTCCTTTCTTACCAAATTGGATCACACTTTTCCATGGAGATACTTTGATAAAAACATGATCACCTACCTCAAAAGAGAGATCTGTCCTCCTGTTGTCCACATAACTTTTCTGCCTGCTCTGAGATGTTCTCATGTGTCTCTATATCAGCTGAACTTTTCCTTCCAACTCTTCTACCAATTTATTCCCCATCAACTTCCTTTCACCAACTTCATCCAAGAAAGCTGATGTTTGACACCGTTTCCCATATAATGCCTCAAAGGGTGCCATCTGTACACTGGAATGAAAACAGTTATTATAAAAAAACTCAACCAAAGAAAGATGTTGGTCCTAACTTCCCTTATAATCCATCAAAAAAGCATGTATCATATCCTCCAATGTCTGAATCGTTTGTTCTTACTGCTCATCTTATTGAGGATGAAAATCTGTACTAAAATTTAATTCAGTACCCAACGATTTCTAAAGGTCTTTCCAAAAGTTATAAGTAATCCTTGTATCACGATTAGATACAATGGAGAGGGGAACTCCATGTAACATGAATATCTCTTTAAGATACAAATGAGAATGTTGATCTAGGGAAAATGTATCTTGTATAGAAAGGAAATGAGTACATTTCTTCCAGTGATCAACAATAACCTAGATTTCATTATTAACTCGAGGTTTCTTCAGAAATCCCACAATGAAGTCCATGGATATACTATCCCATTTCCATTATGGTACTGGTAATGGCTGAAGAATCCCCTTTGGTAACTGCCACTCTGCTTTAACCTGTTGACAAGTCAAACACTTCACAGTAAAATCTGCAATATCGTTTTTTTCATTTTGTCCCACTTGTAATACTCCTGAATATCTCTATACATCATAGTACTGCCAGGATGTACTGAAAATGGAGAATTATGAGCTTCACATAACAACTCTCGTTTCAACTGTGAATCACACGACACACACAATCTCTTCCGAAATCTCAGAACACAATCATTATCAATGTTGAATTAAGGAAACTTACCCTTATGAACCATCTACACCATTTTCTACAACTCACTATCTTGCTTCTATGCTTGTTTAATTCTGTCTGATAGATAAAATTTCACTAATACCTGAATCAAAATAGAATAACATCCTGCACCAACAACTTCTATGCCAAATTTCATCAAATCCTTAAACAAAGGATCAGGTTCCAAACGTAACATGGTTAATGAAGCATTAATTTTTCAACTCAAAGCATCAGCCACTTTATTTTCTATTCTCGGATGGTAATGAATTGCACAATCATAATCCTTTATTAATTCTTACTATCTCCTCTGTCTCATGTTCAATTATTTCTGAGTGAATATATACTTTAAACTTTACTGATTAGTATATATTTCACACCTTACACCATACAAATGATGACTCCAAATTTTTAATGTGAAAACAACAACAACTAATTCTATATCATGTGTAGGGTAATTTACCTCAGGAGTTTGCAACTGACGTAAAGCATAAGCAATTACATGATCATTCTGCATTAGGACTCAACAGATTCCTTTTAATGAAGCATCACTAAAGATAACAAACTCCCCATTCATGGAAGGTAGTGCCCAAACTGGAGCATTCATAAATCTTTTTTTAACTCCTGAAAACAAGCATCACATTCTTTTCTCCATATATACTTAATACCCTTCCGAGTTTTACTAGTCATTGAAATAGATAACTATGAACAATTTCTAACAAAAATTCGGTAATAGCCTGCCAAACCAAGAAAACTACAAATCTCAGTTACATTTGTGGGTCTTTTCCATTCTTCCACAACCTTTGTTTTTGAAGGATCAATAGTTATCCCATATTTAAAAAAATGTGACCAAGGAAAGAAATTTGTTGCAACAAAAACTCACACTTTCTGAATTTCCCATTAAATTTCTTTTATTTTAAGTTTTTCAAAATAACCCTTAAAAGTCTTTAATGCTCCTCTTTACTTTTTGAAAACACCAAAATATAATCAATGAAAACAACCAAAAACTTATCAAATAACTCCTGGAAAATTCTATTCATAAGGTCCATGAATACAGCAGGTTCATTGGTTATCCCAAAAGGCATAACTACAAATTCAAAATGGCCATATCTTGTACGAAACACGGTCTTTGGAATATCTGATTAATTTACCTTCAACTGATGGTACCCCGATCTCAGGTCAATCTTTGAAAAATACTGAGCTCCCTGGAGCTGCATAAACAAATCATTAATATGAGGAATAGGATATTTGTTCTTAATAATGATGTTATTTAAGGCTGTATAATCAATGAAAAGTC
>CAUJRU010000586.1:0-167351 GCA_963277665.1 Viscum album
GGATATGACGGCGTGACATTATTTGGGACTGGTATCTATTTAGTATACTTCGACAGCTGCTAATTCATCCTCGAACTTCTCAGGACTTAGTAAGGCTTTGATGAGTGCCTCTCTAATATATGAGGATAGGATCAACACATCTAGTATTGATAGGTTTGTTGGTATTGAAGCCAACTGCTTTAGAAATATCATACCTATTCTCTAAAGTTCGGCGCTTCTCAGCTCAGGGGTGCTTTTTCAAAGACACTTTAGGGATTTGAGCTTTGGACATAGATGGTTTGTCCTCTGTAACAGGGGCCGGTGTTGTTGCGGTCCTTTCCATGTTTTACCAAACTAGTCCGCCTGTATTCCATGAGAGATTTGGTATTTTTTCTTTCCTTGATGTATAATCCAATATAATTGGTCTTGAATTTCTTCCAACGGGGGTGGAGGAGCATTCAGATTAATTTTGTGTTTTTCGGATGGTCCTTCCATGAGTTTGCGCAATGTTAACTATTTGACTTGTGGCATGGCGAGGAATTTGACTCATGCCATAATCATGAATTCTAGGAAAAATCCATCCTCTACGGTCTCTTCCTCTGGATAACCAGTTGGGAACAAGGAATTAAGGTTGTTGCCCATATTCTTCATTAGATAAGGGGTTCCTCAGGTGAATGGCATCAGTGGAGTCGAAGATCGTTTATTGATATGACATTCTTTCTATCTTACTATCTCCTTCTGATGGTGTCGTTTGGCGGGGTTTTTTTCCTATTGATCCATTTGGTGGGGCGGTGCTCATTGAACCAAATCTTTTGGAATAAAGTCCAAAAGTGTCAACGATGACATCATCTTTGGTGTCAGCTCATATTTTTTCTCTTGCTTTCTTCTCTTCTATCCTTTAGAGGACCGCACGACCAAGAAGGATGGTTTTGTGGTATCGGAGGATTTTTGGAGAATAGTTGGTTGTTTCAACTACGGATAGAGGATTACATGGACTCGGGTGACTATCTTTAGGGTCATCCAATCATCAAACTTTTACTCCATATTACTAGTGACCATCTTCTATTTCTCATCCTCTCTTGAATCTAAGGTGGAAACATACTCCACATTCCCATAATCCACTATATTTTGTAGGAGATCCTTGAAAATAAATAATTCATGGATGGTGTGTCCTAGTATTTTTAAAAAGGGAAAATAATTTGGATGGTCATCAAGACCCTCTTCATCGGCTCACTTCGGCTCTGGTAGCCGGAGAAAATTGAAATTCATAGTAGCTATGAAGTAGCTGCGGACCTGGTCATCTCGGAATGAGTAAAATTTATTTATTCATTCTCTGAATTAATTTCTTTTAGCACCCCATTGCTTATCTTACTGAGGTGGGGGTGGTTTTTGGCATCCAGGGGGTCCTGTATGGTTCGGTGTGGGCCTCTCAACTAGAGCTAGTGTCGGTGGTGTCTTATGTGTGACACAAGTCGCTTCATATTTTCTCGTTCTTTTCCCATGGGCTGATGGGGCCATTCGGCACTTAATATTGGTCTATTACAATGAGTCTTCTATACATTGGTCAATGTCAAAGAAGTCTCTAAACCCACTTGTGTACTTCACTGGGATGATCAGTGTTTTCAATTTATCCTAAAGCTCATTGATGGGCGTGGAGAGCATCTCATCCTAGGGGAGTGGACAATATAGAGAATAAGTTAGGCCTTTCCATCTGGAAGTGAAGTCTAAGACTCTTTCATTCTCTCAATTTTTGCATCTCATGAGGTCACTGACCATCTTCTTAGACAGCGTTGAACTAAACTGGAAGAGAAACTGTCACCGGAGGTCCTCCCAGCCTCTAATTGAATTGGATTCCATGCTAGTATACCACAAAAAGGCCGAGACCTGGAGGGTTTGTACAAATCCCATGAGTTTTACTACTTCTTTCTGGTATGGAGTTCCCATCATGGGGTCATAGTAAGAGGCATAGTGCATTAAATTCCATTCCGGGTTCCCTAAGCCTTTGAATACAGGGAATACAGGGTTCCCAAAGTTTGGTGGTGGCAGAACATTTCTAACCCACTCAAGGTTGGGTTTTCGCTCTGGTTTTATCAGAGCACTCTACCCATCCATGGATTCTAGATGAGCTATTAATTAATCATAAGTGTTTAAGATCCCTTGATTCATATCGTGTCATGCTTGGGATTGAGCTGGTGTAGCAATGGCCAAGACTGGGCGTGCCTGTGCTACTAAAATTTGGAGTGGATACCCAGCTAGGTGTATCATTTGTGGGGTTACCTAGATATATCCTGGTTGTCTTCCTAGTGAAGGGAAATCCTAATGTCCTTACGGGGTCAGGTTGTACAGGCCTCTAAGCTTGGATTAATTCACTAGGACAAGTTTTTGTGGTATGGTAACCTCCTCTAGGAGCCCCCGCTAACATTCCACAGGGGGAACACATCTGGCAAGGTAGCTCCCTCAACGCAGCTCATCATTAATTCACCTGAGCTCTTTCATTTATTCCTAATGCTTAGATAACCTTTCCTCATGGGTGAGGGGCACATTCTCATAAGGGAGGAGGAGGCGGGTCATATATGACCTTGGCTTTATTCTTCTCCTTGTTGTAGTTTTGCGGGGGTGGTAGAAACAAATTAACCGAGGGGGCTCCCAAATTTAGGGCCGCTCTCTGGTTTTGGTTATGCACCCCATCAAGCTCATTGTGAGATGCCTCTAAGAGGGAACCATATTCCTTAGCATCCTCTCCCTCTGTGTCATTTCATGTGAACTCTGTGGGGTTGATGTTTACCACATTCACTGTGTCATACCGTATTGGGGGTTGTGTACCAGGTGTTGAATGGTAGGAAGGATTTCTACACCCTTTTCTGGACTTTATCCTTTCATTTTATGGTATTATTCAGGTTTCTTGGTGAATATTGACCCAAAGGGAGCCCTATTCGGACCACATAACACGCCTTTGTCTCAGAGAGTGCGAACCATGAGAAAGGGTGGAACGAGTAACTCTCCAATCCATCATTCTTCCTTGGTGGGAGAAGACCGATGTCTCATGTGCGTGGATTTGAGCTAAAAATGCCCCTAGCCCTATGGTATGGGGTTGTTCCCATACTATTTTTGATGAGCTACGACCTGGATTTTTTGATCTTATGGGGGAATTTTGATTTACAAGTCCCCCAGTCCTGTGGGTTGGGGTTGTTCACATATTACAGTGAGAACCATCATTATTTCCACCCTTTCAAGATCACGTACTCCCAGGCGGGTGTGATATGAATATTGAATTGGGCCTACATGGATTTTATGTACTTTTTAAGACATGAGAACTACTTTTTGGTTGTCTTCCCTTAGGTGGGAAGTCTGCTGGATGTTTTTAGTTTCCAAACGTCGAATCTTTTCTATGGCTTTACCCCTTTAGCCCTAACACTTTTGAGACTTACTATGGGCCATTTTTGATGAGTATCCCATATTTCTAGAGTAGGGGTTTCACTTGATTGATTTTTTGGATGATGATGTTATAGTATTTCATTTCCAATTGAGCTTGTTGGATGGGTCATGGGGTGAAGTGTAGAGCTCCATGTTCTCCCCATCCCCAAATGTGGACTCCAGCCAAGGCATTCCCAATGAGGCGACACAACTTATGTAGTGCATGGAGGCAGGAAAGTTCAAAGTTTTTCTTTCGCCTTTCTGATTGTGGCTTCCTTGCTGGAGGGAGGGCTTGCAAGTTGATTAGATGGTGAATCTCCCTAATCATGATGACATGTTCCACATACCCTTTGTAGGGTAGAAAATTTTCTTTCATATAATGATGTGTTTTCCATATGTTAAGGAAAATGGCATGCGTTCCATCCCCAAACAACTCTCCTGGTATGTCGAAGTGATATGTGTTCGTAGGCCAATACATCACTGGTATATTATCGCAAGCTAGTTGTCTTCTCACAAGATACATATCATGATGTTATTCTTCTGGAGGCTCCTCTACTTTATACGCCCAACTCGACATCTTCTTAATAATTTAGTTCCATGAAACCAGGTTGGTGGTAGCCTTATTGATTTGAGGATGCCGTGTGGGTGACTCAGAAGATGATCATTGCCCTCGGCCATCCTCTAGTTGAGAAATAATATTACTCATTATAGACGAATTTTCCGACATTTCTGACTCCTTTCTGAGTGCCTCAGCATAAGAGGGATTTCTCACATTTGTTCTGGAAAGGGGAGAACATTCCTACCAATATGAAATTTGATTGTGGGGAGGTCTTTCTCAATTGATGCTGCAATGGTGAGGTCTACTATTAAAACTTTATGCTCAACTGCGGGAAATATCATTGTGGTGTATATCTGGGGGGGGGACCATTTGGGAGGTCTACAATAAGGGGATGGCAATATTGCTTCTTTATGTCACTGAGGGAGGACCTCCACAGTAACTGTCATTGTAGGGATGGCTTTCACAATGATCGTCATCATGGCAAGGACTACCATCATGAATTAATACCTGGCTGCAGGGATAATTTCTACAGTGTACATCTCGGGGGGGGGGGGGGGGGGGGCTTTAGGATGTGCCACAATGAGGGGATTACCTTCTCTCTTATTAATGTTACTATGGGGAGGACCTTCACAGCAACTGCCATTGCAGGGAGGTCCTTCACAATGATTGTCATCATGGATAGAAATACCATCATGACTTGACATATGACTGTAGTGGGAAGCATATCTGTAGCATATACCCTAGGGAGGACCATCAGGGTGGACGAAAATGAGGGGAGGAACTTCTTTCTATCTTATCTTCAGGTTGAGGGGAGGTCTACCCCGATGCGCATTAGGATATAGGCTCTCGTGATTGATTATTCTTGGCCCACGGAGTGATCCCCCATGTGTTCTCTATGGAGGACCTTCAGAGCTTCTGGTAGAGATATTGTGAGGAGGACCATCGCAACTGCTACATCCACTTCCATATTTTGGTAATGGGATGATAGGGTCTTGATCCTTTGTTGATATATGTTTGAGGGAATCAAAAAACTCAAGCTTCCAGCAGAGAATGATCACGTATGTTATCTTCATTTTCCATTTGTCTTTGGAACATTTCATTTTTTGGTGCTCTATTGCAAGTAAACATTGCCATATGATGTTGGTAATGGAATTCATATGTGAGTCCCAGTCTTGTTGGGTCTTTTGATGTCGTCAGGATACACTGATGGACATCTTGAGTTTTTACAGGGATATATGTCTTCCCGGGAGCATCCACCACATTGGACCGATGCCCCCCAGTTTGAACGGGTATTTGTTCCTGATCCAGTTGTCCTTATATCACGGGATATTGTCCTCGACCCTCATGAATAGGATCATGGATGCATAACTTCTCCGAAGTGACTAAATCATTTTCCGAGTGAGTCATTCTATTAGAGGAAACTGAGTCATGGACCTGATTTCTCACCATTTTTGGTGATGTAATGATATCTTGGCTTGTTTAGAGGATATGTTTTCGAATCAATGTCTGATCTTCCATAATTTTCAGGATGTTCTGAGATACATCTTTGGATAGAATGGGTATGAAGTCAAATTTTGTTATTGGAACAAGAGTTTGTGCCTGATCTGGTCCTCCATGAGTTTCTAGTGGATACTAGCAGTTCTCTTATATCGGTACAGAGGAACTAGTCTGTTACCAGTTGTCTTCTCTGGTTTCCACTGTATTTGACTGGTGGTATTTATATTAATGAGTGGGGATTTTCATATACTCTCTTTCCACTATGTTTTCCTCACAGGCATTGTCTGAATATGTATGAATTTGACTCTGGTCATATTTGGTTTCCATCCTATTTGAATGGAATGTGTGAAATGCATCAGTAGGTGTTTGTGCCTACTTATAGCTGGTTTCCACCCAATTTGTATGGTGAGATTTTTGCACATCAGCAGGTGTCTATGCCTGCGTATAGCTGAGTTCCACCCAATTGGGATGATGGGCTTGTTGTGTATCAGTAGATATCTACATCTGCCTATAGTTTTCCACTCTGTCTACATGGTGGGACCAACGAGCATTAACAGGAATGTGAAGGTGCTTGTATAATGCCACCCTATTTTTGTGGTAGGATTAAGTGGAGGGGGAAGATTCATATATCTTCCCATTTAATACTACCACATTTGTAAAATAGAGCTTCTCCTCTGGAACCTGGGTGATAGCATGTTCTTGGTTATATATTCACCTCCCTTGGTGGGAGGCCCGAGGGTCACAGGTCTCTTGGAATTTTAAATGTGCCCTTGGTATAAGGTCCTCTTCGGCGGGATGAGGCCTAGTCATCCGGTGTTGATGAAAATTATCTCTGGTGGGGGACCATGAGTAGGAACCATGTGCAATTGAGATGAATCTTTAAACATAGACTTCATTTTTCTCCCTAAGATAAGGGAGGTACACATTGTCACATTTTGGGGACAATCTCCCAAAACGGTTTGAGATGACCACCAGAGCCGCCTTGTGCTGGGGTGCCGACAGCGACTGAAGAGGCGGCTGGAGGACCTTTGTATGCTGGAGGGCTTGTCTTGCATCCACCAGCATAGGGAGAGTACCATTTAAGTGGTACTCGTTTATCATCATGTTGGACACCCAATGTTGAAAACGTTGGGTAGGTGTAGAGACCCGAAGCCTGACGTACATGGACATTACATTACTTTTTCGGAATACTTAGTACATAACAAAAACACATACACAAGGATCGTAATAGTTTAGTGTCTTTGGAAACTCGGAATAAAATCTTCTAATCGTGGTGAAAGATCTTCAACATATCCCATAAAGATCTTCTTTTTTTTACCTAAAACCTTTTTTTATATCCTGGGGAAAAGAAAACATAAAAGGGTGAGCTCAAATGCTCAGTAAGGGTAAACAAAAGAAATATCAATCACATCGTATTCATAAGAACATAACATTTTGGAAATCATAACCTGCAAAAGAGAGCATAATTTCATAACATGGGATAAATCATGGTAGTGAAATGTAATCACAATAATCATAACTTAAAACATGAAACTTTGTGGCATTCACACATAATCATAGAGAATCATTTCTTGTTAGTCAAGACTCATTGCCAAGACTATCTTAGTGGACAAAGTCCCTTTCTGAATCGAGTAACCCTCGTTTCAGTCCTGTTTCACTGAACCGGTATAACCTACCGTTCCAGCCCTGTCTATCTCATGAGATATAAAATCTTTACCCAATGCATTGGAGGGAGATATAGGTCCCACCCATCTCATAATGAATCCTTTCTTATGTGTGCCACGAAATCTTAAAACATACATCATTGCATAACCCATATAATAAAAATGGGATTCTTAAACAACATGACATCATAAAACAATTCATATAAGATAAAGGAATTCATAAAAATGTTTCCATCACAACATAATCAAATCCATGTAATAATAGGGATAAAAACAGAACCCTTTTATTATCTTATATGGAAAATAATTTTGATAAAATACTTGAACTCCATTCTTGAGGAAAATATCCTTTCTACTTCAAAAACATTTTTCCTTTCATAACATGTCATACAACTTTAAAATAAAAGAAGTTGATTAAAAATAAACTTGAAAACTTGTAAAGGAAGTTTCTTGGAAATAATGTTTTAAAAATCCATTCATGCCGTATAAGTTAAAAAAAACATTCTTCATACTTTTGTCGGAAAAGTCAAAAAGTACCTCGTACGACAAAAGATTCCTTTCATACATATTACTAAAAACTCACCGAAGGGTAAAAATGGATTTTAACAATTGTAGTTGGATAGAAATAATATTACATATTGATGAAACATGGATGTGGATGATAAAATACACCCCAGTAAATACTTACGAATAAACAATCTCGGATAAAAATGAGATTGTGATATTTCCCTTACCTTATGTCCGACTTGCTTTGTAAGTGTCCGAACCTCATGTATAATGATTTAAATCATGTTATTGACTTATTACAGAATCATACTCATTGTTATGATATCATATATGGTTTCTTATGAATTTATATTATCCGTTCTTTTGTAAATTCCATGTTAAAGAAGCGTTTTGGGTAAAATCGTTTTATTTATCGTAGCTATTTTGACTTGTTGTTATTGACATTATTATTACTTATATCATGATTTACTTACTTCCAGAATATAAAATATGATTTATATATCATATATATTCAGTATATATATATATATATAGATAAATGAAATGAAAAACACCGCTCATGGAGACGGTAGTCCGTACGTACGCATGAACGCTGTTTTACTTTCCTTATTGTATTGAAATGGAAGTAAGTAGATGACATACATATATATATATACATAAATCCAGTAGCTTTATAATGTCATATATTTCATTATTATTTCTTATATATACTTTATAATCATTCTTAAATGGTTAACATGGAGAATGAATCTCATCGCGTCGTGGAGACGGTATTCCGTACGTACGCACGAGCGATGATATCATTTCCATAAATATTGAACTGAATTGGAGTGGATTATACAATATATCAGAATCAATATGATGTTGTAATAACTATGTATAGTTATTCTTTACACCATTATACCCATCCATGTAAGGTGGTGGTGGAAAATAGATTACACCACGGCGTGGAGAAGGTATTCCGTACGTACGCACGCGCGGTGATTTCTTTTTCCGTAGGATAGATAGATGGTGAAATAGGGTTGTTTCATACTTATAATAACATATCAGTATATTAGTGATACTGATGTTATTACTTCATAATGAAACAACCTAAGAAGAAGTAGTGGAAGAAGAAATAAAGATGAAAGAATTGGTAACGGTAATTACCTCTTCTTTGAAGCGCCTTTTGGAGACCTCCTTTTAGGGAACTAAAATTGGTCTTTGAGGAAGACCAAAACCTCTAGGATGTTGCTAGGGAAGTGGAGAAGAGATTTTGGCAGGGGTTGGCCGAGCTTGAGTGCTCAAATTGGTGTGAGGAGGAGGGGGAGGAGGTGCCCTTTTATAAGGGAGGAGAGGGGCACCTTAGGAATATCTCAAAATATTATTTTATATTAAAATAAAAATCGGTTTATAATGGTTCCAAAGGGTCTTATTTCGAAGCTAAAGTGGGGATGGGTCGAAATCCTATCAACCAATAGGATTTAGACAAGTTTAGGTTATTATTTTAACCTTATCAATTAGATTTAACTCTAAGTTAAATAATTTAACTTTTACCGTGTCTTTTTGTTTTCTTTCACTATATGGTTAATACACTTACTATAACATGCCAAACGAACCCCAAATTGTTTATTATTAATATATATATCCTTATCTAAGTCATTTGTCCGAACCTTAGATTTTTAGGAATAAAATAACAATTAATAATATAATATTTGATTTAAAAACTATTTTGTGTCAATTTTGACACTATTTGATATATGATTTTTGTGAAAGTCATAACAGAATTATATGTTCGAACCAAGTTGATTAAATCAACAATAATATATCATAGTAACCTAGAAAATTAGTGGAATTCATAAAAAGTCTCAAATTACATTCATTTGAGTATTTATAACATCAATTATGTTAATATTTCCTTAAAAGGGTAATTACTGCATCATCGTTGTGTCATAAATAAATTAATTTATTTAAAGTCTAAAAATTATAAATAAAATATCATTATGTAGGAAATCGTTTTATATTTCTAATGAATATTTATAGTCGAATTTATCTTATGTATAACCCCATATTAAAAATGTTTTAGTGAATAAACTTTGATTTTAACTCTTTTAACTCTTCTTTGAATTAAATAATAATAAATGTCCTAATCTAATCCAAGTGGGCCTAAATGATAATATTTTACACTTAAGGTTGTTTTTGGTCGAGATACACTTGTCCAATAGAGT
The DNA here is from genome assembly GCA_963277665.1 of Viscum album. Classification (NCBI taxonomy): domain Eukaryota; kingdom Viridiplantae; phylum Streptophyta; class Magnoliopsida; order Santalales; family Viscaceae; genus Viscum; species Viscum album. The sequence continues at coordinate 9,828 of CAUJRU010000586.1, forward strand.
TAGGACATGTGTTAGGGTAATATTAATATCATTCTTACCCTTAATTACCCTATTTACTTTTAACCGTGGTAAATAAAAGTAAAAAGTTACTATTCACCAAAAATTATGTTCATCTCATTGAACCACATTTTACTTACTGAAATCAACCGTGTCTCTCGGATTTTTGAAATTCCATTCACAGAAGCGGTAAAATTAAGTTTTATGAAAAATTCAGTTTTTTAACTACCACTTAGTAGTTTCACTATTCATAAAAAAATGAAGGTTTTCAGAAAAATGCCAAAATTTCATCCTAAGCTATATTTCATATTCCGAATTCAAAAATGAATTCTATTTTACCAAATTCATAACATAGAAGTTGCATTAATTAATTTTATAATTAAATCCCGCTGTTAAAACAAATAGCGTGTTTTTAAGAAACAATATCTATCAAAAGATTGACACTTGATTATGTCTGGTTTAAATGTGAAATTACATCCAATGACCAACATTGTATTAAATTGTAAAAATATATTCTAAATATACTTTAAAACCACTCAAATTAATAATTTATCACTATTAATTATTTCGATTAAAAAAGTTGTTTTTAATTATAATTTAGTAATTTTCACTATTCATCAGAATATGAAAGTTATCCGAAAAGTACCAAAATTTCACCTTAGGCTAAATTTGATAATCCGAATCCAAAAATGAAGTCCATTTTGAGAGCTAAATTATCTAGAATTTAAAAAGTGGTTATTACTATTCATAACGGCTAGTTTTAATAATATTTCGTGAAACTCAGTATTGCGTACTACACAAGCTATCGAGGAAGGTTGCGATTGCGTGTAATGCAAGGAAAGTCAAGGATGCGTGTTCTGAAAGATCCTTTTGGTGTAGCGTACAACACAAGGCTTTAATAAAATTAAAAAGAATAGTTTTTTTTATAAAATCTTGGGCTGTTACATTCTACCCCCCTTAAAATGAATTTCGCCCTCGAAATTCATCGGGGTTATAAATGGTTTACTATTCGAAAGTTTCTTTAATAGAAACCCACATCGTAAAAAGTAATATCAAAACCAATCTTTAAAAACAAAAGTATGAAACGTAACGGTTACCCAAATAAACTAATCATTGGGTTTCCACATAGGTGAAAATATGGGTATGGAAGAGAAATCTAACCATCATGTTCTGATGGAGAGTGGTAGAGAACATGGCTATGGAAAAGCCAGTAATCACAAATCCATATATTTGTGATGATATAAGGTACCATCTGATTCATCAGGTATAAGATCACTAGGACAACATTTTTGGTTTTCAAGATCATTTCCCTAAAGTTGAAAATTTGAATTAGAATAAATACTTACTTTATTTTGGTACAATCTCACTGTTGTTCGTGCCTTTAACAATTTCCACTTCATCTCTTAAATAAATGAAGTTGAATTTGTTATTCATGAAGTGTTAGCAGATCATTTGATAGAATGACGGGTCATTCCATCTGTCTCAAACAAAAGGTTAGCAAAAATTATATGCATAAGTCGATCTATAGTGAGATTAATCATATATGGTTCCTAAAATGGACTTATACTTCATATATCATACTGCTTAATATAATAAAACTTGTTTCTACAAAACAGGGACTTCCTGTAGGCCAGTGGTAGGCGATAAAGGCCAGTCGCACTTCGGTTGTGGGTTCGATTCCCACAGCCTTGTCCGAAGCGATGGGCTGTCGCCCGTCCTGTAGGTTGTCCTTTTTCCAAAATAATATCAACATAATCCATTCCAATCTTTTAGGCTTATCCATAATACTGCAGTCGACTCTCATAATATAGTGAAAATGATTACCATAGATTTAACACCATCATCGATCCCCATATATCATAAGATATGTTTTGTTGGTCACATTCCAAACATTCAAAGTCCTTAATCGTGTATTCTCTTGAATACCTTAGTGAAAACATGAATGCAGTTAAAAGTTAACACTTTTCACATACAAAAATCCTCAAAATTCTATATACTCAAACCATGATATCACTTAGTCCTTATATCAATCATGAGCTCATGAATACTGTTAAACATTTCATTTTCATGTTTTCCCTTCATTATGCGCATATCATCCACTTTCCAAAAAAATATCTGAATAACCCTTCATTGTTACTCATACCATTCATCATAAACTTTCAGAACTTAAGGAAAGACAACAGTGTAACAATCCTTAGATGTCTTTTTATTCTATAGTACAACATTACACTTGATAAACATGTAATCATTCCACTACATTCTTAAACCATTGACCGAGCTTCAACAATTCTTTCATCTCACATATCATTTGTAGTCTCTTCATCATCATCCACATAAATACTTCACATACGACCATACTGATTATCTTCATGAGACTTTCCCTTAGGGCATTGGTTTGCATAATGCCCGTACATTCCACAGTTAAAACATTTAACCATTGTTGATGTCGTAGCAATACCATTATCCTCATCCATGTTGTTAACTGAACCTTTTCCTTTGCATTTATTTGCTTTGTGTCCTTCTTTTCCACACCCAAAGCATCTTCCAGTTCTTTTGAAACATTATCCTTGATGCCTCTTCCCACGTGATTTACATAGGGGAAATTGAACTTTCTTTCCTCTATGATCATCATGAAACTCCATCTTTCTCTTATTAGCTGAGTCAGGAAACTTACCAAATTTTACTTTATTGATCATATTATGAGATTGCTGATTCGGCATAATAATGATGTTTGGACTTCCAAATCCCATTTCATTATGAATAATATCATTCCACTGTCCATCATATCCTCTATTATCGTGAATCATCTTGTTTCCAGCCATTTTCTAAAACCCAAAAAAGAATAGTGTGAGAGGAAAAAATCATAATAAAGGGGGAGTAACTTCAATATCTAACATCTTAGGTTTAATTCTATGATTGTTAGCATAATTCTAGTACTATAACCTATACGTATACTTAACCTTAGAGACATCCCTAGACATACCTTAGAAATATCTCTAGGGATCTCACTAAAGTTCTCGCATCCTAGTTTCCAAAGGTTGACTAAACCTTTCCTTTGATACCAACTGTAGAGACCCGAAGCCTGACGTACATGGACATTACATTACTTTTGCGGAATACTTAGTACATAACAAAAACACACACACAAGGATCGTAATAGTTTAGTGTCTTTGGAAACTCGGAATAAATTCTTCTAATCGTGGTGAAAGATCTTCAACATCTCCCATAAAGATCTTCTTTTTTTTACCTAAAACCTTTCTTTATATCCTGGGGAAAAGAAAACATAAAAGGGTGAGCTCAAATGCTCAGTAAGGGTAAACAAAAGAAATATCAATCACATCGTATTCATAAGAACATAACATTTTGGAAATCATAACCTGCAAAAGAGAGCATAATTTCATAACATGGGATAAATCATGGTAGTGAAATGTAATCACAATAATCATAACATAAAACATGAAACTTTGTGGCATTCACACATAATCATAGAGAATCATTTCTTGTTAGTCAAGACTCATTGCCAAGACTATCTTAGTGGACAAAGTCCCTTTCTGAATCGAGTAACCCTCGTTTCAGTCCTGTTTCACTGAACTGGTATAACCTACCGTTCCAGCCCTGTCTATCTCATGAGATATAAAATCTTTACCCAATGCATTGGAGGGAGATATAGGTCCCACCCATCTCATAATGAATCCTTTCTTATGTGTGCCACAAAATCTTAAAACATACATCATTGCATAACCCATATAATAAAAATGGGATTCTTAAACAACATGACATCATAAAACAATTCATATAAGATAAAGGAATTCATAAAAATGTTTCCATCACAACATAATCAAATCCATGTAATAATAGGGATAAAAACAGAACCCTTTTATTATCTTATATGGAAAATAATTTTGATAAAATACTTGAACTCCATTCTTGAGGAAAATATCCTTTCTACTTCAAAAACATTTTTCCTTTCATAACATGTCATACAAATTTAAAATAAAAGAAGTTGATTAAAAATAAACTTGAAAACTTGTAAAGGAAGTTTCTTGGAAATAATGTTTTAAAAATCCATTCATGCCGTATAAGTTAAAAAAAACATTCTTCATACTTTTGTCGGAAAAGTCAAAAAGTACCTCGTACGACAAAAGATTCCTTTCATACATATTACTAAAAACTCACCGAAGGGTAAAAATGGATTTTAACAATTGTAGGTGGATGGAAATAATATTACATATTGATGAAACATGGATGTGGATGATAAAATACACCCCAGTAAATACTTACGAATAAACAATCTTGGATAAAAATGAGATTGTGATATTTCCCTTACCTTATGTCTGACTTTCTTTGTAAGTGTCTGAACCTCCTGTATAATGATTTAAATCATGTTATTGACTTATTCCAGAATCATACTCATTGTTATGATATCATATATGGTTTCTTATGAATTTATATTATCCGTTCTTTTGTAAATTCCATGTTAAAGAAGCGTTTTGGGTAAAATCATTTTATTTATCGTAGGTGTTTTGACTTGTTGTTCTTGACATTATTATTACTTATATCATGATTTACTTACTTCCAGAATATAAAACATGATTTATATATCATATATATTCAGTATATATATATATATATATAAATGAAATGAAAAACACCGCTCATGGAGACGGTAGTCCGTACGTACGCATGAACGCTGTTTTACTTTCCTTATTGTCTTGAAATGGAAGTAAGTAGATGACATAAATATATATATATATATACATAAATCCAGTAGATTTATAATGTCATATATTTCATTATTATTTCTTATATATACTTTATAATCATTCTTAAATGGTTAACATGGAGAATGAATCTCATTGCGTCGTGGAGACGGTATTCCGTACGTACGCACGAGCGATGATATCATTTCCATAAATATTGAACTGAATTGGATTGGATTATACAATATATCAGAATCAATATGATGTTGTAATAACTATGTATAGTTATTCTTTACACCATTATACCCATCCATGTAAGGTGGTGGTGGAAAATAGATTACACCACGGCGTGGAGACGGTATTCCGTACGTACGCACGCGCGGTGATTTCTTTTTCCGTAGGATAGATAGATGGTGAAATAGGGTTGTTTCATACTTATAATAACATATCAGTATATGAGTGATACTGATGTTATTACTTCATAATGAAACAACCTAAGAATAAGAAGTGGAAGAAGAAATAAAGATGAAAGAATTGGTAACGGTAATTACCTCTTCTTTGAAGCGCCTTTTGGAGACCTCCTCTTAGGGAACTAAAATTGGTCTTTGAGGAAGACCAGAACCTCTAGGATGTTGCTAGGGAAGTGTAGAAGAGATTTTGGCAGGGGTTGGCCGAGCTTGAGTGCTCAAATTGGTGTGAGGAGGAGGGGGAGGAGGTGCCCTTTTATAAGGGAGGAGAGGGGCACCTTAGGAATATCTCAAAATATTATTTTATATTAAAATAAAAATCGGTTTATAATGGTTCCAAAGGGTCTTATTTCGAAGCTAAAGTGGGGATGGGTCGAAATCCTATCAAACAATAGGATTTAGACAAGTTTAGGTTATTATTTTAACCTTATCAATTAGATTTAACTCTAAGTTAAATAATTTAACTTTTACCGTGTCTTTTTGTTTTCTTTCAGTATATGGTTAATACACTTACTATAACATGCCATACGAACCCCAAATTGTTTATTATTAATATATATATCCTTATCTAAGTCATTCGGCCGAATATTAGATTTTTAGGAATACAATAACAATTAATAATATAATATTTGATTTAAAAACTATTTTGTGTCAATTTTGTCACTATTTGATATATGATTTTTGTGAAAGTCATAACAGAATTATATGTTCGAACCAAGTTGATTAAATCAACACTAATATATCATAGTAACCTAGAAAATTAGTGGAATTCATAAAAAGTCTCTAATTACATTCATTTGAGTATTTATAACATCAATTATGTTAATATTTCCTTAAAAGGGTAATTACTGCATCATCGTTGTGTCATAAATAAATTAATTTATTTAAAGTCTAAAAATTATAAATAAAATATCATTATGTAGGAAATCTTTTTCTCTTTCTAATGAATATTTATAGTCGAATTTATCTTATGTATAACCCCATATTAAAAATGTTTTAGTGAATAAACTTTGATTTTAACTCTTTTAACTCTTCTTTGAATTAAATAATAATAAATGTCCTAATCTAATCCAAGTGGGCCTAAATGATAATATTTTACACTTAAGGTTGTTTTTGGTCGAGATACACTTATCCAATAGAGTTAGGACATGTGTTAGGGTAATATTAATATCATTCTTACCCTTAATTACCCTATTTACTTTTAACCGTGATAAATAAAAGTAAAAAGTTACTATTCACCAAAAATTATTTTTATCTCATTGAACCACATTTTACTTACTGAAATCAACCGTGTCTCTCGGATTTTTGAAATTCCATTCACAGAAGCGGTAAAATTAAGTTTTATGAAAAATTCAGTTTTTTAACTACCACTTAGTAGTTTCACTATTCATCAAAAAAATGAAGGTTTTCAGAAAAATGCCAAAATTTCATCCTAAGCTATATTTCATATTCCGAATTCAAAAATGATGTCTATTTTACCAAATTCATAACATAGAAGTTCCATTAATTAATTTTATAATTAAATCCCGCTGTTAAAACAAATAGCGTGTTTTTAAGAAACAATATCTATCAAAAGATTGACACTTGATTATGTCTGGTTTAAATGTGAAATTACATCCAATGACCAACATTGTATTAAATTGTAAAAATATATTATAAATATACTTTAAAACTGCTCAAATTAATAATTTATCACTATTAATTATTTCGATTAAAAAAGTTGTTTTTAATTATAATTTAGTAATTTTCACTATTCATCAGAATATGAAAGTTATCTGAAAAGTACCAAAATTTCACCTTAGGCTAAATTTGATAATCCGAATCCAAAAATGAAGTCCATTTTGAGAGCTAAATTTTCTAGAATTTAAAAAGTGGTTATTACTATTCATAACGGCTAGTTTTAATAATATTTCGTGAAACTCAGTATTGCGTACTACACACGCTATCGAGGAAGGTTGTGATTGCGTGTAATGCAAGGAAAGTCAAGGATGCGTGTTGTGAAAGATCCTTTTGGTGTAGCGTACAACACAAGACTTTAATAAAATTAAAAAGAATATTTTTTTTTATAAAATCTTGGGCTGTTACAGTAGGTGAGGGGGTCCTCCTCTTTCTTGAGGCCCCAAACGCTTGAGAAATCACTGATGTGCATGTCTGTGTGTGTTGTTGGGATGCCATTTGGATTGAAGGTTTCTCTATGGGAACCTAAAATATACATATATGACATAAAGACCACCAAAACTCGTCAAAGTAGCATTATTTTAAACATATTCATATTGTAAATTCAGCCTGGCCCCCTTCCCATTTTCTTTTTCGGTGGAGCGAAGGGGCTTTAGTGGGTTAAGACCGCCACCTTGCTTAAGGATTCCGGTCGGGTTCACCATTCTTTCCACCTACAAGGTGGTGTGTTTAAATCATATCAAGGAGAAAAAAATGGTTTGACGTGCAGTATCCTTCTTTCTTTTATCATTGGGGTAGAACCACCACCTTGTTTAAGGATTCACATTGGGTTCACCATTTTGGTTCCGAATCCGAGGTCGTGCATTTCTGGGTGGTGCAAAAATGGAACGACTGGGATCATCACCCATCCCTTTTCCTATAGAGATGGGTTCTCATCTAATTCACCAATCCTTTTGTTTCTATCCATTCAACATCATTATCCTTTAAATAAGGTTGGATTAACCCTGTGGGAACTTTTGGTCCCAGCGGGCAATTGCATGGAGGTCAAGAACATGTGCAATCGGTCCTTCGTGGATATAACTTCTTCATATGGTCTCTAATAGGTTATTCATGGAGCCAAGAATGCCCAATGACCCTAGTATCTAGGATTCATGGACCTTCTTTCCAAAGGTAGGTGCTCGTTGATTAATGATTCAGGCAACGACACTTAAGGACTCCATTGGTCAAGAGGATGAGAGGTCAGGCTCACCGCACCCTTTAGGGGGATGATTGTTTCCTGTTCTAGGACTCTCTTATATATTTAAGTTGTGTTCATATGTTCTTGAGTCCTTGGTTCATTCTAGAAGAGTGTGTCCACATGCTACCCTTGGTTTTCAAGATCGTCGTAGGCATGCGTATATTTGATTCTACAGAGGGGATGCTGACTTGAGCCATATAATAAGGAACTCTGAAGTTTATTTTCATCCAGAGGGGGATAGAAGGTGACTTGGTGTTGGGATCAGGCCCATAATAAGGGCTTATTATGTATCCTCGGGAGAGGAATCAGAACCCACATAATTTAAATTGGTATAGGGGTTTACGCATGGAAACTGCCCATTTAAAGGGGCATGACTGGCTAGAACCTTTATGGATGGGCACCCTTTTTGAGATTGGGCCTTCTGGTAGGCATTCTACGTATCCCAATTTGATTAGGTATCACATTTCTTGTAGTTCAGATTTTTTGGGGCTTACGTGTGGGAGTCTCCCACATAAAGGATTCATAATTGGGTTGACCCTCTTGGATGGGCACCCTTTTGAGCTTGGGACTTCTAGTAGGTGTCCTACATATCCCAATTTTATCAAGAATCATATTTCTTATAGTTCATATGGTGTGAATGTAGTAATCCTAACAAACATCTAAGACCATGTGAGTCATGATTTGTGTGAGAAATAAGAGGGTGTGAAATATTAAACAATGCACATGCCTCCTCCCCTGTTGTAGGGGGAGGGAGAGCCAGTGGCGGAAGAGGTTGGGCGACAATGGGAAAGGGCATAGAGAAATGAACCTTTCAATGTGAATAGACATTGAAGGTCACGTGGCCCTGCCTCAGAATATTGGGAAATTAACTTAATGGGAGGGCCCTGAAATACGTGTTGGGAAGGGGAGGAGTTTTATCCTCGTCAAAAGGGGAGCGAACATAACTCCTTTGACTTATCAACATTGCCCATTTAATGTAAATGCAATTGATCACCCTTAATACCTAGAATGGGGAGGTTCACATCAGTGTCCCAAGGTTGAACTCTAGGTTACCATGGGAAGGTAGACCCACAGGCATTCTCGATGCCCAAACCATTGTGGGGATAGCCTTCGTGACTCTGAATTCCATGTTTATGAAGACTAAAAGGGGCATGCTGGTGCGCCATATGGTCAGATCATACAGGTTCAGTGGATTTGGTGGATGCTTTTCCCTGGTGTCAGAGGACTGGTTGGCGGAGGGATCATGGAGGACTGGACGGTAATGGAAGGGAAAGGTTGGGACAAGAGGAAATAATACCCAAACATACCCCATTCTACGTACGGGTTTCTTATGCGGGATGAGGGAGGATCTGCATACCATAGTGCTATGCAGGCAGAGGGGTCGTCCGCATACCGATGCGGTACTCGATCACAGGTATATACAACCACGTACAATAGTGGTACATGGCTTATCACACAGCTTTAGGTTCCATCTGTGTACTGATGTAGTATGTGGTGCCTAGTTCAATCCACATAGCGGTGCACTACGTGGAGCTCCATTTTGAAGGAGGGTCTGGGGGATTATCGTTCGTGAGGAATTAATACGCGATAAGTACATGGTTTTCGGATCACCAGTTTGGTTCTTGGATCTATTATTATTATTAAATTCTCCCATTTTATAGTTCATGGCCAACTGTACCTGTGGAGAATGAGGTTTGTTATTTGGGTTTCATTGATGAATCATGATGGAAGCTGAAGTCTTCTCTGAACTCTTTCTTTAATCCTATGAGTCCCCTTCAAGCCTTCGTCCTTCGTCCCTCATCCTTCTACGGTGCTCCCTTTTATTGAGAATCGGGACACATTTATCTATTGGGGATGTGACACTGTTTGCGGAGGCCAGTGCAGATATTTTGACCCGCAGAAAACTCGATCAATCGAGGTTTGCGGAGGTTTCTATTCGTGATAATGGTTCGCAGAACCCTACTATTTCACTTCACCCGCAAACTGATGAGTTCGTGATATGGTATGTGGATTGACTTCATGCGCATGAGTCTTGTAGTGACATAGTTCATGGTCTACCTTGCTCGTTGGCCATCGCCTTATAGGACAATGGTTCGTGAATCGTTACGCGTACCTGGTGGTTTGCGATTCAGCAGGTCCGCGTACCTTTCTTAGTGATGGTACACAGGCCACTTGAAATTCATTTAAAACATGAATCTCTTCAAGTTTTTTCTAAATATTGCAACTCAATTTTAGTTCATTCACCTTTCTAGACTTGTAGAAGTGCTTGATTCCTTCTACAAAGAAAATTTGTGGGTATTTTATTCCATTTAAGAATTTTCAGAACCCTACAGAGGGTTCTAGGGTTCTTTATGATTTTGAGGATTTTTTAGGGTTTTCACCATTTTTTAGGTTTTTCGGGGTGTTTTATGTTTTCGAGGATTAAGGTAGTATTATGAATTTCCATGGTTTTAGGGGTTTTATGTTTTTAGTAATTTAAGGGCTTTTTTAGGAACATTATGGTTTTTTTGTGTTTTTAGGGATTTTTATGGTTTTTTTGGTTTTAAGGTACTTATACTTATTCAATGTTTTTTGGGGTTTAAAGGGATTTTAGATTTTTTTATTATTTTACAAGTTTTTATAGATTTTAGCGGTTTAAAGGATTTATAGGTTTTGTATTTTCTACGGTTTTTAGCGTTTTTAGGTTTTAGGGGATTTAGGTGTTTTCGGTCTTTATGGTTTTCTTAGGGTTTTTTCTGGTTTTATGGTTTTTAAATTTTAGAAAATTTTATGGGTTTTTTAGCATTTTTATAAGTTTTTTGGGTTTTTAGTGATTTTGAGAGATCATTGGTTTTTTTATAGTTTTTATGGATTTTATGGATTTTTGTTTTTTAAGGGGTTTATGTATTTTTAGGATTATAAGGTTTTCATATGGTTTTTATATTTTCTAGTGTTTTTCATTTTTTTAGGATTTTAAGGGAATTTTAAGCATTTTTTTGGGTTTTTATAGGTTTATGGATTTTGAGGATATATATGGTTTGGAGATTTGTTTTTTTTATGGCTGTTTTTTAGTTTTTAAGGGGTTTAATAGTAATTTAGCATTCTTTTACATTTTTAACAACTTTAAGAATTTTTTATGTTTTTAGTGGGTTTTAGGGTTTTTAGTATTTTTTATGGCTTGGGTGGTTAGGGTTTTTTTTATTGTTTTAGGGGTTTTACTATTTTTAGCATTTGGGTTTATAGGGGTTTTAAGTGTTTTTAGGTTTTTAATATTTTATTTGGGTTTTCAAGGGTTTTTATGTTTTTATGGATTTTTATGGCTTTTTAGGTTTTTTTATGGTTTTTAACAGTATGATGGGTTTTAGGGTCATTAAGGTGTTTAGGGGTTTTATGGATTTTTTTTGAATTTTGAGGGGGGGGGGGTTATTTTTTTAGGGGTTTTATGGTTTTTTATAGTTTTTAATGGTTTTATGGGTTTTTAGGGTCTATTAACGTGTTAGTGGGTTTTATTGTTTCTTGGGATTGTATTTTTTTTAGGGTCATTAAAGTTTTTGGAATTTTCAGGTTTTTTGGGGTTTTAAGTGTTTGTAGGTTTTTGAGGTTTTCTTAGGGGTTTTGAGGGTTTTTTATATTTTAGGGATTTTTAGGGATTTTTAGGATTTTTATGGTTTTTTATGGATTTTAGGGATTTTGAGATAATGTAGGGATTTTATAATTTTTATGGTTTTTAGTGTTTTTAGTGATTTTTTAGGTTTTTTAGGGTTTTTAGGTTTTTAGTTTTTTTATTGTTTTTTGGGACATTTGAGATTTTATGGTTTTTTTGGGTTTTTAGGGTATTATAGGGTTTTAAGGATTTTTGAATTTTTAGTGTTTTTATGGGTTTTTATGTTTTTTAAATTTTTTTTATGGGTTTGAAGGGTTTTTGGAGTTTTTGTTAGGTTTTTGGATTTTTTTGTGTTTTTAGGTTTTCTTAGGATTCTGGTGGTTTTGTGAGGTTTTAGGGGTTTTAGGGTTTTTAGGGGTTTTTGTGTTTTATGTTTTTAAGTGTTTTCAGTGATTTTATGTTTCAATGGTTTCTTTTTATTTTTATGGGTTTTTATTGTTTTTTCTGTTTTTAAGGATATTTTTGGATTTTTTAGGATTTTTATGGATTTTAAGGGTTTTACTTAATTTAAGGTTTTAGGGTTTTTTTAGGTTTATTCTAGTCTTTTTTGGTTCTTAGGGATTTTTTGAGTTTTTTATCATTTTTAAGGGTTTTTATAGTTTGAATATTTTTATAGTTTTAAATTATTTTAAATATTCTTAGTGGTTTTTAGGGATTTATGGTTTTCTAGGGTTTTAAGGATTTTAAGGTATTTTATTTTATTTTTTGCGTTTTAGGGTTTTCAGTTTTTTAGAGTTTTTAAAGGTTTATAAGGTTTTTTGGATTTTTAGGGGTTTTAGGTTTCTTTAGGTTTTTAAGGTTTTCTTTTGGGTTTTAAGTATTTTAATGGTTTTTTAAATTTTAAGGATTTCTAGGTCGTTTTTAGAATTTTTATGGTTTTTAGTTTTTTTATGGATTTTGAGGTTTTTTATGGGTTTTAGTGTTTTATGGGTTTTAATGTTTTTTAGGTTTTAAGGTTTTATTAGGGTTTTCCTTGGTTTTAGGGTTTTTACGTTTTTATTGATTTTTAAGGCTTTTTTATTTGGGGGATTTTAAGTGTTTTTAGTGATTTGGAAGTTTTTACGGTTTTAAATGATTTTTAGGGTTTCTTTGTTTTTTTTTGGCTTTGGGTTTTTATTTTTATTTTTTAGGAGTTTATGGGTTTTAATTTTTTTAATGGTATTAAGGGATTAAAGTATTTTTAGAGTTTTTAGTGGTTTTTTGGGGGGGTTTTATGGATTTTATGGGGTTTTATGGTTTTTAGGGGGTTTTATAGTTTTTATGGGTTTTAGGGATATTAAGGTTTTTTGTGTTTCAAGGGGTTTTAAGTTTTTTATAGTTTTAAGGTTTAATTAGGTATTTTTTAGGGTTTTTATGTTTTTCTATATTTTAATATATTTTTATGGCTTTTTTAGGATTTTTTTTGTTTTTAGGGATTTTTAGGGTTTTAAGGGATCTTTAGGGATTTGAGGGTTTTTAGGGATTTCGACATTTTTAGTTTTTAGGCCTTTAAATGTTTTCTTGGTTTTTATGTTTTTCTTAGGGGTTTCTAGGTTTTGGGATGTTTTATGTTTTTAATGATTTTTAGGGATTTTTTAGATTTTTATAGTTTTAGGGTATTTATGGATTTTGATGGTTTCTTGGGTTTTTAGGGTTTTTAATTTTTTTAATGGGGTTTTGGGGTTTTAGGATTTTTTTTGATATTTTAGGGTGTTTTTGGTTTTTTTTATTTTATAAATGTTTTGTGGTTTTTAAAGGTTTTTTAGATTTTTAGTTAGTTTTTAGGGTTTTTATGGGGTTTAAGGTTTTAAGGTGTTTTTTAGTATTTAGGTTTTTTAGTGTTTTTCCTGCTTTAGGTTTTTTAGGTGTTTATGTGTTCTTGGTTTTTAATATATTCATAGGGTGTTTCAGGGTTTTTAGGGTTTTTTTACATTTTTTGGGGGTTTTAGGTATTTTTAGGATTTTATGGTTCTGTATGATTTCTAGGTATTTTTAGGGTTTTATGGTTTCAGATTTTTTAGTATTTTTTTGGTTTTTAGGGGTTTTATATTTTCTTGTTTTAATATTTTCTTAGGGTTTTTAGGGTTTTGCAGTTTTTATCTTTTCCTTTATTTTTAGGGCTTTATTGAATTTTTTGTTTTTATGGTGTATGGACTTTAAAGGTATTTAGTATTTTTAGGATTTTTATAGTTTTATGGGTTTTAGTGGTTTTTTTGAGTGTTTTATGGTTTTTATATTTTTAGAGATTTTTAACATTTTAGGGGTTAAAATTATTCTTAGAAATTTTTGTAGGGTTTTCTGGTTTTTAGGATTTTTAAGGTTCTTGGGGTTTTTATTGTTTTCAGGGTTTTTAGGGGTTTCAGGGTTTTTAATGTTTTTAGGTTTTTATGGGTGTTATGTTTTTTTAAATACTTTATGGTTTCTGTGGGTATTTTCTGAGATTTTTATATTTTTATGGGTTTTATGGATATTTTAGGATTTTTGGGTTTTTTTGGGATTCTAAGGGTTTTTAGGGATTTTTAGGGTTTCTTGGGTTTCTTGGGTTTTTTTTGGTTTTTTTATGTTTTTAAGTTTTTTTGTGTTTAAGGGTTGTATAGTTTTTTTAATGTTTTTAGGGGTTTAAATGGATTTATAGAGTTTTTAGTGGGTTTTTATGATCGTCATGGATTTTTGGGGTTTTTGGGATTTATGGTTTTTAATGGTTTTTAGAGGTTTTCTTGTTTTTAGAGAAATTTTAGGGTTTTTAGAGTAGTTAGAATTTTTGTTTTAGGTGTTTTTACGTTTTTTTTATATTTATATTCTTTTTTCATGGTTTTTAGTGTTTTTTACATTTTTATGGTTTTTTATTTTTTTATATTTTTTTTTGGGTTTTTAGGTTTTTATGGATTTTTAGGGTTTTAGTGTTTTATGGGTTTTAGGGGGTTTGAGGGTTTTTAGTTTTTTTTATGTTTATTGGGGTTTTAATTTTTTTTACGTTTTTATCATTTTTTAGGGTTTTAGTGTTTTTACGTTTTTTTGGATTTTTAGGTCTTTTTAGGATTTTTTTAGGTTATTATAGATTTTAAGGGTTTATGGTTGTTATTAGGGGTTTTATAGTTTTATTGAGTTATTGAGTTGATTTTTATAGTGTTTTATGGTTTTTTTAGTTTTTAAATTTTTCTTGGGGTTTTAATGGGTTTTTTAGTTTCTATTGGTTTTTCTAATGTTTTTTGGAGTTTTTTGGTGGGTATTCGAGTTTTTTTGGGTTTTACTATTTTTTTTTGGTTTTATTATTATTTAAGGGTTTCTAGGGTTATAGTTTTATTACATTTTTTAGGTGAATTAACTTATTCTTATTTTTTAATGGTTTTCTTAGTAGTTTTCGGGGGTTTAGTTGTTTTCATGTTTTTTGGGATTTTGTGGATTTTTTAAGTTTTTATAGTTTCGTATGTTTTTTTGGGTTTCTAGAATTTTTAGTGTTTTTTTGGATTTTTATGGGTTTTAGGATTTTATGTTTTTTTGGGCTTTTGAGTTTTTTAGGGGTTTATGTTTTTTATATTTTTTGTATTTTTTTAGGGTTTTAAATATTTTTTCATGTTTTAGTGGGTTTTACGGTTTTTATGGTTATTTAGGAATTTTAAGATTTTTAAGGGTTTTTAGGGTTTTTAAGGGGTTTATGGAATTTTAGATATTTTTTAGGGGTTTTATGGTTTCAGTGGTTTTTTGGTTTTTTCGGGTTTTAAGTGTTTTTAGGTTTTTATGTTTTTCTTAGTGGATTTTAGGATTTTTAGAGTTTTTAGGCTTTATGTATTTTTAGGTCTTTTTAGTATTTTTATGGGGTTTTAGGTTTTCTTGGGATTTTATAGTTTTTATCGTTTTTTTATGATTTTTAGGGTTTTAAATATTTTTAGAAATTTTAGGTTTTCAAGGGTATTATTTTTTTTAAGTTTTTAATGTTTTCTTAGGGGTTTCGGGTTTTTAGTGGTTTTTATTTATTTTTGTGTTTTTTTGTGATTTTATATATTTTTATGGATTATTAGGTTTTTAGAGATTTTGTGGGTATTTTTATTGTTTTTAGGGGTTTAGGGTTATATGGTTTATATGGTTTTTTTGGGTTTAGTGTTTGTTTTTGAACTTTTTAAGTTTTTAAGGTTATTAAGAGTCTTTTAATGTTCCTAAGTGTTTAAAAACAATTTAGAATTTGTATTGTTTTTATGGTTTTAATGGTTTTTAGAGTTTTTTAGTGTTTTTAAGGGTTTTAGAGGGGTTTTATAGTTTTTGGGGGCTTTTAGGGTCTTTTAGGATTTTCTAGGTTTTTTAACATTTTTAGGATTTTTGGGATTTTAAATGATTTTAGGTTTTGATGGGTTTTTGGGTTCATAAGGTCTTCTAGGGTATATATTTTTTAAGAGTTTTATGTATTATCATGATTTTATTGTTTTATTAGGATTTTTCTGGGTTTATAGAGTTTTTTATTTTTTGAGGGATTTTAGGTCTTTTAGGATTTTTATGGGTTTTAGGGTTTTAGGGATTTTGAGGGTTTTGTGGAATTTTTTAGGGTTTTTAAAATTTTATGGTTTTTTGGGTTTTGGGGGAATTTTTTGTATTTTTTAGTGTTTTTACTATTTTTTAGAGTTTCTTAACTTTTTTAGTCATTTAAAGGGGTTTTAGAGTTATTTTGGGATTTTAGGGGTTTATGGGTTTTTAAGGATTTTAGGGGGTTTTATGGTTTTTTCGTGTTTTTAAGTTCCTTTTTACGGGTTTCTCCTTTTTTATATTTAGGGTATTTAATTATTTTTAGTATTTTATGGTTTTATTTGGGTTTTTTAGGTTTTTAATGTTTTTTGAAATTCTATGCTTTTATGGATTTCTAGGGTTTTTAGTGTTTTAGGGGTTTTGGAGTTTTTTCGATATTTTAGCTATTTCTAATATTTTTTTTGGGTTTGAAGTGTTTTTATGTTTTTAATTTTTTCTAAGGGTCATGGTGTTTATGGGTTTTTACATTTTTAGAAATTCTTATGGTGTTTTAGGAATTTTATAGTTTTTAGGATATTTTTGGATTTTGAGGGCTTTGGGGTTTTTAGGGGTGTTAGGGTTTCAATGGTTTTGTGGGGTTTATGGTTTTTCAGTTTTTTAGGGTTTTAAGATTATTTTATAGTTATTTAATGTTTTTAGTACTTTTAATGGTTTAGAGTTTTTATTGGCTTTAGGGTTTTAAATTTTTTCTAGGTTTTCTAATGATTTTAATGGGTTTTAAGGTTTTTAGTGTTAAAGGGGTTTTAGGGTGTTTTTAGAGGTTATAGTGTTATTAGTGTTCTTAGGGTTTTAGATTTTTACATGTTTTCAAGTTCTTTAGGATTTCATAGTGTTTTTA
Source organism: Viscum album (assembly GCA_963277665.1). NCBI lineage: Eukaryota > Viridiplantae > Streptophyta > Magnoliopsida > Santalales > Viscaceae > Viscum > Viscum album. Next base: position 26,881 of record CAUJRU010000586.1, read on the forward strand.
AGGTTCTTTGGCTTTTAAGTTGTGTTTTTAGGGTTTTATAATTTTCCTAGGAGATTTTTTGGTACCTAAGGTTTTTAAATTTTTAGTGATTTTAGGTATTTTTATGTTTATTATTGTTTTTATCATTTTTAGGGATTTTTAGTGTCTTTAGGTTTTTTATTGTTTTTTTATTTTATGGTTTTTTATTATTTTGTTGTTGTTTTTTCCGATTTATGGTTCGTAGTGTTTTTTAACATTTTTAGGGGTTTAAAGGGTTTTTATATATTTGAGTGGTTTTTAGGGTTTTAATGGGTTTTAAGGTATTTTATGGTTTTTAAGTGTTTTATGGGTTTTAGGGGTTTTATGGGTTTTTGGGACTTTTAGGATTTTGAGTATTTTTAGTAATATTTAGGTTTTTTAGTGGTTTTATATTTTTTATGTTATCAAGGTTTTCTTTATATTTGTTAGGGTATTTAGGGTTTTTTATATTTTTATTTTTTAGGTATCTTTGATGGTTTTTTTGGTTTTTAGGGTTTTTATGGATTTTTAGGGTATTATGATTTTTAGGGGTTCTATGGGTTTTTAGCGGTTTTAGATTTTTAGGGGTTTTATGTGTTTTTATGATTTTCATGTTTTCTTAGGGGTTTTATTTTTTTTATGGATTTTCCGGTGTTTTTTGTAATTTTTTATGGTTTATTGAGTTTTTTGTGATTTTGAGGGGTTATAAGGGGCTTTATGGGTTTTTTTGAGTTTCTAGGGTTTTATGGTTTCTTAGTGTTTTAACCTTTTTAGGGGGTTAAAGGGTTTGTATATATTATTTATTGGATTTAGGGGTGTTTTGAGTTTTTTATTTTTTTATGATTTTTTAGGGTTTTAGGGGTTTTGGGTTTTTAGGGATTTTAACAATTTTTTAGGTTTTAGGGTTTTTAAGTGTTTTTATGTTTTTATGGTTTTTAGGTTTTTTTTATGATTTTTACGGTTTTTATGTTTGTAAGGTTTTTAGGGGATTTAGGATGTTTATGGGTATTTAGTGTTTTCATGCAATTTGAGAGCTTTTTGGGTTCCTTGGGTTTCTAGGGTTTTTTTTTAGTTTTTTTTGGGTTTTTAAGGCTTCTAAGAGTTTTTTACATTTTTGGCAGTTTAAAGGGTTTTTGTAGTCATTTTTTGTTTTTAGGGAATTTATGGGTATTTATTGTTATTTATGTTTTCTAGTGTCTTTTTTTGGTTTTTCATGTTTTTAGGTTATTTGGGTTTTTAGCAATTTTTAGGATTTTTAGGGGTTTTAAGTGATGATAGGGTTTTAAGGTTTTCGTATGGGTTTTCAATCTTCTTAGGGTTTCTTACGTTTTTAGGGATTCTTAGGGGTTTTTAGGAATTTTAATGTTTTTAGGGATTTTGAGGGTTTCTATGGGTTTTTAGGGATTTAGGGTTTTTATGGGTTTGTTTGGGTTTTGTGGTGTTTTTTGAGTTTTTTTATGTTTTCAGGGGTTTCAAGATATTTTTGAGTTGTTTTGTGGCTTTTACGGTTTTTAATTATTTTAGGGTTTTAAGGTTTTTATTTTTTTCATGCTTTTTAGGGATATTATTTTGTTTTGGGGTATTATAGGGTTCTTTTGTTTTTAGGTTTACTAGGTTTTTTATGTGTTTTTAGGATTTTAGGGGTTTCATAGGGTTCTTATGGGATTTTCATTTTTATATATTTTTAGTTCTTTTTAAGGATATTTTTTGGTATTTATGTTTTTAGGGATTTTGACGGTTTTCATAGTTTTAGGGATTTTGAGGGGTAATAAGGTTTTTAGGTTTTTATGGCGGTTTTGTGTTTTTTTGGTTTTTAGGGGTTATTATGGTTTTTAGGTTTTTTAGGATTTTTAAGGTCATATTAGGTGTTTTAGGGTTTTCATAAATTTTAGGTTTGTAGGGGTTTTATGTATTTATAGGTTTTTAATGTTTTCTAAGTGCTATTTATGGGTTTTAGGGTCTTTTACCTTTTTAGTAATTTCCGGGATTTTTAAATATTATTATGGTTTGAAGGATTTTTCCTGATTTTGGGGATTTTTTGGTTTTTTTTAGGGTTTTTTTTTGTTTTTTTGGGTTTTAGCATATTTATGTGCTTGAGGTTTAAAGGGTCCATAAGTTTTTATGGTTTTCTCAAGATTTTTCTTGGTTTTAAGGTATTTTACGTTTTAATATTTTTAAGGTAATTTTAAAATTCTTATTGTTTTTTTTGTTTTTAGGCATTTTTATGGGTTTTATGGTTTATTTGTTTTTATGATTTATTAGGTGGTTATGTTTTTTTTAGTTTCTTAGGTTTTAAAGGTTTTTATATTTTTTTTATCAATTTTAAGAATTTAATGTTTTGTATAGTTTTTAGTTGGTGTTTAGATTTTTATGCGTTTCTATGATTTTTATGGGTCTTAGGTGGTTTTATGGTTTTTGGGGATTTTTTTGGTTTTATGAAAATTTATAGTTTTTATGGTTTTTTCATCCTTAAGACTTTAGGGGTTTTATTTATTTTCAGGTTTTTATGTTTTTATTAGTGTTTTACATTGCTTTTTATTTTTTATGGATTTTTTGAACTATTAAGGATTATTATTAATTTTTGGGTGTTTTCCAGATTTTGAGGGGTTTTAGTGTTTTTAGGAGGTTTTGGATTTTTTTTTGGGTTTTGTACTTTTCATGTTTTATGGGTTTTAATAATTTTTGTTTTTAAGGTTTTATTATGTGTTTTAATTATTTTTAGTGTTTTAAAATTTTAAGGGATTTTTATAGAGTTTTAGGATTTTAATGGGGTGTTAATTTTTTAGGGATTTTGGGGGATTTTGGGTTTTAGTGTTCGTAGGTGTTTTAAGGGTTTTTACATATTTATGGTTTTTTTTATTTTTTTGGGGATTTTCTGTTTTTTATATTTTTTTAACATAATTATGGGTTTAAAGTATTTTTAGAGTTTTTAGTGGTTTTATGGTTTTTATGTGTTTTAAGGGTGTTATAAGTTTTTATGGGTTTTTATTTTTTCAGTTCTTTTATAGTTTTCTAGGGTTTTAAGATTTTTATGTTTTTAGGGTGTTTATGTTATTTTTATTTTTTACGGTTTTATATGGGGTATTTTGGGTTTATTGGTTATATTATTTTTAGGGATTTTAAGGTGTTTTTTAGAATTTTTAAGGTTTTTAAATGTTTTTAATGATTTTAATGTATTTTAGGGTTTTTGTGGGGTTTTATAGTTATTGTGGTTTTTGGTTTTTTAATTTTTTCTAGCGATTTTAGTGGTTTTATTGTTTTTAGGGTTTTTATAATGTTTTAGGCATTTAAGGAGTTTTAGATTATTTTAGTGGGTTTTATTGTATTAATGGGGGGTTTAGGGGGTTTAAGGATTTTTTTGGTTATTAGGGTTTTTATGTTTTTAGATTTTTTATGGTTTTTAGTGTTTTTTTCGTATTTTGGGATTTTATATGTTTTTTGGTTTTTAATGTTTTCTTAGGTTTTTCCTAGTTTTTAGTTTTTTTATGTTTTAGGGATTTTTATGATTTTGTTGGATTTTGAGGTTTTTAAGGATTTTGAGGTTTTTAGGGTTTTAGGGTTTTAAGGTTATTAGAGTTATTGTCAGGTTTTGGGGGTTTAAAAGGTTTTTTAAGATTGTATTGGGTTTTTAGGGTTTTTTATGGGTTTTTAGGGGCTTTATGGTTTTTAGGTTCTTTATGTTTTTTAGTGTCTTTATGACTTTTTAGAGTTTTAGGATTTTTAGGTTTTTAGGGGCTTTATGTGTTTTACTAATTTTATGGTTTTATTAGTGTTCTTCATGGTTTTTAAGAATTTTTTATGTACTTTTAGGGAATTTTTAGTATTTTTATTGGTTTTTTGGTACTTAGGGATTTTGAGGGATTTTAGGATTTTCTAGAATTTTTAGGTTATTTATATTTTTTGTAGTGTTTTAGGGTTTTTTTAGTTTTTAGGGTAGTTAAGGTTTTTTTTCGTTTTTAACATTTTAAGGGTTTAAAGGGTTCTTAAAGTTTACAGTAGAATTAATGGTTTTTATGAATTTTATGGTTTTTAAAGATTTCAAGTGGTTTTATAGTTTTTAGTGGTTTTAGTGGTTTTAGTGTGTTTTAGATTAGTTAACGTTTTTTGAGTTCTTGGTGTTTTTTTTATGTTTTTGGGGTTTTCTTATGATATTTATTGTTTTTAGGGTTTTTAGTGATTTTGTGGTTTTTTGGGGTTTTATGGTTTTTATGGTGTTTTGGGATTTTAGAGTTTTCTTGAGTTTTTAGGGTATTATGGTTTTTAGAGTTTTTTTCCATTTTTAGGGGTTTAATGAGTTTTTATAATTTTTAGTAGGTTTTTTGGGATTATTTTTGTTTTTTGGGTATTTAATTGTATTAGTGGTTTTTATGGGTTTTTGGTTTTATGGGTTTTAGGGTTCTCAGCATTTTTAGGTTTTGGGGGGTTTTAACTGTATTTATGTTATTAATTTTTTTCTTAGGAATTTTAAGGGTTTTATTTGGATTCTACTTTTTAAATAATTCTTGTTGTGTTTTTAAGATTTTAATTATTTTTTTCTGGTTTTATGGATTTATTATGTTTTTAAGGATTTTTATAGATTTTATGGATTTTATGGTTTTTTGGGTGGTTTGCGTTTTTTAGTTTTATAGGGTCTTTATGATTTTATAGTGTTTTTTTAAAAAACTTTTAGGGTTTTAATGGGTTTTTTTGGAGTTAATAATAAATTTTTATGTTTTGGGGGTTTTTTTGTGTTTCTGTGGTTTTAAAGATTTTCATGGTTTTTAGGGGTTTTATGGTTTTTATAATTTTATATGGGTTTTGATTTTATTAGGCTTTAGGGGTATTAATTGATTTTATGTTTTAATAGATTTCTTAGGGGTTTCTAGGGTTTTATGATTTTTTATTATTTTTATGGTTTTTTAGGGTTTTTAAGTTTTTTTGATTTTTTGGGTTTTTGTGGTTTCATTGTGTTTTCTATGGTTTTAACAATTTTTATAGTTTTTTAAAATTTTAGGGGTTTAAAGTATTTTAGAGTTTTTAGTTGGTTTTAATATTTTTCATTCATTTTATAGTTCTTAAAGTTTTGTGTGGTTTTAGTTTTTTCGGGTATTTTTAGGGGTTTTAGGGATTTTAGTATTTTTTTTGTTTTTAGGGGTGTAAAGTTTTTTTATGTTTGTAATTTATTCTTTGGGGATTTATATTTTTTAAGGTTTTTATTTTTTTAGGTATATCTTAATATTTTTATGGTTTTTATGGTTTTTAGGGACCACGAGGGTTTTAGGATTTTTGGGGGTTTTAGGGTTTTTATGTTTTTTTTCGTGTTTTAATGATTTTTTAATGTTTTGGGGGGTTTAAGTTTCTCTATAATTTTTTTAACATTTTTAAGGTTTTTTTAAGTTTCTATTTTTTTGTTGGATTTTATGGTTTTATGGGTTTTAAGGTTTTGAGTGTTTTTTATTGTTTTTAGGGTTTTATGTTTTTTAGTGTTTATTATGGTTTTGTAGAGTTTTCTTATGTTTTTTTGGAGTTTTATGTGTTTTTAGGTTTTTATTTTTAGGGTTTTTCAAGGTTTTTATTATTTTTTATGTCTTCAGGGTTTTTTATTGATTTTTTAAATTTTTTTGGATTTTTAGGGTTTTTAGGGATTTTGAATGTTTTTTAGGTTTTCTAAGTTTTTATGGTTTTTTTTCTTTTTGGGTTTTTTTGGGTTTTTTGTGTTGTTAGGGGTTTTTCATATTTTTAGAGTTTCTTGATTTCTTTAGGGGTTTTAATGGGTTATAGAGTTTTTAGTGTCTTTTTGTATATATGTATGGAGTTTTAGGGGTTTTAAGGGTTTTATGGGGTTTTTAGTGTTTAGGTTTTTAGGGTATTTTAGTGTTTGTAGGATATTTTATAAATTTGTGGGGGTTTTAAGTGTTTTTTAGGTTTTTATAGTTTTCTTCGTATTCGGTAGGTTTTTTAGGGGTTTTTTCATTTGTACAGATTATTATGATTTTTTTGGATATTTATGATATTTTATGGGTTTAGGGAATTTGAGGAATTTTAGGGAGGTTTAGGGTTTTTAAGGGTTTTATGGGTTTTAGCATTTTTTAGGGTTTTATGTGTTTCTATGTTTTTTCGGTTTTCATATGTTTTTATAGGTTTTTACGGTTTTTAATGTGTTTTTGGGTTTTATGTGGATTTTTTATATATTTTTTATGATTTTTTAGGGTTTTAGTGATTTTAAGGTTTTTTAGTGTTTTTAGGATTTTATGTTTTTTTATTTATGTTTTTTTGAGTTTCTTAGGGTATTTATGGTTTTTGGTGTTTTTTTATCATTTTTAGCGGTTTAAAAGGTTTTTAGTGTATTTAAGGGTTTTTGTGTTTTTTTTGGATTTTATTATTTTTTTGGTTTTAATAGATTTATGGGATTTAGGGTCTTTTTAGGGTTTTGGGTTTTTTGAGTTTTATGGGTTTTAAGAGTTTTTAGGGTTTCATGTTTTTTAGGGTTTTCAGGGTTTTTTATTTTTTAGGTTTTTAGGGATTTTTAGGGATTTGTTAGGATTTTTATAGTTTTTTGGGTTATTATGGACATTGATGATTTTTATGGTTTTTAGGGTTTTTTTTGGTTTATAGGATTTATTTGTATTTTTTGGTATTTTTTTGTATTTTATGGTTTTTGAGAGTTTTTAATTCTTTAGGGGTTTAAAGGGTTTTGAGAGTTTTTTGTGGGGTTATTGGGTTTTTATGGGTTTCGGGGGGGTTTAAGGTTTTAAGGGTTTTTATAGGTTTAGGGGTTTAGGGTTTTTAGGGTATTTCTAGTGGTTTTAAGGTTTTTAGATTTTTTTTGGGGTTTTAGGGGTTTTTAGGGGTTTTATGTGTTTATAGTATTTTAAGGTATTCTTTTGGAATTTCATGGATTTTACGTTTTTTTATTTTTTTAGGGATTTTAGGGATTCTTTGTGATTGTTTGGGTTTCTAGGGTTTTTTGGTATTTTGTGAATTTTTAGGGTTTTTTTTGTTTTTTGGGTTTTAAGGATTTTTTTCTTGTTTTTTTTGTTTTACAGTTTTGGAGGGTTTATATCATTTCCAATGGTTTAAAAAAATTTATAGTTTTTAGGGGGTTTAGTGTTTTAATGGGTTTTTATGGATTTTATGGTTTTAAGGGTTCTTAGGGATTCGTACTATTTGTATGGTATTTTTAAGAGTCTTAGGGGTTTTATCTTTTAATGGGTTTTTTAGGGATTTTAAGTGTTTTTAGGTTTTTATTATTTCCTTAGGGTTTTTTGGGTTATTTACAATTTTAGTGATTTTTTTTTGATTTTTATGGTTTTTAGGAGTTTTAGAGATTTTGACTGTTTTAGGGATTTTAGGGGTTTAGGGTTTTTAGGGGTTTTAGAATCATTTTGTTTTTTAGGGTTTAAGTGATTTTAGGTTTTTTAGATTTTCTCGTGGTTTATTTTATTTTTTTACATTTTTTGGGATTTGAAGGATTTTTTAGAATTTTTATGGAATTGTAGAGATATTAATGATTTTATTATTTTTAGGTTTTTTTGGTTTTTTTAGTTTTATATTGTTTTTGAGTTTTTTAGGTTTTTAATGTTTTTATAGTTTTTTTAGATTTTGTATGTTTTTAAATCATTTTTTTTATTTTTTATTGTGTTTTAGTTTTTATAGGTTTTTTGGGTTTTATTGTTTTTAGGGGGTTTTTTGGTTTTTTGGGGTTTTTTGGGGTTTTAAGGTTATTTTAAAAAAAATTATGGGATTTAGAATTGTTTAGGTTTGAAGTTTTTATATATTTTTAATGTTGTTATAGAGTTTTCAGGTTTTTAGGGATTTTTATGTTTTTTATGGTTTTGAGGATTATATGGGGTTTTTATTATTTTTAGTTATTTTGAGAGTTTTTATGTTTTTTATGGTTTTGTGTGTTTTTAGTGTTTTCATATATTTAGGTTCTTTAGGGGTTTTAATGTTTTTTTAAGTTTTTAATGTTCTCAATGGGTTTTTTAGTGTTATAGGTAATTTTATGTTTTGGGGGATTTTGGGGTTTTTTAGGATTTTTATGGGTTTTAGTGTTTTTTGGTATTTTAAGGGTTTTTTGGGTTTTAAAGGGTTATTGCCATTTTTAGGGGTTTAAAGTATTTTAAAATTTTTATGTTTTTCTTAGGATTTTTCCTTATTTTATGGTTTTTTCTAATTTTATGGATTTTTAGGGATTTTTATTTATTTTTATGGTGTTTAGTGTTTTTATGTTTTTATAGTTTTTTGTGGTTTTCAGGGTTTTAAACATTTTAATTTTTTTAAAAAAATTAATGGCTTAATGTTTTTTAGAGTTATTAGTGGTTTTTATGATTAAACTAGGTATTTAGGGTTATTTAATTTTTTATTTGGTTTATAATATTTAGAGGTTTTAGGAGTTTTAGGTACTTTTAGGGTTTTAGGATTTTTATCAAGCTTTTTGGTTTTTTAGGTGTTTTTAAGTTTGTATGGTTTTTATGGGTTTTCATGGTATTTAGGTATTTTATGTTTTAGGGACTGTTAGGGTTTTTAATTTTTTATGGATTTTAGGGTTTTATGGATTTTGATAGTTTTTAATGGTTTTGGGTTTCCGGTTTGTAAGTATTTTTTATCATTTTTAGGGGTTTTAAAGGTTTTAAGTGCTTTTTGATTTTTAAGGTTTTCATATAGGTTTTAAGGTTTTTTTTGCTTTAATGTATTTTTAGGATTTTTTTAGTATTTTTTAGGGGTTTTATAGATTTTGAGGGATTATAGGGGTTTTCAATGTTTTGAGGGGTTTTCAGGTTTTATGGGTTTTAGGGGTTTTTGATTTTTTTTTGTTTTTATGATTTTTTTATAGTTTTTAATCATTTTATAGGTTTTAGGGGGGGTTAGATTTTATGATTTTTTGTAGTTTTTAATCAATTTAGGGTATTTATGGTTTTTTGTATTTTTAGGTTTTTATAGGTTTTTTAAAAGTTTTCATGTTTTTTATAGGTTTTTTAATTTATTTGGAGTCTTTTTATTTTTAGTTTTTTTTTTCAGGATTTTTTTATTGTTTTTGTGGTTTTTAGGGTTTTATCGATTTTTTGGGATTTTTGGGATATTTGGGTTTTTCAGTTTTTAGGTTTTTAGGGGTTTTAAGTGTTTTTAGGTTTTAATGGGGTTTTAAGGTTTTCAAGGTTTTTTTGAATTCTAGGGATTTTTTGGTTTTTTATTATATTTAGGGTTTCTATGTATTTTGAGTGATTTTTGGTATTAGAGTTTTTATGGTTTTCTATGGTTTTTTTGAGTTTTTAGTGGTTTTCATGGTTTTTTTTGAGTTTTTTAACATTTTTAGGGTTTCAAAGGGATTAAACATTTTTAGAGGTGTTTTAGGGATTTTATGGGTTTTTAGAGTTTTTTTTTATGTTTTTAGGGATTTTATTATATTTTAGGGTTTTTAGGGGTTTAAGTTATTTGATGGTTTTTAGGGGTTTCCTGCTTTTTAGGTTTTTAGGGGTTTAAAGTGTTTTTAGTTTTTTAATGTTTTCTTAGTTTTTTCAGTCTTTTTAGGATTTATTTCATTTTTTAAGGAATTTTAGGGATTTGTATGGTATTTATGGATTTTGAGGATTTTGAGAAGGTTTTACTATTTTTTTTTCAGTTTTTAGGGGTTTTAATCGTTTTGTTATTTATAAGGGTTTCTAAGGGATTTTCTTAGATTTTAATTTTTTTATAGTTTCAGTGATTTTTAGTTCATTTTAATGATTTTTATGGTTTTTAGTTTTTTTAGTGTTTTTGGGGATTTTGAGGGTTTTTGGGGTTTTTAGGGTGTTATGTTTTTTTCGTGTTTTTAGGGTTTTCTATTTATTAGGTTTTATGGTTATTTAGATATTTTTAATGTTTATATGGGTTTAAAATCCTTTAGAAGTTTTAGTGGTTTTTGGGTTTTTTAAGGGTTTTAGGGGATTATTTTGGTTATTAGGGGTTTTTAGGGTATTTAAGATTTTTTTGGGTTTTTGAAAATTTCTAGGATTTTAAGAGGTTTTAAGTGTTTTTTGGTTTTAAGGTTTTATTTGTGGTCTTCAAGGTTTTAGGGTTTTTACATTTTTAAGGATTTTTAAGGGTTTTCTATGATTTTTATGGGGTTTTAGTAGTTTAGGGATATTAAGGGGCTTTAGGTATTTTATGGTTTTTAGTATTTAAAGGGATTTTAGTGTTTCTTAGTTGGGGGGGGGGGGGGGTAAGTGTTTTTTGGTTTTTCAGGTTTTTATTATGGTTTTTCAAGATTTAGGGTCTTTTATATTTTTAGTGACTTTAAAGGATTGTTTAGTATTTTCATGTATATTTAGGGTTTTTAGGGATCTGAGGGGGTTTTGGGTTTTTAGGGTTTTCAGGGTTTTTAGGGTTTTTATGGTTTTATGGTTGTTTTGGTTTTTAGGGTATTTTTGATTTATTTGGTGGTTTTAAGGGTTTTTAGAGTTTCTTTAACACTCTTAGGGTTTTAAACGGTTTTTAGAGTTGTTGTCATCTTTTCTAGTTTTTTTGGGTGTAAGGGTTTACTATGGATTTTATGGGGTTTTATGGTTTTTAGAGGCTTTAGGTTCTTTTAGGGATTTTAGGTTTTTTAGGTTTTTAGGGGATTTAAGTGTTTTTAGGTTTTCTGGATTTCATAGTGTTTTTAGGATTTTTGGGTTTTTTTACATTTTTATGAATTTTTATAATTTTTATGCTTTTTAAGGGTTTCCGAGATTTTGAGGTTTTAGGGTTTTTATTGATATTGTGGTTTTTAGTGTTTTTATGGTTTTAGGGATTTAATGTGAATTTAGGTTTTTATTGTTTTCATAGGATTTTTAGAGAATTAATGGTTTTCTTATTATAGTGATTTTTATTTCATTTTTAGTATTTTTATAGGTTTTATATTTTTGAGAGGTTTTTCATGTTTTTAGAGGCTTTTAGGGGTTTTATGTTTTTTTTTGTTTTTTATGGTTTTTTTGGAATTTTTTATGGTTTATATTATTTTAATTTTTTAGTGGTTTAAAAGGGTTTTAGAGTCTCTAGTGGGTTTTAAGGGATTTTCTGGGTTTTTTAGGAAATTTATTTTTTTTAGGTATTTTGATGGGTGTTGTGGTTTTTATGATTTTTTGGGTTTTTGTGTTTTTTTGGTTTTTAGGGGGTTTTAGGGGTTTTAGGGATTTTAATGTCTTATTAGGGTTTTTAGGGTTATTAAAATTTTTATATTGGTAAGGGTTTTATGTGTTTTTAGGTTTTCAATGTTTTCTCAAGGGTTTTATAAGTTTTAGGGTTTTTACCTTTTTAGGAATTTCAGGTATTGTATTTTGATTTTTATGGTTTTTAGGATTTTCAGGGATTTTGATGGTTTATTTAGTTTATTTTATTATTTTTAGGGGTTTTTAGAGTTTTAGCGTATTTAGGTGCTTAGGATTTTAGCATATTTAGTTTCTGAGGGGTTTTAGGGTTTTTATGGGTTTTTTGTTTTAATGGTTTGTTAGATTGTTATGTTTTTTGAGTTTCATAGTGTTTTAAGGTTTTTAGAGTTTTTTTTCCATTTTTAGGGTTTTTAAGGTTTTTTTAGTAATTAGTCGGTTTTTATGTTTTTATGGGTCTTTATGGTTTTTATGGGGGTTTATGTTTTTATGGAATTTTAGAGTTTTATGGTTTTTCAATTTTAGGATTTTATGGTTTTCATGTGCTTTTAGGTTTTTAAGGTTTTATTTGGGGTTTTCATTATTTTTTTTTCTTTTAGGGATTTTTGGGTCATTTTAAGAATTTTATGGTTTTTTTGTTTTTCAGAATATTGAGGGGTTTTAGTGTTTTAGATGGTTTTCTGGGTTTTATGGGTTTTATACTTTTTTAGGATTTTTGTGGTTTTAAGAATTTTTTTAACGTTTTATTATGGGTTTATGGATTTTTAGGTTTTTTAAATTTTAAGTAATTTTTTGGGATTTTTAGGCATCTATGGATTATTAATGTTTTCAGGGATATTGAGGGAGGGTTTGTGTTTTATGTTTTTAGGGGTTTTTTAGGTTTTTAGGTACTTAGTTTTTAGTGTTTTAATGTTTTTAGAGTTTTAAACGTTTTTAGGGGTTTAAAATATTTTTAGAGTTTTTAGTAGTTTTAGTGATTTTATGTATTTTTATGTTGTTATAATATTTTATGGGTTTTTTATTTTTTTAAGGTTTTTATCGTTTTTAAGGTTTTTATCATTTTTTGGTTTTTAGGGGGTTTATGTGTTTTTAGATTTTAAGGTTTTCTTGGGGGTTTTTAGGCTTTATACGGGCCATTATATTTTTTGGGATTTTTAGAGTTCTTTATGGATTTTAGGAATTTTTAATGGTTTTTAATGATTTTGAGGGGTTTATTGTTTTTGTGGGTTTTTAGAGTTATTATGGTTTTTTGGGTTTTCGAAGTTTTTTGGTGTTTTTAGGGGTTTTATTGTTTTTAGAGATTCTTAATTTTTTTAGGGTCATAGAGTTTGGACTGCTGGGTGCTTGGCAGTTTAACGTCCTACAGCTCGTACGAAAACTGCTTTTAGTTATGTCGATGAGGACGAAATACTCATAGTTTAGGGTCATAGTGTTTGGACCGTTGGGTGCTTGGCAGTTTAACATCCTGCAACTCGGACGAAAACTGCTTTTAGTTATGCCGGTGAGGGCGAAATACTCTTAGTTTAGGGTCAAAGAGTTTGGACTGTGGGGTGGTTGGCAGTTTAATGACATGTAGCTCGGACAATAAATTCTTTTAGTTATGCCGGTGAGGATGAAATACTCTTAGTTTTAGGTCATAGAGTTTGGACTGCTTGGTGCTTGGTAGTTTAACGTCCTGTTTCTCGGACGAAAACTGCTTTTAGTTATGCCGATGTGGACGAAATACTCTTAGTTTAGGGTCATAATGTTTGGACCGTTGGGTTCTTGGCAGTTTAAAGTCCTTCAGCTCAGACGAAAACTGCTTTAAGTTATGATAGTGAGGATGAAATACTCTTAGTTTATGGTCATAGAGTTTGGACCGTTTGGTTCTTGGCAGTTTAACGTCCTGCAGCTCACACGAAAACTGCTTTTAGTTAGGCCGGTGAGGATGAAATACTCTTAGTTTAGGTTCATAGAGTTTGAACTGCTGGGTGCTTGGCATTTTAACATCCTGCAGCTCGGACGATAACTACTTTTAGTTATGCGAAATACTTCTTCAGAAATCTCCCATTTGTAGGAGCGGTAGTGAACTGCTTGTCCATGGAGATCAAGGCATATGCCCCATTGGAGTAGACCTTTGTGTATAGCATATGGTCCCTCCCACTTTGGCTACAGCTTTGGAGGCTTCTTTCTGGGTATCATTTGGGTCCGAAGTACCAACACCAATTCTCCTTCCAAGAAAGACAGGAGACAAACCTTTTTATTGAAGGCTCATGTGATCTGGTTCTGATATACTTTCAGATGGTGAAAAGTGTACAACCACTTCTCATCTAGATATTCCAATTCACCTAGCCATTTTCTGATTCCTCATCATTGGATAACTGATTACAAATGTAACACGGAGCGAGGGAAATTGGAGCTCAATGGGTAGGACCACTTCTGTTCTATATACTAATGAGTACGGAGTAGCCCGAGTAGCGGTGCAGATTGTGGTTCGATAATCCCACAATGCATGGAGGAGTTTATCCGGACACAATTTTTTGCCTTTGTCCACCATTTTCTGGATAATTTTGGATATTGTCTTGTTGAAAGCCTCTATCTGTCTGTTGGCCGCTGCATGGTAGCGGGACGAGTGGTTAGCCTTGATACCATATTCTTGGTATAGTTTCTCCAATTCATCAGAGCAGAAGTTAGTTCTGTTATCTGTCAATATGGAATGAGGGAAACCAAATCTGGTGATGATACGGGTTTTCACAAATCTGACAATGTTTCTTGCCCCGAATTCTTTAAGGGGTATAGCTTCTGCCCATTTGGAAAAGAAGTCGGTTGCCATGAGGATATATTTCAGCTGTTTGGCTGTGGTGGGTGGATATGTTCCCATGACATCCATTCCCCATATGGCAAATGACCAGGAGTACTTAGCCTGATGAAGTAACTCCGAGGTTTGGTTTATGAAGTTGGCATGAATTTGGAATGAGTATTTTGCAGTAAAGTGCTCGCAATATCGTGCCACAGTGGGCCAATAGTACCCAAGCCTTCAAACCTGGAGGGAAAGCTTAGACCCCGACTGATGTACTCCACATATTTCGGCATGAACTTCATTCATGAGGAAAATGGTTTATTCTCCATCAATGCATCTGAGGAGGACTCCATTGAGGCCTCGTTTGTGTAAAACCTCTTGCTGACCCGCGCCGCCATATTGGACAAAGTTTATTGCCCTTCTCCATATTGGCTCTCGCTTAGTCCTGTCTGATGGAATTTCTCCCCATTGAAGGTAGTTTGCAATGGGGGTCATCTAGGTGGTGGCAGGAGCATATGGATCTGGGACATGACTGAATTCGTTGATTTCTTCCATCTTGTCCTGAACAAATGGCAGGAACCTTAGACGATGAGCAATACTGATAGTTGTTTCATCCCGTTCTAGGCTGGCTAGGGCTATGGCCGCATTAGCTAATGTGTTGGTCTGGGCATTCTGAGACCGGGGAATACATCTCAATGTTGGTTTTATGGAGAATTCTGCCATTAACCCTCGGACATGGTCAAACAGGGGAATCAGCTCCTCCTTTTTAATAGCATTATCACCATTGACTTGCTTGATGACCAGTTCTGAGTCACCTTTTACCTTATGGTATTGTACTTGTGCCTGGAGTGCGAGTTCCAAGCCTACAATGAGGGCTTGATATTCCTCTTCATTGTTTGTATATCCTTCTGACAGGAGGAAGGAAAATGGCAAGACTACCTTTTCTGGGGACATGAGTAGTATCCCCAAGCCCACCTTGTTAAATTTGGGATCTTCCATCCTCTTTCTAGTTTGGATTCGGGATGCACTGTCGAAGTACATTTCCCACGCTGGGAACTCCTCTTGAACCAAGAATATTTCTTCATTAGGTAGCTCGGCGTCCAGTGTGGTGGTCCCTGTTGAAGGGTGCTCGGCCATAAAATCTACTAATGCCTGGCTCTTGACAGCTTTCTGAGGCACAAACCGGATGTGTAAGTGTTGTAGGATGACTGCCAATCGGGACAAGAACCAAATCAGCATTGGGCGGCTAAGGATATACTTGAGCGGGTTACTCCGCAAGACCAAATGGACTTCATGATACTGCAGATAATGTAGAAACTTTTGAACTATGAAGACCAAGTCTAAACAACTATTCTCGATGTTTGAGTATCAAGTTTCAGCATCAATCATGGTTCAGCTAAGTTAATAGAGACTTTTTTCACTACCAGTGTCATTTTTCTATGCGAAGAAGGCTCCTAGTGACCGCTCTAAGGCTGTCACATATAGGATGAGAGTTCTTCCTTCAACCGGGGGAATGAGCACCGACATGCTTAAGAGGTACTTCTTTAGGCTGTCGAACGCCTCTTGGAAGTCATTTGTCCATTGGTAGGTAACCCCCTTTTTTATTAACCTAGTGAAGGGAAAACATTTTCTTGCTATTTTGGCTATGAACCGCCTGATGTAGGCCAGGTGTCCTTGGAATCCCCTCAAATCAGTGAGATTGCGGGGAGGTGACAGGCTAAGGATAGCCTTTGTCTTTTCAGGGTCTATTTTGATGTCACGATGGCGTACGAAGAATCCAAGGATTTTTCTTGAGGTAACCCTGAAGGCACATTTCAATGGATTCATCTTCAGGATATATTGTCGGAGTTTTTTGAAGACGTTTTCAAGCTCTGACAGGTGATCCGAGTTCTATCGTGATTTGACCACCAAGTCATCCATGTAGCATTCAACGAATCTCCCCAGGAATGGTTTAAAGATATGATGCATGGCATGTTGATTTGTGGTGCCAGCGTTCTTGAGACCAAAGGTCATAACCATGCAATAGAATATTCCTAGAGGGGCTCTGAAGGCAGTGGCTTATTCATCTTCTCGGGCCATCTAGATATGAATATACCCAGAATAACCGTCCAAGAAGGATAGAGCATCATACCCGTCCGTTTCATCGAGTAATAACTCAGTGATCAGGATCGGGGAATCATCTTTTGGACAATGCCAATTGACATCTCTAAAATCAATTAAAACACGAATTTGCCTATTTTTTTCTTGACAGGGATGATGTTGGCCAACCAAATGGGGTACTAGACCTCCCGGATGAATCCTGCTTTAATAATATTATCGACATTAGCCTCTATTTTGGAATCATGAGAGGGGTGCATTCTTCTGGCAGCTTGTTTATATCCTCAGTGGTCTTCTGGCATACCTAAGTGGTGGGTTTCCACTTCGGGATCGAGTCCCATCATTTCTGTGTAATTCTAGGAAAAAAATCTCGATGTTGCCTTAAGAAAGCAGTATATACCTCGTGCTCCTCGGGGGACAATGCTGCACTAACAAGATTGGGCCTCAGGTCTTCCTCGGTACCGAGGTTTATTTCCCTGAGCTCATCCACAGTGGTGGAGATACCTTCCTCAAATGCGGGAGGTGCATCACTGAGATCTTCCTCCTTTTCTTCTCCCAAATCCTCATCTTCTTGATCCTGTGAGGAGAGAGCTCTTTACTCGAGCTCCTAGGAGTCCGGAGGAAAGGAATTGTGGGCATCCTCACTCAAGTATTCACCCCTAATTTGAGGGTCAACGGTCATTTCTATACCTCTATGCTCGGTCGTCATGGCTGAAGTCATGAGGACAGTCAAGTGTGTGTCCAGGCATGGATCCCTGCTCTCAAAATGGTTGATGGGAAGTACGTAGTCTCCACCAAGCTGCCTAAGGGGGTCATCAGTAACTATTTCCAGACCATTTGGTGTGGGGATCCAGTAAATGCCATCGAGTGAAGGCTTCTTTTTCTTTTACTCATAAAACTCGGCATCAATGTAGTGCGACTCAGAGAGCTCAAAAGGGGCCTTGTCAGCGTGAAATTTCGCACTTTTTCCATTGAAGTAATATTTGATACACTGGTGGTAGGATTAAGGAACAACCATGTGCTTATGGAGCCCTGGCCTTCCAAGCAGGGCATTGAATGATGTGTTCTACTGGACCACTAGGAATTCCGAGTAGGCCACAAGGTCACCAAAATGGGTTTTCAGCTTGATTTGTCCCATTGGAATATGTTCACTCTTTTCATAACTCAACAGGGATGTGTCTTAGGGGATTAGGTCATCCTCACTGTATCCCAACTTGTGGAGTGTTCGTAGGGGAAGGAGGTTAACTCCGGAGCCATTGTCAATAAAGACTTTGCAGATCCCAACATCATTTAGTGTTCCAGACAAATATAGTGGTTTGATATGTCCCTGCATGATGGAATCTTCATCCTGATCGGTGAAGGAAATCACCACATTGCATTCAGCCGAGCCAGTCTTTGTCCAGTAAATCTCGGCAGCAGCTACCTCGTCTTGTAACTCCTGGGGGCTGAGCAAGGCTTCAATAAGCACCTCCCTGAGATCTGCTGACAAACTCAGGGCATCCAGGATTGACATCTTGGCTGGTACTGATGCTAGGTGCTTAAGGATATCGTATTTTTGCTCCAATAGCTGATGCTTCTCTGTTGGTGGGAGAGTTTTAGCAGGCACTCTAGGAGTTGGAGCACGCGACGAGGAAGGACCGGCCGTGGGGTTGGAGGTTGGCGGTGTTCCCACATTCTGAGGACTCAGCCCAGCTGGTCTGTTTGTGCGCACTGGGTGGCTAGAAATCTATTCCTCCTCTGATGGGTACCGCAGAATGACAGGGCCAGAGTGGCCACTTGTGGAGGTTGAGAGATATTCCTTCTCCTATTGATTATCTTGATGGGATCTCCCATGGGTTTCCGCGATATTAATGGTTTAGGCTGTGGTAAAACCATAGGGTTGGTTTCGGCTGCGAATGCGCCTTCCACGGTATCCCCTGCCTCTGCAATTTCTCCTCCCGACCCCTTGTGTTGGGAACTCAGGTTCATAACCATACCCTTCGTCAGGGAATGCTTCCATTAGATGAATGACGTTGATAGAACCAAATATTATCTCCTCATCCTGTGATAGGTCAACCTGGTTGGTTGTCCTAGATGGTGTCGTTTGGTGGGTCGGTTCCCGTGGTGCCAAGTTTGAGGGCATAAAATCCGACAGTGTCAGGGCTAACAATGTCCTGGTTGCGGACTACTCCTCTTTCTCTTTTCTCCTCCCTTTTTGATTACCCCTGGATGAACGGCTCGTGGAGGGTTGCAGTCTAGCGGCATTAGGGGTTGTTGGCGGCAACACGGGCAGCTGTAATTGAGCTCGGAGTATGCCCTGATCTCGGTTGATAGTCTTTCGAGTCATCCAGCTATCAAATCTCTTCCCCTTCTTGCTGGTGACTTCTTGCCACCCCTTCCCTTTGTCGGCATCGGTGGTAGAAATATATATCACATGTGCTGGGGGTGGTCCCAGTTTGACCTTCTTGGAGTCTACCATCCTTTGTAGGATGTCTTTGAAGATGAATCATTCCTGGATACTATTCCCTAACATTCTATGGTAGGGATAGTAAACCAGCATGTCATCATGGCCGACTTCTTCGAGCTTCCTTGGCTCTGGGAGGCGGAGCAAGTTGCAATTCATGGAAGTGATGAAATAGCCTCATACTTGGTCCTCTCGTATGGAGTATACTTTTTGTCTTCGTTCCTCGAACCGATTCCACTTATATCCTCTCTGATCATCCCGCTTGGGTGGAGGTGGATACGGATATACAGGGGGCCCTTGATGATTTGGTGGAGGCCTAGGAAGTAGAGTAGGCATAGGGGTTGGCTTGAGCATGAAAGAGGATGCTTCAGCTCTAATTGTTCACTTTACAGAAGCCTGTGAGGCTATTCGGGACTTCATATTGGTCCGCTTCAGGGAGTCTTCAATTCTATGGGTGATGGACGAGATATGGTGGAAGCCAGTGGTGCACTCCACTTGTATGAGTGGTGTTCACAGCTCGTCTCAAAGGTTATCAATTCATATGTCCAGCATCTCATTTTGGGGCATTGGCCTATTTAGAGAGTAGGTCAAACCTTTCCATCTAGCGATGAAATCTGAGACTCTCTCATTATCCCTCTGTTTGAAATTCATGAGGTCACTGACCTTTGTTTTGGGCAACATCGAGCTGAAGTGGAACAGGAACTGCAGTCGAAGGTCTTCCCAGTTTTTTATTGACTAGGTTGGTAGACTCGTATACCAGACAAAGGTAGATCCTTGCAAGGTCTATACGAAGCATCTAATTTTCACTGCTTCTTGTAGTTCTAGAGATCACATCATAGGGTCGCAATAAGACGCGTAGTGCATCAAGTTTTGTTCCGAATCACCTGAACCATTTCAAATAGGGAATCCAGGGCTCCCAAAATTTGGCGGAGGAGGCATATTGCTCACCCAATCTAGGTAGGGCTTCCGCTCTGGTGTTATCAGAGCACGTTGACCTTCCATTGCTTCCAATTGAAAAGTCAGTGCTTCGATGGTGCTGGTGAGTCCCTGGTTTACATATTTTTGGGCCCGATATTTGGCGGGTGTAGCCCAAGGCATTGCCAGAGGATCCGGCTTGGCCGGCACCAAGGGTGCGTATGCTATTTGTGACACCTTCAGAGGGTTCAGACATACTTTCTCCGGTTTCTTCTAAGTGGAGGGAAGTATTGGTATTCATCTGGATCCACATTTAGGTAATTGGATGGGCCGAGCGCCTCATTGGGAGGGAGCCCTGACCGTGCTTTGTTTGCCGAGGCAAACCTTAGTCTTTGAGGTGCACTTGCTGGAAGTGCAAGGTGTGGCTCTTCTTGGGAAGCACTTTCAATAAGATGTTTCCTCTGGAGTATCTCGGCGTTAAGATTCCTCATTTCTTTCATTTACTTTTCCTGTCGAGCGAACCTCTCTTCGAACGTAAGTGGCTCGTTTTTTATCGAGAAAATGAGGCAGGTTATGGGTAACCAGTCCTTTGTTCTTATCCTTATTGAGATATTTTAGGGTGAGTAGAGGAAGGTTAGATGAAGGGGCGGCCATATTTAGGGCAGCCCTCTGGTTTTGGGTGTGCACACCTGATGGTTCGTTGTGAGTCACAGCCTGACTGGAACCATCATCTCCTGATCCATCTGGATTTTCATCATCTTCGGTGTCACCTGTGGGGTTAGCCTCTATGGTGTTGATGGATTCATATCATGGGGTGGAGGAGACGTCATCTTCTAAATAGGAAGAGGATCTCTTGTGCCTTTTTCTGGTCCTCCCCCTCCTATCTCGGGATTGCTTTTGGACTCTTTGATGAAGGGTGACGTGGAGAGTCCTTTGATGCGTCCTTACGGTATGCCTCCATCTTGAAGGGGATGGTGACTCAAAATACGGGATAGGGAAGGAACCTCCTCTTTTAACTATCCTCCCTAGATGAGAAAATACTAATCCTCATGGGGGAGGTTGTTGTTGAGGTGGTAAAAATTCCCCCAACCCTGAGGTCTGGGGCTGGCTCTGTTCCCTATATGTTGAGTCTTTTCCCATTTTTATTGATCTTACGGGGGCATTTGTTGTTAAAAATTCCCCCAGCCCTGCAGGCTGGGGTTGGCCCTGGATTGCGGCAATGGCTGCCTCTATCGCTACTTACCTGATCTTTCGTTCCCCTATTCGGGGGTGAACTGGTTCTGATGACAAGTTAACTCGTGACTCGATCCACTCCGGGGAGGCTAGAAATGACCGATGATTGGCCTCTCTTAGGCAAGAGGCTTGTCGTATGCTTTCGGTAGCCTGATTTAAGAGTTCATGAATGTATTGTTCCCGCTAGGCCTGACGCTTCTGGGGCTTAATCAAGGCATGTCTCTGCTGGGTGTGTCGCCTTTCCTAAACAGGGGACCACTCGATTGCTATTTTTCCATGATGGCGTTGCAAGACACTACGCTGAACAGGTTCTTCTGGGCGGAGAGTAGATTGAAATATAGAGTTCCATGTTCTCCCCATCCTCTACCTGGTCAGCCCAACTGAGGCATTGACCGATAGTGTGGCCAGTGGCAGTGGGGCTTGTAGGTGTTGAATTATCATATGGGAAATTCCGGGGTGGTTCAGAAGATGAATGTGGCCCCGGACTGTCTCCTTATTGAAGAAGGGTGTCGTTGGCAACTAACTGGGATTCTGACTTGCTCGATACCATCCTTCTGAGTTCCTCCGCATATGAGGTCTTTTCTGTGCTTGATTGGACAGGGGGAGGACCTTCCTGTCAATATGATAAGTCATTTCGGGGAGGGCCTTCACAATGGAGGCCAAAATGGCGAGGACTACCATTACTGCTTGACGTCTCACTGCATAGAGGACTGTTGTAGTGCATACCCTTGGGAGGACCTCCAAGGCATGTCGCAGCAAGGGGAGGACCTTCTGGCTTCCTAGCGCAGTTACAGGGAGGGCCTTCGCAACAACTTCCATCATAGTGAGGATGACCATCATGGTTTGACCTTCGATGTGTATCCTGGGGAGGACCATCAAGATACACTGTGATAAGGGGAGGACCTTCTTGTTGTTTGGGGCCACTGTGGGGATGACCTTCACAATGGTGGCTGTGGTGGCGAGGACTACCATCAAAGCTGTTGTAATGGCGAGGACTACCATTATAGCTACCATAGGGAGAATATTTGCGGGGTACACCCTAGGGAGGGCCTTCAGAATGTACCGCAATGAGGGAAGGGCCTTCTTGTTGGTTGACATCTCTACGGGGAGGACCTCCGTTATCAAGGTGGTGAGGACTAACATCGTGATCTGATGCCCTGCTGCGTTGAGTGTCATTGCAACATAACCCCTAGGGAGGACCTTCAGGGAAGGCTACGACAAGGGGAGGGCCTTCTTGTTGTGATGAGATGTCACTGCGGGGAGGGCCTCCGTAGTTGTGACTTTAATAGCGAGGACTACTATTATAATCTGTGGTCCCACTACATGGAGAGTGATTGCAGTGTATACCCAAGGGAGGACCTTCAGGGTGGACCGCAGCTAGTGGAGGGCCTTCTTTCTTCTCGATCTTCCGGTCACGTGGAGGGTCTCCGTGACTCGCATCAAAAGAGGAGCTCTCGTGATCGATCATTATATGCCCACGGGGGGGGGGGGGCACGGGTGCTCTGGGAGGACCTTCAGAGTTGCTGGTAGCAACATTGTGGGGATGACCTTCACAACTACTACTGCCACACCCATAATATGGAAATGGGTGGGCAGGGTTCTGAGCCATTGATATGTGCTTAGCGGCATTGGGAACCACAACTTCCAACAGAGCGGAGTCATGAACCAGCTCTTTATTTTCCAGCAGCCTTCGGTGCGTTCGGGGTGCTTTCTTGCAGGCAGTGGGGACCGTCTGCTGTTAACAACGACCTTCACCTTTGGGTCCCTGTCTAATTGGGTCTCATGATGTTGCCAGGATATTCCAACAAACATCTTGACTTTTATCAGGGATATATGCCTACTCTAGAGGATCCACCATGATGGACGGGTGTCCCCCAATTCGAACGAGTGAAGTTGCTCGATCCGGTTGCCCTTGCATCACAGAATATGGCTGGCGACCCTCCTGGGTGGAAGCAGGGATGCAGATATACTCCAAGGCACCTATCTCGTCTCTTAGATGAGTCGTCTCAATTAGAGAGACAGGCTCACGGGCCCGAGTCCTTGATGTTTCCGCTAATGCAATTACATTCTAGCAAGTCTGCATGATATGATCTGGGATCGATACCTGCTCCACCGTCTTTTTCCGGATATGCAGAGTGACATCTTTGGCTGGAATGGGTATGAAGGCCCATTCCGCTATCAGAGTATGAATATCCTGCTCTGGTCTTTCAGTGGTCAGTGCGTACTGAAAATTCTCCTGTGTTGGGACAGGTGAACAAATCTTCCCCTGGGCTGGGATATGCCAGTTTATCTCTTCGTTTTCCACCACATTGGGGTGGCGGACTTTACTTGCATCCACAGGGAGCCGGCCCTGCATATGTTGGTTTCCCACCGTATCGAGTCAGTGGCATTTGTTAGCAGAGATACGTGCTAGACTATTAATTTCTACCACATCTAGATGGTGGGATATGTTGATCACCACCACATTGGGATGGTAGGCGTCAGGAGCATCTGCTAGGATCCATTCCTGCAGGTGCTGGGTCACCACCACGTCGGGTTGGTGGGCTTCACCACCCTGGGTAGAGAGGGGTGCCTGCTGGGTAGGTGACGTCCTGTGTGAGTGACAGGCTTGATGGAGCGTGGGGGGATGCACGCCTACTTGTATGATGCCACCATGTCTGGATGGTGGGCTTTGGAAGAGCGAACAGGTATATGTGCTTGTTCGTGATGCGTCTCTATGACTTGGAAGCAGAGCTCCTCCTCAATGACAAGGGTGATGACCCGTCCCTAGCTGTACGCTTGCCGCCCTCGTCAGGCGGTCCGAGGGGCCAGAGCTTGAGGACTATGGTCCTGGATCCTCGGGACGAAATCCTCCTTATCGTGAGGATGCTGAGTCATGGTGTGACTATGATGACATCTTCCGGAGGGGGCATTAGAGCGGAACCCCCGTTTAGTGGGGATGAAGTACTCAGCGTCGACCTCATCCGCCTCCCTACGATAAGGGAGGTACGCATTGTATCGTTCTAGGGATAAACTCCCGAAATGGTTTTAGATGGAAACAGGGGACTTCTAGATCTGATTTTGTGGCCATTTCTGGGCAGGAGACCGACAAGTCCTGGCGGATTTGAGGGCGTGCATGGCTGCCTCCACCGTCAGGAGAGTACCATTCAAGTGGTACTCTTGGATCAATACGTCTGAGACCTAGCGTTGAGGACGCTGAGTAGGTGATGAGGTCCTCTGTTGGTGAGGATGTCTGGTTATTCTGTTCTTGGAAGCAAGAGCATATGAGTTCCTTCATGAGGACATTGTATTTAAGGGAGTTCTGAGTGGTACCTGTAAAATATTTTAACAAATACAAACAAAAAACCGGTCAAAGCAGCATCTCAGGAACCCATATGTAATTAATAACCTTGATTGTCCCTCCTTGGGAGTATAAAGGGGGCACAGGGTGGGATTAGGTTAAATCTGTCATGCTTGGTTAAAGAGGGTTGTGTTCTGCATAATCAATCATATCGGGTGGACCGTTTTCACCTCGAAACTCCTGATGGTTCTATATCTATAAATACATGGACCTGCTTTCCAAAGGCAAGCATTCACTGGGTGGTTTGACCAATGATGCTTAAGAACTCACATTGGTCGAGAGGATGGGAAGTCGGGATCATCACACCCTTTTGGGGGTAAATTATTTCTTGTTCCGGGACTCTCTTATATATTTAAGACATATTTATATTTTCAAAAATCTTTGATTTATACCCAGGAATTGTATCCATGGATTAATCCTGGTTGGAAATGGTCAGCTGGACGCAGGGGTTCAGAATAATTTATGCCCAAAATTTACTATCCCTCGTTGGATTAAGGACCCTGAGGAGTTTGGACGCATTGAGACGGTACTGGTTTAAAAACTCATAACCAGGCACTCTGGAGTTTATTTTCATCCAGGGGAGACAGATAACAACTTGACAGTTTGGATCAAACCCATGATACAGGCTTCCTACGTATCCTCATGAGAGGAATCAGAACCCACGTAGTTCGATCTGGTGTGGGATTACACTCTAGGCTGCCCAGGGTTGATGCGGTGAACCGACATGAAGATGGATGGAATAACCGGTTTTAGGGATTGAAACCTCGGGGAGGCTTCCTACATACCATGCCTAGGAGACATGGATCAAAGTCTATGTAGTTCGGGTGGACGTGTCAGAGAAACGACGTGAATGTGAACCCGGGGGTCTGATGGTGATCTGGCTTGAACCTCTTGGAGGCTTCCTACGTATCCCTGTGGTGGGGAGTCCAAGTCCACATAGTTTGAATTTGCATGGGGCTTACGCTCTGAGGTAGCCTAAGGTAATGGATTGGGGCTTACACATTGAGGCATCCCAGGAGAGGATGTCATGGTCGATGCTTACCCTAAGCCCATGCGAGTCATGGTCTGTGTGAGAAACAAGAGGTAGCAGAGACCAGGGGATCATTTCGCGAAAGGTGCGTTCGTGGAAAGTGATGTGGGGCTTACGCATGGGGGCAGCCCAAAAATTTGGGGCTTACTCTAAGATGGATTCCCATGGTGATAAAGTCCAGCAGGAAAGGGACTTGGCCCCGAAGAAAAATGGAGAATCACCCTTCCCCACTACGCCCTTCCTTATCCATGGCCGTGGGGAAGTACGGAGGTGGATGGGTGCCTCCTTCTAATGGGTAGTCTGCCACTCCCCGTGGAGGGGTGAAGTGCCCCAGTACTAACCAGTGGAGGGGAATAAAGGGGACTCCCGGGCTCAGGCTCCGCATTACCATGGGAATGTGAACCCAAGAATGCTACGGAGCAACCCCTTCGCCCTCGCTTATCGTGGGTATGTGACCTCAAAATGGTTGGCTGATGTGCCTGAAGGTTACATCACATGGGTCTGGTGGCTCTAGTGGAGGCCTCGATTCGGGGCCGATGAATGGGCCAATGAGGGGGTTGTGAAAGATCAAGCCAGATTGGAAGGATTTTATCTGGCTCGGGGAATGGAAACTCCGAAGGATTTGGCGGACCACACGGGTATATGAGGGGTGGAACCCTTCGCATAGGGAGATGCTACGTGGCAGGAGAAGCCGTTCGCGAACCAGGATGGTCCGCAGACTGATGGGAATCCCATGAACCAAGGTGGTTCGCGTCTTCGGGTTCAGCCCACGTACAAGGTTGGTACACGGAGGGGTCCACGTGAGCAGCAGCGACCGAGGGAGACACCAGTAGGAGGTTCGTCAGTCGAGGCTTCGCCTGTGTAGGAGTGTGATACACGTTGCGACGGATTGGAAAAGGGGCATAAACTCCCTGGTCCGCGGGGAGTGCATCCATGGAGGGGCCATGGTTCGTGGTCTTCTTTTCGTTGTTATTTTAAGTTAGCATTTCACCAAGTAGTTATGCCTTTTTTGGTTCCTTATTAATTCCTTTCCAACATCATACCTATTCTGGTTCGCGAACTGGAACTTTGCTGTTCCCAAAATCCTAAGCTCCTTCCTTCGAAATCCTTCCACCCGAATTTGATGGATCCCCACTTTTCTCTTCCCCCCATATCCTTTTATAGTGTGGGGAAAGAGATGTATCTGTGGTCATGCGGCTCCTTTTTCGGAGGCCCATGACTGGGAACCCAGTTTATGGATGACTTGGTCAATCTGCAACTCGTGGGGGCATTGAATGTACCTCCCCCATGATCGAAACTAGCTCATGGAGTGCTTCGCAGTCATGCATGGTTCTGCCTCCACTCCGTGAACAACAACGGATGTCGCTCGGGCCAGCTGATGTGGTTCGCAGCTGAGGGTGGTTTATGATAGTGAACCGGGTTGGCACCCGTCCTGCTTTCCACCCACGAAGGATCCCTGCCTCAGTTTTGCGAACGACAACGGTCCGCGGAGGGGGTGCCTCATGAAACAGGTCGCATACCATTATCATTGGACCGGTCTATGGAACGGTTCTGCTTGTGACATCCATTGAGTATTCTCCACAATTTTCCCCAATTCATTGGGGGGAAATTGGGTAGAAACTCCCTTAGATTAAAGTGGATTCTCATTCTCCTTTTTGGATTTTTTAGGACCCTACAATGCGTTTTAGGGTTCTTAGCATTTTTAGGTTTTGGGGGGTTTTAAGTGTATTTATGTTGTTAATGTTTTCTTAGTAATTTTAAGGGTTTTATTTGGATTCTACTTTTTTAATAATTTTTGGTGGGTTTTTAAGATTTTTATTAGTTTTCGGGTTTTTATGGATTTTATGGATTTTATAGTATTTTGGGTGGTTTGAGTGTTTTTAGTTTTATAGGGTCTTTATTATTTTAATGTGTTTTTTAAAAACCTTTACGGTTTTAATGGGGTTTTTGAGTTTATAATAAATTTTTATGTTTTTGTGGGTTTTTTGGGTTTCTGTGGTTTTGAGGATTTTTCCGGTTTTTAGGGGTTTATGGTTTTTATAATTTAATATGGGTTTAGAGTTTATTATGTGTTTAGGGGTATTAAGGGATTTTATGTTTTAATATATTTCTTAGGCTTTTCTAGGGTTTTATGATTTTTTATGATTTTTATGGTTATTTAGGGTTTTTAAGTATTTATGATTTTTTGGGTTTTTAAGGATTCATTGAGTTTTCTTTGGTTTTAATGTTTTTTATAGTTTTTTAACATTTTATGGGTTTAAATTATTTTAGAGTTTTTAGTTGGTTTTAATATTTTTCATTGGTTTTATATTTCTTAATGTTTTGTGTGGTTTTAGTTTTTTAGGGTATTTTTAGGGTTTTTAGGGATTATAGTATTCTTTATGTTTTTAGGGGTTTAAAGTTTTTTTATGTTTGTAATTTTTTTGGGGATTTCTATGTTTTAGGTTTTTTATGTATTTTGGGATATCTTAAGATTTTTATGTTTTTTATGGGTTTTAGGGACCATGAGGGTTTTAGGATTTTTGGGGGTTTTTAGGGTTTTAATGTTTTTTTCGTGTTTTAATGATTTTTTTATGTTTTTGGGGGTTTAAGTTTCTCTAGAGTTTTTAAATATATTTAAGGTTTTTTATGTTTTTAGTTTTTTTGTTGTATTTTAAGATTTTGTGTGTTTTTATGGTTTTTAGTGTTTTTTTTATTGTTTTAGGGTTTTATGTTTTTTAGTGTTTATTATGGTTTTTTAGAGTTTTTTATGTTTTTAGTAGTTTTATGTGTTTTTAGTTTTTTTAATTTTTAGGGGTTTTCAAGGTTTTTAGGATTTTTTATGTTTTTAGGGTTTTTATTGATATTTTAAATTTTTATGTATTTTTAGGGGTTTTAGGGATTTTGATTGTTTTTTAGGTTTTCTATGTTTTTCTGGTTTTTTTGTTTTTTGGGTTTTTTTTGTGTTTTTAGAGGTTTTTCGGATTTTTAGAGTATCTTGATTTTTTTAGTTGTTTAAAGTTGATATAGAGTTTTTATTATCTTTTTGTATATTTGTATGGGTTTTTAGGGGTTTTATGGGTTTTTAGTGTTTTGGTTTTTTAGGGTCTTTTAGGGTTTGTATCATATTTTTTATATTTTTGGGGGTTTTATGTGTTTTTTAGGTTTTTACAGTTTTCTTTATATTCAGTAGGGTTCTTAGGGGTTTTTGCATTTTAACGAATTATTATTATTATTTTGGATATTTATGATTTTTTATGAGTTTAGTGATTTTGAATGAATTTGGGGAGGTTTTGGGTTTTAAGGGTTTTAGCATTTTTTAGGGTTTTATGTATTGCTATGTTTTTAAGGTTTTCATAGGTTTTTATAGGTTTTTTATGGTTTTTAATGTTTTTATGGGGTTTTTTGTGGATTTTTATATATTTTTTGTGGTTTTTTAGGTTTTTAGTGATTTTAAGGTTTTTTAGTGTTTTTAGGATTTTTATGGTTTTTTTGGATTTATGTTTTTTTAGTTTCTTTGGGTATTTAAGGTTTTTGGTGTTTCTTAACATTTTTATCGGTTTAAAGAGTTTTTAGTGTTTTTACGGGTTTTTTTTGGATTTTATTGTTTTTTTCGGTTTTAATAGTTTTATGGGATTTAGGGTCTTTTTAGGGTTTTTGGGTTTTTGGAGTTTTTTAGGGGTTTTGGGAAAGGAAGATGTGAGGGTCGAGCTATTCCCCCCCCCCCCCCAATTTATTATAAATAAAAGAGACACAATAGACAAGGGAGGGGAGTGGTCTAATGACCCACACCCAAAAACCCTTACAACCCAAAATGCAAAGACCCAAAAAAAAGAGAAATCTAAAACGAGAAAAGAAAAGACCAAAAAAGAAAGAAAATCAGTCAACATCACCACCAAAGTCCGAAACAAAAGCCTCATCGTAACGGTCACCATCCGCACCATATCCAGAGGCCGCATCATCAAAGCAGGATTCGGAGTCATCCCACCCTGACTCGTATTCCTCATTAAGTTTAAAGAGCGTCAGAAACTCCTCCCTTCTTTTTTCTTGTTCTGGGGAACTCTGCTTCTCCTGATGTTTAACTTTGATTTTCAGCTTAACCGCCTTTGATGATGCCTGGGTAGCCATGGGTCTGGGGAGGGTGGAGTAGTCCCTCTTCACCCTCCTCTTCGAGGAGGCATAGGTGGGACCATCACCTTTCACCTGCTCGAGCTCATTGAAATGCTTCCCCACCTCCATGCCATGATCACGTTCTTGATCCGGGATAAAGGATACTTCCTGATTTAGAGGGCACTCAACAAAATCGTCATGCTGCATCAAGCTCGGAGCCATTAAGGCGTGTAATTCTACACTCCCAACTACAGAATCTAGTAGTCCTTGCCCATCCTCCCCAAGAAGTACCATCCCCCCAACATCATGCAAGTCCAAATAGACAGAACTATCAGCCAGGGACTCTTCATGAACCTCCATGGCCAGCCCTATCATTTCCTCTATTGCAGCAGCTTCTCCTTGTTTGTGATCATCCCCTGTTCTAGCCCCCTCCCCTTGGCCACACACATTCCCTTCCTTACGCATTCTCCCCTGATCAGCAACTTGCTCCAAAAGATCTGTTGCCTCCTGCTCCTCCACCATCCCACAATGCATCATGCCAGGGACCACCGTAGGTTCTAGAGAACCCAGACAAAAAGGATCCCCCTAGAAAGAGGGAATCTTTTCCAGTCCCTGAAAAGCCCTTTTCCCCTATTCAGCCTCCATTTTTACCTGGCTAGGAGAAGATGAAAAAACCTATTCATGACCCTCCTCTTTTTCTTTATTTTTTAGGTTTTTAGGGATTTTTTAATATTTTTATAGTTTGTCAGGTTATTATGGACATTGATGATTTTTATTATTTTTAGGGTTTCTGTGGTTTTTTTCGGGATTTAAGGGGGGGGGGATGATTGGTTTATGGATCTAATTCTTTTTATAGCTTTTTATAGTCTTTATTGGATTTATAGGTTCTTTATCGGTTTTTAGTTTTTAATGTTTTTAATGTGTTTTACGGTTTTAAGGGATTTTAGAGTCTTTTAGGGTTTTTAGCATTTTTTATGTTTTTTTGGGGTTTATGTGTATTTAAATTATAATCATTTTATTAGGGGATTTCATGTGTTTTTATATATTTGTGGATTTTTAGGGCTTTCGGGATTTTTATAATTTGTAGTGTTTTTGGTGATTTTTATGTTTTTAGTGTTTCTTTTGGTTTATTGGATTTATTTGTATTTTTTTGGTATTTTTTGTATTTTAGGGTTTTTGAGAGTTTTTAATGTTTTTGGGGTTTAAAGGGTTTTGAGAGTTTTTAGTGGGATTATTTATTTTTTATGGATTTCGGGGTTTTTTTTAAGGTTTTAAGGGTTTTAATAGGTTTAGGCGGTTTAGGCTTTTTAGGGTAATTCTAGTGGATTTAAGGTTTTTAGATTTTTTTTGGGTTTTTAGGGTTTTTTAGGATTTTAAGGTTTTCTTTCAGAATTTCATGGATTTTAGGTTTTTTTTATTTTTTAGGGATTTTATGGGTTCTTTGTGATTGTTTGGGTTTCTAGGGTTTTTTGGTATTTTGTGATTTTTGAGTGTTTTTATTGTTTTTTAAGTTTTAGCTATTTTTTTATTGTTTTTTGGTTTTATAGTTTTGGAGATTTTTTATCATTTCCAAGGGTTTAAACAATTTTTAGAGTTTTTAGGGGGGTTTAGTGTTTTAATGGGTTTTTAGGGATTTTATGGTTTTAAGGGTTCTTAGGGATTCCTAC
This sequence comes from Viscum album, assembly GCA_963277665.1. Taxonomy (NCBI): domain Eukaryota; kingdom Viridiplantae; phylum Streptophyta; class Magnoliopsida; order Santalales; family Viscaceae; genus Viscum; species Viscum album. Next base: position 57,576 of record CAUJRU010000586.1, read on the forward strand.
TATTTTTATAGTATTTTTAAAGGTTTTAGGGTATTTATATTTTAATGGAGTTTTTAGGAATTTTAAGTGTTTTTAGGATTTTATTACTTCCTTAGGGTTTTTTGGGTTATTTAGAATTTTAGTGATTTTTTTTTATTTTTATGGTTTTTAGGAGTTTTAGAGATTTTGAGGGTTTTAGGGATTTTAAAGGTTTAGGGTTTTTATGGGGTTTAGAATCATTTTTTAGGGATTAAGTGCTTTTAGGTTTTTTAGATTTTCTCGTGGTTTTTATGTTTTTTTTACATTTTTTTGGATTTGAAGGATTTTTTAGAATTTTTATGGAATTTTAGAGATATTATGGATTTTATAGTTTTTAGGGTTTTTTTTTGGTTTTATATTGTTTTTTGAGTTTTTTAGGTTTTTAATGTTTTTATAGTTTTTTAAATTTTGTAGGGGTTTAAAGGGGTTTTTATTGTTTTTATTGGGTTTTAGTTTTTATGGGTTTTTTGGGTTTTAATGTTTTTAGGGGGTTTTATGGTTTTTAGGGGTTTTTTGGGGTTTTAAGTTTATTTTACAATTTTTTACGGGATTAAGCAATTTTTAGGTTTGATGTTTTTTTATATTTTTAAGGTTTTTATAAAGTTTTCAGGGTTTTAGTAATTTTTATGTTTTTTATGGTTTTTGAGGATTTTATGGGGATTTTATTATTTTTAGTTATTTTGAGGGTTTTTATGTTTTTTTATGTTTTTATGGTTTTATGTGTTTTTAGTGTTTTTGCATATTTAGATTCTTTAGGGGTTTCAATGTTTTTTAAGTTTTTAATGTTCTCAAAGGGTTTTTTAGTGTTATAGGTAATTTTATGTTTTGAGGGATTTTAGGGCTTTTTAGGATTTTTATGGGTTTTAGTGTTTTTAGGTATTTTAATATTTTTTAGGGTTTTAAAGGGTTATTTTCATTTTTGGGGGTTTAAAGTATTTTAATATTTTTTTCATAGGGTTTTTCCTTATTTTATGGTTTTTTATGATTTTAGGGATCTTTAGGGATTTTTATTTATTTTTATGGTGTTTAGTGTTTTTTGTGTTTTTATGGTTTTTTTAGTCCTCGAGGATTTAAAAATTTTAATTTTTTTAAAAAAATTTAAAGGCTTAATGTTTTTTAGAGTTATTAGTGGTTTTTATGAATAAACTAGGTATTTAGGGTTATTTAATTTTTTATTTGGTTTATATTATTTAGGGTTTTTTGGAGTTTTAAGGACTTTTAGGGTTTTAGTATTTTTATCAAGATTTTAGGTTTTTAGGTGTTTTTTAGTTTGTATGGTTTTTTGGGTTTTCATGGTATTTAGGTATTTTATGTTTTAGGTATTTTTATTTTTTATGGATTTTAGGGTTTTATGGATTTTGAGTGTTTTTAAGGGTTTTTGGGTTTCGGGTTTTTAAGTATTTTTATCATTTTTACGGGTTTTAGAGGTTGCAAGTGCTTTTCTATTTTTAAGGTTTTCATATAGGTTTTGAGGTTTTTTAAGTTTTAATGTATTTTTAGGATTTTTTTGTATTTTTTTCGTTTTTAGGGGTTTTATAGATTTTGAGGGATTTTAGGGGTTTTCAATGTTTGTATGGGTTTTCAAGTTTTATGGGATTTAGGGGTTTTTTATTTTTATTTTGTTTTAGGATTTTTTATAATTTTTAATCATTTTATGGGTTTTAGGGGTTTTTTTTGGTTTTTATGATTTTTTGTTATTTTTAATAAATTTAGGGTATTTATGGTTACTTAAATTTTTAAATTTTTACAGGTTTTTTAATGTTTTCATGTTTTTCTTATGGTTTTTAGTTTTTTTGGAGTTTTTATATTTTTAGGTATTTGTCAAGATTTTTATATTATTTTTATGGTTTTTAGGGTTTTATCAATTTAATGGGATTTTTTGGATTTCTGGGTTTTGCAGTTTTTTAGGTTTTAGGGGTTTTAAGTGTTTTTAGGTTTTTATGGGGTATTAGGGTTTTCAGGATTTTTTTGGAATTTTAGGTCTTTTTTGTTTTTTTATTATTTTTTGGGTTTCTAAGTATTTTGTGTGATTTTTGGTATTAGAGATTTTTTGGTTTTCTATGGTTTTTTGAGTTTTTAGTGGTTTTATGGTTTTTTTTTGAGTTTTTTTAACATTCTTTTGGTTTCAAACAGATTAAACATTTTTAGAGGGAGTTTAGGGATTCTATGGGTTTATAGAGTTTTTTTATATTTTTAGGGATTTTATTATTTTTCAGTGTTTTTAGAGGTTTAAGTAATTTTATGGTTTTTAGGGGTTTTCTGCTTTTTAGGTTTTTAGGGGTTTAAAGTTTATTTAGGTTTTTATGGTTTTCTTAGTTTTTTTCAGGGTTTTTTGGATTTTTTTTCATTTTTTAGAGAATTTTAGGGATTTGTATCATATTTATGGATTTTGAAGATTTTGAGAGGGTTTTACTATTTTTTTCAGTTTTTAGGGGTTTTAATCATTTTGTTATTTATAAGGATTTATTAAGGATTTTCTTAGATTTTAATTGTTTTAGTGTTTAGTGTTTTTTTGTTCATTTTAATTATTTTTAAGGTTTTTAGTATTTTTTAGGATTTTGAGGATTTTTAGGGTTTTTAGGGTGTTATTTTTTTCATGTTTTTAGGGTTTTTGATTTATTAGGGTTTATGATTATTTAGATATTTTTAATTTTTCTATGGGTTTAAAATCCTTTAGACTTTTTAGTGGTTTTAGGGTATTGTTTTTTAAGGGTTTTAGGGGATTATTTTGTTTATTAGAATTTTTTCGGGTTTTTAGGGATTTTAAAATTTTTTAGGGTTTTTGAAAATTTTTAAGATTTTAAGTGGTTTTAAGTGTTTTTTGGTTTTAAGGTTTTATTTGTGGTCTTCAGCATTTTAGATTTTTTACATTTTTATGTATTTTTAGGAGTTTTCTATGATATTTATGGGGTTTTAGATGTTTAAGGATATTAATGGGATTTAGGTATTTAAGGGTTTTTAGTATTTTAAGGGGTTTTTGTGTTTCTTAGTGGGGGGGGGGGGGTAAGTGTTTTTTGGTTTTTCAAGTTTTTCTTATGGTTTTTCAGGATTTAGGGTCTTTTTATATTTTTAGATACTTTAATGGATTGTTTATTATGTTCATGTATATTTAGGGTTTTTACGTATTTGAGGTGTTTTTAGGGATTTGAGGGGTTTTAGGGTTTTTAGCATTTTCAGGGTTTTTAGGGTTTTTATAGTTTTTATGGTTGTTTTGGTTTTTAGGGTATTTTTGATTTCTTTTTCGGTTTTAAATGTTTTTAGAGTTTTTTAACACTCTTAGGGGTTTACAAGGTTTTTTAGAGTTTTTTTTGTCATCTTTTCAAGTTTTTATGGGGTGTAAGGTTTTATTATGGGTTTTATGGGGTTTTATGGTTTTTAGAGGTTATAGGGTCTTTTAGGGGCTTTAGGATTTTTAGGTTTTTAGGGGTTTTATGTGTTTTTAGGTTTTATGGATTTCATAGGGTTTTTTAGGATTTTTGGGAGTTTGACATTTTTATGAATTATCATATTTTTTATGATTTTTAGGGGTTTCAGGGATTTTGAGGGTTTTAGGGTTTTATTGATTTTATGGTTTTTAGTGTTTTATGGTTTTATGGATTTAATGTGAATTTAGGTTTTTAATGTTTTCTTAGAATTTTTAGAGAATTAATGGTTTTCTTGTTTTAGGGATTTTTATTCCATTTTAAGTATTTTTAGGGATTTTATAGTTTTGAGAGGTTTTTCATGTTTTAGATGATTTAGGGGTTTTATGTTTTTTTGTTTTTTCTCGTTTTTTTGAGATTTTTTACAGTTTTAGAATATTTTAATTTTTTTGTGGTTTAAAGATTTTTTAGAGTCTCTAGTGGGTTTTAAGGGATTTTCTGGGGGTTTTATAATATTTATGGTTTTTAGGTATTTTGAGGGGTGTTGTGGTTTTTATGATTTTTTGGGTTTTTGTGTTTTTTGTTTTTAGGGGTTTTTATGGTTTTTAGGGATTTTAGGGATTTTAGGGTCTTATTAGGCTTTTTAGAGTTATTATTATTTTTATATTGGTATGGGTTTTATGAGTTTTTAGGTTTTTAATGTTTTCTCAGGGGTTTTAGGGGTTTTAGGGTTTTTACCTTTTTTGGAATTTTAGGGATTGTTTTTTGATTTTTATGGTTTTTAGGATTTTTAGGGATTTTTATGGTTTATTTGGTTTATTTTATTCTTTTTAGGGTTTTAGCGTATTTCGGTGCTTGGGGTTTTAGGTGTTTTGTTTTATTAGGTGTTTTCATTGTTTTCAGGGTATTTTACGTTTATATAGTTTTTAAGCCTTTTTTAAATATTTATTGTTTTTTAGGTTTTTAGGGATTTTGAGGGGTTTTATGGTTTTTATGGGTTTTTTATTTTAATTATTTTTTAGATTGTTGTGTTTTTTGAATTTCTTATGATTTTGAAGTTTTTAGAGTTTTTTTTTTCATTTTTAGGTGTTTACGGTTTTTTTAGTAATTAATCAGTTTTTATGTTTTTATGGGTTTTTATGGTTTTTAGGGAATTTTTTTGTTTTTGTGGAATTTTAGTGTTTTTATGGTTTTTCAATTTTAGGATTTTATGGAGTTTATGTGTATTTAGGTTTTTAAGGTTTTATTGGGGGTTTTAATTATTTTTTATGCTTTTAGGGAATTTTGGGTCAATTTAGGATTTTTATGGTTTTTTTTATTTTTCAGGATTTTGAGGGGTTTTAGTGTTTTAGATGGTTTTCGGGGTTTTATGGGTTTTTTAATTTTTAGTATTTTTGTGGTTTTAAGAATTATTTTAAGGTTTTATTATGGGTTTAAGGATTTTTAGTTTTTTTAATTTTATGTAATTTTTAGGTATTTTAGGCATTTATGGATTCTTAATGTTTTCAGGGATTTTGAGGGGGGTTTGGGTTTTAGGTTTTTAGGGGTTTTATAAGTTTTTAGGTATTTATTTTTTTAGTGTTTTAATGTTTTTTAGAGTTTTAAACGTTTTTAGGGGTTTAAAATATTTTTAGAGTTTTTAGTAGTTTTAGGGTTTTTATGTATTTTTATGTTTTTATGAGGTTTTATGGGTTTTTTATTTGTTTTAGGGTTTTTATAATTTTAAGGTTTTTATCATTTTTAGGTTTTTAGGGGGTTTATGTGTTTTTGGATTTTAAGGTTTTCTTGTGGGTTTTAGGGTTTATAGGGGCCATTATAATTTTAGGTATTTTTAGGATTCTATAGGATTTTAGGAATTTATAAAGGTTTTTAATGATTTTGAGGGGTTTATGGTTTTTGTGGGTTTTTAGAGTTATTATGGTTTTTTGGGTTTTTGAAGTTTTTTGGTTTTTCTAGGGGTTTAATTGTTTTTAGAGATTTTAAATTATTTAGGGGTTTAAAGGGTTTTATATTTTTAGTGGGTTTTAAGTTATTTATGGGGTTTTATGGGTTTTAAGTATTTTTGTCATTTTTATGGATTTTAGGTTTTTAGATTTTTAATGTTTTTATCATTTATTTATTTTATTGGGTTTTAGGGGTTTTTAATGTTTTCATATAGTTTTTACAGTTTTTAGTGCTTTTTACGCTTTTAGGGTTTTTAGGGTTTTTTATTATTCTTTGGGATTTTTTTGTTTTTAGAGATTTTAAAGTTTTTAGCGTTTTAATATTTTTATGTTATTTTTGTTTAGGGGTTTTTTGAGCTTTTTAGGGTTTTAAGTTATTTAGAGTTTTTTTGGTTTTTTGGTGTTTAAAGTTTTTTTTATTTTTATTGGGTTTTTAGGGTTTTTATGGGGTTCTAGGGTTTTTTTTATTGTTTTTATGCTTTTAAATATTTTTAGTGAATTTAGGTTTTTTTAGAGTTTATTGCATTTTTAGGTTTTTAGAGGATTTAAGTGTTTCTATGTTTTATGTTTTTCTTAGTTTCTATCAAAGTTTATAGGGTTTTTTTAGGTACTTTTAAAGAATTTGTAGTATTTTTATTGGTTTTAATGGTATTTTGGTATTCTGATGAATTTTAGGGGGGTTTTTTGGATTTTTAGGGTTTTATGGGTTTTTAGGGTTTTAGGGTTTTTATTATTCAGGGATTTAAAGGATTTTTTAATTTTAAACATTTTTAATGTTTAAAAGTTTCTTAGTGTTTATAGTACTTTGTAGGGTTTTTATGGGTTTTATTGTTTTTAAGGATTCAAAAGTTTTTATGGTTTTTATGGTTTTTAGGGGTTTTTAGGGTGTTTTAGGGTTTTTTTCATTTTTAGCATTTTAAGTGGTTTTATGTTTTTTAATTTTTTTTAGGATTTTCTAATGATCTTTATGAATATTAGTGGTTTTCGTGATTTTGTTTTTTTGCGGTTTTATGGTCTTTTGGAATTTTGGGGTTTTTTTTGAGTTTTTAGGGTTTTATAGTTTTGTAGTTTTTTCAACATTTTTAGGGGTTTAATGCGTTTTTAGAATTTTTAGTTGGTTTATTTGTGTATTTGGTTTTTGGTTATTTAATTATTTAAGTGGTTTTATCGGTTTTAGGGTTTTATGGGTTTTTAGGGTTCTTATAATTTTTACGTTTTTTTGGGGTTTTATGTGCTCTTATGTTATTAAGGTATTATTATGAATTTTTAGGGTTTATAATTTTTTCATGATTTTTGGTGATTTTTAATAATTTTTATTGTTTTTTTGGGTTTTTATGGATTTATTGTGTTTTTTAGGATTTTATGGTTTTTATGGGATTTTGGGGTTTTTTGGGGTGTTTGAGTTTTTTGAGCATTATAGGGCCTTTAATGTTTTCTAGAATTTTTAAACATTTTTAGGGTTTTAATGGGGTTTTTGATGTTTTTAGGGGTTTAAATGTTTTTGGAGTTTTTAGTGGGTTTTAATAAATTTAATGGGTTTTGGGTTTTTTGGGTTTTTATGGGTTTTAGGTTTTTAGGGTATTTTTATTGGTTTTTAAGTCTTTTATTATTATTTTAATTTTTTTATTGGTTTGAAGTTTTTTTTTGTTTATAATGTTGTCTTATAGGATTTCATGGTTTTATATTTTGTATGTTTTTAGGGATATCTTATGATTTTTATGGTTTTTACAGTTTGTAGGGATCTTGAGGGTTTTTATGCTTTTTGGGGGGGGGGGTTTGTTTTTATGGTTTTTCTAGTTTAAAGGGTTTTTTTATATTTGTGGGGGTTTATGTTTCTATAGAGGTTTTTAACATTTTTAGGGGTTTAAAGTTTTGATATTTTTAGTGTTTTTTTGGGGGGTTTATGGTTTTTAAGGTTTTTAAGGTTTTTAGTCTTTTTTATGGGTTTTAGGAATTTATGTTTTTTAGTTTTTTATGGGTTTTTAGAGTATTTTTAGTTTTTTAGGGGTTTTATGTGTCTTCATTTTTTTATGTTTTTAGGGGTTTTCAAGGTGATTAGGATTTTTAAAATTTTAATATATTTGTAGGGAATTTTTGGATTTTTATGGATTTTTAGGGTTTTGGGGGATTTTGATGGGTTTTAGGTTTTCTATTTTTAACGGTTTTTTTTATTTTTTTTATTTTTAAGGGTTTTAAGGATTTTAAGAGTTTCTTGATGTCTTATTTTTTAATGGGGTTCTAGATATTTTAGTTATTTTTTATATATTTTTATGGGTTTTAATGGGTTTTATGGGTTTTATGGGTTTTATGGTTTTAGGGGTTTTAGGGTTTATGGTCTTTTTAGGGTATTTTAGAGTTTTTAGAATTTATTAGGTTTTTGGGGGTTTTATGTGTTTTTAATATTCTTACAGTTCTCTTAGTATTTTTAAGGTTATTAAGATTTTTTGCATTTGTACATATTTTTTGGGATTTTTTGTTTTTTTATTATTTTTAGGGGTTTGGGGATTTCACTTATTTTTATGGGGTTTTATGGTTTTATTATGGGTTTTATGATTTTTTATGTTTTTTATGGTTTTATGTGATTTTACGTTTTTAAGATTTTCATAGGGATTTTCAAGGTTTTTACTGTTTTTTATGTTTTTATGGGTTTTAATGGATATTTTTAATTTCTTATGTGTTTTTATGGTTTTAGTGATTTTGATGTTCTTTAGGGGTTTTTAGGGTTTTTAGGTTTTTTATGGTTTTTTTGGGATTTAAGGATTTTTTGAGTTTCTTAGGGTTATTATGGTTTTTGGTGTTTTTTAACATTTTTTGCAGATTCAAGGGGTTTAGAGTTTTTAATACTTTCTATTGGTTTTTAGGGTTTTTATGGTTTTTATAGTTTTTTGGGATTTAGGTTATTTATAAGTTTATTTCGGATTTTGTCATTGTTTAAGGTTTTAGAGGGTTTTTTTTGTTTTTAGGTTTTTAAGGTTTCTTAGGGGTTTCAGGGTTTTAATGTTTCTTCGGTTTTTAGGGAATTTTAGGGATTTATTAATTTTTTTTTGTTTTTTGGGTTATTATTGATATTCATGGTTTTTTGGGTTTTTTGGGTTTTTGTGTTTTTTTGGGTTTTAAGGGTTTTTTTTGAGTTTTTGGGAGTTATAATTGATTTTACAGTTTTTTATAGTTTTAAGGGATTAAAAGTTTTTTCATAGTTTTTATTGGTTTATAGGGTCTTTATTGTTTTTAGTGTTTATTTTTTAGGGTTTTTACGGTTTTTATGGATTTTAGATTCCTTTTGGGTTTTCAGCATTTTTTGGTTTTTAGCATTTTTGTGTATTGAAATTATTATTATTTTTTCTTTGGGGATTTCCTGGGTTTTTAAGTATTTAGTGATATTTTTCTATTTTGGTATTTTTATGATTTTTAGTGTTTTTAGGGATTTTTACGGTCTTCAGGTTTTCTTATTGAATATTGGGTTTATTTTTGTTTTTTACTGTTTTATATTTTTTATATTTTTTAATGATTTAGGGGTTTAAAGTGTTTTGAGAGTTTTTAGTGGGATAATAAATTTTTAATGGGATTTGGAGGGTTTTAAGGCTCTAGGGGTTTTTATGGGTTTAGTGGATTTTAGGTTTTTAGGTTCATTTTAGTGTTTTTGAGTTTTTTAGTATTTTTTTGGGTTTTTGGGGTTTTAAGAGTTTTTAGGTTTTAAAGGTTTTCTTTATGAATTAAATGGGTTTGAAGGTATTTTATTTTCTTAGTAATTTTAGGTCTTCTTTGGGATTTTTATGGTTTTTATGTTTTTTTGGTATTTTGTGGGTTTTTAGGGTTTTTTTGTTTTTTGGTTTTTAGTGGTTTTGTTATTGTATTTGGGGTTTCAATGTTCTTGAGAGTTTTTATCATTTCTAGGTTTTTAAAGAATTTTTAGAGTTTTTAGGGGGGTTATTGTTGTTACGGGTTTTTATGGATTTTATGGGTTTTAATGGTTCTTAGTAATTCCTCCTATTTTAGGGACTTTTTTGGGGTTTTAGGGGTTTTAGGGGTTTTATCATTGAATATGTTTTTAGGGATTTTAAGTGTTTTTTATTTTTTATTATATTTTTAGGTTTTTTCAAGGTTATTAATGTTTTTAGGGATTTTAATGTTTTTTATGAGTTTTGGGAGTTTTAGAGATTTGAGGGGGTTGGGTTTTTAAGGGTTTTAGGCTTTTAGGGTTGTTAGCATCCTTAGGTTTTTTAGGGATTTAAGTGATTTCAGGTTTTTTATATTTTCTCAAGTCTTTTAGGGTTTTTTTCATTTTATGGATTTGAAGTTTTTTTTTGAATTTTTATGGAATTTTAAGGATTTTCTGTTTTTTTTTTGGTTTATATTGTTTTTTTGAGTGTTTAAGGTTTTATTGTTTTTAGATTTTTTAATATTTTTTGGGGTTTAAAGGATTTTTATAGTTTTTATTGGGTTATAATTTTTTATAATTTTTCGGGCTTTTTATGTTTTTAGGGGTTTTTATGGTTTTTAGGGGTTTTTTATGTTTTTATGTTTATTTTAAAATTTTTTATGGGTTTAATAATTCTTTAAGTATTAAGTTTTTTATATATTTTTAAGGCTATCATAGGGTTTTTCGAGGTTTTATGGACTTTTAATTTTTTTGGGTTTTTAGGATTTTATGGTTTTTATTATTTTTAGGTATTTTGAGGGGTTTTAGGTTTTTATATTTTAGGGGTTTTTAGTGTTTTTATAAAATTTAAATTCATTAGGGGTTTTAAGTGTTCTTAATTTTTTTAAGGATCTCATAGGGTTTTTCTATGTTTATTGGGAATTTTATATTTTTTGGGTTTTAGGGATTTTTTATGATTTTTAAGGTTTTTAGTGTTTATAGGTATTTTAAGTGTTTTGGGGTTTTTAAGGGTGTTTTCCATTTTTAGGGGTTTTAAGTTTTTTTGATTTGTTTTATGGTTTTCTTAGGAATTTTCATTATTTTGAGATTTTTTATGATTTTAGTGATTTTCAAATATATTTTTTTTAATTTTTATGGTTTTTAGTGTTTTTTATGGTTTTTTGTGTTTCTAGGGGTTTTAATATTTTTTAAACAAAATTATAGGCTTAATTTTTTTAGATTTATTACTGGTTTTTACGGTTTTTATGGGTTTTAGGGTAATTTATTTTTTTTACAGGTTTTATAGTATTTAAGATTTTTAGTGGGTTTAGGGACTTTTTAGGATTTTAGCATTTTTAGAAGGTTTTTAGGTTTTTATGTGTTCTTAAGTTTTTATAGGTTTTTATGCGTTTTTTATTGGTTTTCAAGGTATTTAGGTATTTTACATTTTTGGGATTTTTAAGGATTTTTTTAGTTTTTATGGATTTTATGGTTTTAATGGTTTTTAGGGTTTTTATGGGTTTTATGGTTTTAGGATTTTTTTAGTACTTTTATAATTTAGAGGGGTTTTACAGGTTTTAACTGTTTTTATATTTTTATGGTTTTCATAGGTTGTTAAGGTTTTTAATGTTTTAAGGTATTTTTAGGGATTTTTTTTAGGGTTTTAGAGATTTTGAAGCTTTTTAGAGGTTTTCAAAGTATTGAGGGTTTTTCTAGTTTTTATGGGTTTTAGGGAGTTTTTATTTTAATGTCAATTTTATGATTTTTTAGAGTTTTTAAATATTTTATGGGTATATAGGGTTTTTAGAATTTTAGAAATTTTTAGGGATTTTATGGGTTTTGGGGTTTTTAAGGTTTATGGGTTTTTATGGTTTATAGGGGTTTTTATAGTTTTTAGTGTCTTTTGAGGTCTTTAAGGTTTTTTAAAATTTTAGGCTTCTAGGGGTTTTATGTTTTTTTTTATGTTTTGATGTTTTTATTAGGGTTTTTCAATTTTTCATCATTTTTAGGTATTTAAATATTTTTAGGTAATTTTTATTATTTTTATGATTTCTAGGGTTTTATGGATTTTAAGTTATTTTTGGATATTTAGGTTTTAGAGGTTTTTTAGGGTTTTTATTATTTTTAGGTTTTAAGGGGTTTTAAGTGTTTTTAGGTTTTTATGGGGTTTTAGGGTTTTTCAATGTTTTTATTATTTTTTGGGATTTCATGGTTTTTTATTGTTTTTAGGCATTCTATGTATCTTAATGGTTTTTTTGGTTTTAGGGTTTCTGTGGGTTTATTGTTTTTAGGTTTTTTTTTGATTTTTTAGTCGTTTTATAGTTTTCCTGAGTTCCTTAACTTTCTTAGGGGTTTAAAAGGTTTAAACATTTTTAGTGGGGTTTTGGGGTTTTCTGGGCTTTTAGATTTTTTATGTTTTTAGGGGTGTTATGGGTTTTCAGGGTTTTTTGGGTTTTTAAGGACTTTTATGGTTTTAGGGGTTTCAAACATTATAGTTTTTTATGGTTTCAAGTTTTTTTTTTGGTTTTTAAGACTTTCTTCATGTTCTGATGGTTTCAAGTATTTTTTCATTTATAAGGAATTTTAGGGGTTTGTAGGATATTTATGAATTTTTTAGCTTTTAAAGGTGTTTTAAGGTTTTACTATTTTTTGGTTTTTAGGGGTTTTAATTGTTTTTAATTATTTATAAGACTTTCTTAGTGATTTATTTATAATTTAACATTTTTTAAGGTTTTAGTCAATTTTAGATATTTATAATGATTTCAATGTTTTTTAGTGTTTTGGGGGATTTTGATAGTTTTTAGGGTGTTATTTATTTTTGGGATTTTGGGGTTTTAATTTTTTAGGGTTTAAGGTTTTTTAGATATTTGTAATGTTTGTATGGGTTTAAATGGGTTTTATATTTTTTATTGGTTTTAGGGTTTTTAAGGTTTTAGGGTTTTTTAGTTCTTATGAGTTTTTTGGGGTTTTATGATTGATTAGGGTTTTCGAAAAATTTTAGGTTTTTAAGGGGTTTAATGTGTTTTTGGGTTTATGGTTTTCTTTGTGTTTTTTAGGGTTTTAGTGTTTTTTACATTTTTAGGCATTTAAAGGGGTTTTTGAGTTTATTGGGGGATTTTAGGGGTTTATGGGTTTTTAAGGTTTTTAGGAGGTTTTATGGTTTTTTCGTGTCTTTAGGTTCCTTTTTAGGGTTTTATCATTTTTTATATTTTAGGGTATTTAATTTTTTTAGTATTTTAAGGTTTTATTTGGGTTTTTAGGGTTCTTAAGGTTTTTTTAAATTTTATGCTTTTATGGATTTCTAGGGATTTTAGTGTTTTATGGGTTTTGGAGTTTTTCTTAGGTTTTTTAGCTATTTCTAATATTTTACTGGGTTTGAATTGTTTTTAGGTTTTTATTGTTTTCTAATGGTCATGGTGTTTATGGGTTTTTTCATTTTTATAAATTCTTAAGGTTTTTTAGGAATTTTATAGTTTTTAGGGTATTTTTGGATTTTGAGGGTTTTGGAGTTTTTAGGGGTGTTAGGGTTTTAATGGTTTTTTGGGGTTTATGGTTTTTCATTTTTTATGGTTTTAAGATTATCTTATAGTTCTTTAATGTTTTTAAAACTTTTGATGGTTTTATAGTTTTTAGTGGCTTTAGGGTTTTTAGGTTTTTTAGGTTTTCTAATGATTTTAAGGGTTTTTAAGGATTTAGTGTTTAGGGGGGTTTTAGGGTGTTTTTAGGGTTTATTTTGTAATTAGTTTCCTTAGGGTTTTATCTGTTTTACATGTTTTCAAGTTTTTTAGGATTTCATAGTGTTTTTAAGGTTCTTTGGCTTTTTAAGTTGTGTTTTTAGGTTTTTATATTTTTCCTAGTGGATTTTTGGGTACCTAAGGTTTTTAAATTTTCAGTGATTTTAGGTATTTTTATGTTTATTATTGTTTTTAGCATTTTTAGGGATTTTTAGAGTCTTTAGGTTTTTTATTGTTTTTTTGGGTTTTTATTATTTTGTTGTTTTTTTAGATTTTTTATTCCTAGTTTTTTTTAAACATTTTTAGGGTTTTAAAGGGTTTTTATATATTTGAGTGGTTTTTAGGGTTTTAATGGGTTTTAAGGTAGTTTATGATTTTTAATTGTTTTATGGTTTTTATGGGTTTTATAGGTTTTAGGGTCTTTTAGGGTTTTGAGTATTTTTAGCAATTTTTAGGTATTTAGGGGTTTTATGTTTTCAAGGTTTTCTTTATATTTGTTAGGATATTTAGGGTTTTTTACATTTTCATCATTTTGGGTATCTTTTATGGTTTTTTTGGTTTTTAGGGTTTTTATGGATTTTGATGGTATTATAATTTTTAGGGGTTCTAAGGGTTTTTAGAAGTTTTAGATTTTTAAGGGTTTTATGTGTTTTTATGTTTTTCATGATTTCATATGGGCTTTTAGGTTTTTAGGGGATTTCTTTTTTTATGTATTTTCAGGTGTTTTTAGAATTTTTTATAGTTTTTTGATTTTTTAGTGATTTTGAGGGGTTATAAGGGGGTGTATGGGTTTTTTTTCAGTTTCTATGGTTTTATGGTTTTTTATTGTTTTAACCTTTTTATGGGGTTAAAGGGTTTGTATATTTTTTATTGGTTTTACGGTTTTTTCTAGTTTTTAATGTTTTTATGATTTTTTATGGTTTTAGTGCTTTTCGGTTTTTAGGGATTTTTTCAATTTTGTAGGTTTTAGGGGTTTTAAGTGTTTTTATGTTTTTATGGTTTTTAGGGTTTTTTATGATTTTTAGGGTTTTTATGTTTTTAAGGTTTTTAGGGGATTTAGGGTTTTTATGGGTATTTAGGGTTTTCAGGGAATTTGAGAGTTTGTTGGGTTCCTTTGGTTTCTTAGGGTTTTTTGAGTTTTTTTTGGGTTTTTAAGACTTCTAAGAGTTTTTAAATTTTTGGCAGTTTAAAGGGTTTTTATAGTCCTTTGTTGTTTTTAGGGTATTTATGGGTATTTATTGTTATTTATGTTTTCTAGTGTCTTTTTTTGGTTTTTAATGTTTTTAGGTTTTTTTGGGTTTTTAGCAATTTTTAGGCTTTTTAGGGGTTTTAAGTGATGATAGGGTTTTAAGGTTTTTGTATGGGTTTTCAATCTTCTTAGGGTTTCTTATGTTTTTAGGGATTCTTAGGGGTTTTTAGGAATTTTAATGTTTTTAGGGATTTTGAGGGTATTGATGGGTTTTTAGGGTTTTAGGGTTTTTATGGATTTGTTTGGGTTTTGTGGTGTTTTTTGAGTTTTTTTATGTTTTAGGGGTTTCAAGAGATTTTAGAGTTTTTGTGGCTTTTATGGTTTTTAATTATTTTAGGACTTTAAGGTTTTTATTGGTTTTCATGCATTTTAGGCATTTTATTTTGTTTTTGGGTATTATAGGGTTCTTTTGTTTTTAGGTTTACTAGGTGTTTTACGTGTTTTTAGGATTTTAGGGGTTTCTTAGGGTTCTAATGGGTTTTTCATTTTTAGATATTTTTAATGCTTTTTTATTATTTATTTGGTTTTTAGGTTTTTTGGGATTTTGAGGGTTTTTATAGTTTTAAGGATTTTGAGGGGTATTAGGGTTTTAATGTTTTTTGGGGGGTTTTGTGTTTTTTTGGTTTTGAGGGGTTATTATGGTATTTAGGGTTTTTAGGATTTTTAAGGTCTTATTAGGGGTTTTAGGGTTTTTACCATTTTTAGGTTTGTACAGGTTTTATGTATTTTTAGGTTTTTAATGTTTTCTGAGTGCTATTTATGGGTTTTAGGGTCTTTTACCTTTGCAGTAATTTCAGGGATTTTTTTATTATTATTATGGTTTGAAGGATTTTTTATGATTTTAAGGTTTTTTGGTTTATTTTAGGGGTTTTGTGGTGTTTTTGTGTTTTAGTGTTTTCAGGTGCTTGAGGTTTAAGGCCTCTTTAGGTTTTTATGGTTTTCTCAGGATTTTTCTTGGTTTTAGGGTATTTTACATTTTAATATTTTAAAGGTATTTTTAAATTTTTTTTTTGTTTTTAGGAATTTTCATGGGTTTTATGGTTTTTTGTTTTTATGATTTATTAGGTGGTTATGTTTTTTTTAGTTTCTTAGGTTTTAAAGGTTTTTAGAGTTTTTTTATCAATTTTAAGAATTTAATGTTTTTTATAGTTTTTAGTTGGTGTTTGTGTTTTTATGGGATTCTATGATTTTTATGGGTCCTAGGTGGTTTTATGATTTTTAGGGATTTTATGGTTTTATGAACATTTATAGTTTTTATGGTTTTTTCATCCTTAAGACTTTAAGGGTTTTATGTATTTTTAGGTTTTTATGTTTTTCTTAGGGGTTTTCATTGCTTTTTATTTTTTTAGGGATTTTTTTGGTCTATTTAGTATTTTTATTATTTTTTTAGGTTTTTCCAGATTTTGAGGGGTTTTAGTGTTTTTAGGTGGTATTGGGTTTTTTTCGGGTTTTGTACTGTTCATGTTTTTATGGGTTTTACTCATTTTGGTTATTAATGTTTTATTATTTATTTTAATGATTTATAGGTTTTTAAAATTTTAATGGATTTTTAGGGAGTTTTAGGATTTTAATGGGGTGATAATATTTTCAAGGATTTTGAGGGATTTTGGGTTTTAGGGCTTGTAGGGGTTTTAAGGGTTTTTACGTAGTTATGGTTTTTTTATATTTTTGGGGGATTTTAAGTTTCATAGAGTTTTTAAACATATTTATGGGTTAAAATTATTTTTATAGTTTTTAGTGGTTTTAGGGTTTTTATGTGTTTTTGGGTGTTATAAGTTTTTATGGATTTCTATTTTTTTTAGTTATTTTATAGTTTTCTAGGGTTTTTAGAATTTTTTTGTTTTTAGGGGGGTTTATGTTTTTTTTAGGTTTTACGGTTTTATTTGTGGTTTTTAGGGTTTATTGGTTATATTATTTTTTAGGGATTTTAAGGTGTTTTTTAGAATTTTTATTGTTTTTAAAGGTTTTTAATGATTTTGAGGTATTTTAGGGTTTTTGTGGGGTTTTAGAGTTATTATGGTTTTTGGGTTTTTAAAGTTTTCTGGTGTTTTTAGGGGTTTATTGATTTTATATTTTTCATAATGTTTTACGCATTTAAGAAATTTTAGATTTTTTTAGTGGGTTTTATTGTAGTTCTGGGGTTTTAAGGTTTTTAAGGATTTTTGTGTTTTCTAGGGATTTTAGATTTTTAGATTTTTTATGGTTTTTAGTGTTTTTTAGTTTTTTGGGATTTTAAATGTTTTTTGGTTTTTAATTTTTTCTTAGTTTTTTTCTGGTTTTTAGTTCTTTTTATGTTTTTAAGGATTTTTATGATTTTTTTGGGTTTTGAGGATTTTAAGGATTTTAAAGTTTTTAGGGTTTTAGGGTTTTAAGGTTATTAGAGTTATTGTTGGTTTTTATGGGTTTAAAAGGTTTTTTATGTTTGTATTGGGTTTTTAGGGTATTTAGGGGCTTTTTTGGTTTTTAGGTTTTTTATGTTTTTTAGTGTCTTTGTGATTTTTTAGAGTTTTTAGCATTTTTTGGGTTTTTAGGATCTTCATGTGTGTTACTAATTTTATAGTTTTATTAGTGTTCTTCATGGTTTTTAAGGATTTTTATTTTTTTTATGTACTTTTAGGGAATTTTTCATATTTTTATTGGTTTTTTTGGTACTTAGGGATTTTGAGGGATTTTAGGGTTTTCTGGAATTTTTAGGTTTTTTATATTTTTTTTGTAGTGTTTTAGGGTTTTTTAGTTTTTAGGGCATTTATGGTTTTTTTAGCTTTTAACATTTTTAGGGTTTAAAGGTTTCTTAAATTTTACAGTTGAATTAATGGTTTTTATGAATTTTATGGCTTTCAAAGGTTTCAATAGGTTTAATAGTTTTTAGGGGTTTTAGTGGTTTTAGTGTGTTTTAGAGTAGTTAACATTTTTTGGGTTCTTAGTGTTTTTTTGTTTTTTTTATGTTTTTAGGGTTTTCTTATGATATTAATGGTTTTTAGTGTTTTTAGTGATTTTGTGGTTTTTTGGGGTTTTATGGTTTTCATGGTGTTTTGGTATTTTAGAGTTTATTTGAGTTTTTAGGATTTTATGGTTTTTTAGAGTTTTTTTCCATTTTTAAGTGTTTAATGTGTTTTTAGAATTTTTAGAAGGCTTGTTGGTATTTTTTTGTTTTTTGGGTATTAAATTGTATTAGTGGTTATTATGGGTTTTTTGTGTTTTATGGGTTTTAGGGTTCTTAGCATTTTTAGATTTTGGGGGGTTTTAAGTGTATTTATTTTATTAAAGTTTTCTTAGGAATTTTAAGGGTTTTATTTGGATTCTAGTTTTTTAATAATTTTTTTGTGGGTTTTTAATATTTTTATTAATTTTTTGGGTTTTTACGGATTTATTATGTTTTTACGGATTTTTACAGATTTTATCGATTTTATGGTTTTTTGGGTGGTTTGAGTTTTTTTTTCATTTTATAGGGTCATTATGATTTTATAGTGTTTTTTTAAAAAAATTTAGGGTTTTAATGGGGTTTTTGGAGTTTATAATAAATTAGTATGTTTTTGTGTTTTTTTTGGGTTTCTGTGGTTTTAGGGATTTTCCTTATTTTGGGGGGTTTTATGGTTTTTATAATTTAATATGGGTTTAGAGTTTATTAGGTTTTTAGAGGTATTGAGTGATTTTATGTTTTAATATATTTCTTAGGGTTTTTGAGGGTTTTATGATTTTTTACGATTTTTATGGTTTTTTATGGTTTTTATGTTTTTATGATTTTTTGGGTTTTTATGGTTTCATTGAGTTTTCTATGGTTTTAACGTTTTTTATTGTTTTCTATCATTTTAGGGGTTTAGAGGATTTTAGAGTTTTTAGTTGTTTTTAATATTTTTCATTGGTTTTAAACTTCTTAATGTTTTGTTTGGTTTTAGTTTTTAGGGTATTTTTAGGGTTTTTAGGGATTTTAGTATTTTTTATATTTTAAGGGGTTTTATGTTTTTTTTATGTTTGTACTTTTTTTGGGGATTTATATGTTTTAGGGTTTTTATGTTTTTAGGAATATCTTAATATTTTTAAGGTTTTTATGATTTTTAGGGACCGTGAGGGTTTTAGGATTTTTGGGGGTTTTAGAGTTTTTATGGTTTTTTTCGTGTTTTAAGGTTTTTTTATGTTTTGGGGGTTTAAGTTTCTCTAGAGTTTTTTAAAATTTTTAAGTTTTTTTTATGTTTTTAGTTTTTTTGTTGTATTTTATTGTTTTATAGGTTTTTAGTGTTTTTTATTATTTTTAGGGTTTTATGTTTTTTAGTGTTTATTATGGGTTTTTAGAGTTTTTTTCTGTTTTTTAAGAGTTTTATGGGTTTTAGTTTTTTAATTTTTAGGGGTTTTCAAGGTTTTTGTAATTTTTTATATTTTTAGGGTTTTTGTTGAATTTTTAGATTTTTACGGGTTTTTAGGGTTTTTAGGGATTTTGATTGTTTTTTAGGTTTTCTCAGTTTTATGGTTTTTTGGGTTTTTTTTATATTTTAGGGTTTTTTTTCAGATTTTTAATGTTTCTTGGGTTTTTTATTTGTTTAAATTGTTTATAGAGTTTTTAGAATCTTTTTGTATATTTGTATGGGGTTTTAGGGGTTTTAGGGTTTTAGGGGTGTTATGGGTTTTTAGTGTTTAGGTTCTTTTAGGGTCTTTTAGGGTTTGTAACATATTTTTTATATTTTGGGGGGTTTTAAGTGTTTTTTATGATTTTATAGTTTTCATTGTATTCAGTAGGGTTCATAGGGGTTTTTTCATTTGTACGGATTATTATGATTTTTTTTATATTTATGATTTTTATGGGTTTAGGGATTTTGAAGAATTTTAGGGAGGTTTAGGGTTTTTAGGGGTTTTATGGGATTTTTCATTTTTAAGGTTTAATGCGTCTCTATGTTTTTAAGGTTTTCATAGGTTTTTATAGGTTTTTATGGTTTTTAATGTTTTTATACATTTTTTGTGGATTTTTTATACATTTTAAATATTTTTTAGGGTTTTAGTAATTTTATGGGTTTTTTGTGTTTTTAGGATTTTTATGGTTTTTTTGGATTTATGTTTTTTTTTGAGTTTCTTAGGTTTTTTAAGGTTTTTTGTTTTTTTAACGTTTTTAGCGGTTTAAAGTGTTTTTAGTGTTTTAAAGGGCTTTTTTGGATTTTATTGTTTTTTTGGGTTTTAATAGTTTTATGGGATTTAGGGTCTTTTAGGGTTTTTGGGTTTTTTAGTTTTTCAGGGTTTTAAGAGTTTTTAGGGTTTAATGTTTTTTGGGGTTTTTAGGTTTTTTTATTTTTTAGGTTTTTAGGGATTTTTAGGGATTTCGTAGGATTTTTATAGTTTTTCAGGTTATTATGGACATTGATGACTTTATGGTTTTGAGGGTTTCTGTGGTTTTTTCGGCTTTTAGGGGGGGTTGATTGGTTTATGGATCTAATTCTTTTTATTGCTTTTATAGTTTTTATTGGTTTTATAGGTTCTTTATTGGTTTTTAGTTTTTAATGGTTTTTATGGGATTTATGGTTTTAAGGGATTTTAGAGTCCTTTAGGGTTTTTAGATTTTTTTATGTTTTTTTGGGGTTTATGTGTATTTAAATTATAATCTTTTTCTAGGGGCTTTCAGGTGTTTTTATATATTTGTGGATTTTTAGGGCTTTTGGGATTTTTATGATTTGTAGTGTTTTTGGAGATTTTTATTTTTTATAGGGTTTCTTTTGGTTTATAGTATTTATTTGTATTTTTTGGTATTTTTTTTTATTTTATGGTTTTTGAGAGTTTTTAATGCTTTAGGGGTTTAAAGGGTTTTGAGAGTTTTTAGTGATATTATTGGGTTTTTATGGGTTTTGGTGGGTTTTTTTTTATGGTTTCAAGGGGTTTTATAGGTTTAGGGTGTTTAGGTTTTAGGGTATTTCTAGTGGTCCTAATGTTTCTAGATATTTTTTGGGTTCTTAGGTGTTTTAGGGGTTTTAGGTGTTTCTTAGATTTTAAGGTTTTCATTTCGATTTTCATGGATTTTAGGTTTTTTTATTTTTTTAGGGATTTTAGGGATTCTTTGTGATTGTTTGGGTTTTTAGGGTTTTTTTGGTATTTTGTGAGTTTTTAGAGTTTTTATTATTTTTTGGGTTTTAGGCATTTTTTTATTGTTTTTTTGATTTTACAATTTTGGAGAGTTTTTATCATTTCCATGGGTTTAAACAATTTTTTGAGTTTTTAGGGGGTTTAGTGTTTTAATGGGTTTTTAGGAATTTTAGGGATTTAAGGGATCTTAGGGATTCCTACTATTATTGTTGTATTTTTAAGGGTTTTAGGGTGTTTATCTTTAAATGGGGTTTTAAGAGATTTTAAGTGTTTTTAGGATTTTATTATTTCCTTAGGGTTTTTTGGGTTATTTACTATTTTAGGGATTTTTTTTGATTTTTATGGTTTTTAGGAGTTTTAGAGATTTGAGGGTTTTAGGTATTTTAGGGGTTTAGGGGTTTTAGGGGTTTTAACATCATATTGTTTTTTAGGGTTTAAGTAATTTTAGGTTTTTTAGATTTTCTCATGGTTTTTTGTGTTTTTTACCATTTTTTGGTATTTGAAGGATTTTTTATAATTTTATGGAATTTTATAGGTATTATGGATTTTTTAGTTTTTTGGGTTTTTGGCTTTTTTGGGTTTTATATTGTTTTTTGATTTTTTTAGGTTTTTAATGTTTTTATAGTTTTTTAGATTTTGTAGGGGTTTAAAGGGTTTTTTATAGTTTTTACTGGGTTTTAGTTTTTTATATGATTTTTGGGTTTTAATGTTTTTAGGGGGTTGTATGGTTTTAAGGGGTTTTTTGGGGTTTTAAGGTTATTTTACAACTTTTTACGGGATTAAGAATTTTTTAGATTTGAAGTTTTTTTATATTTTAATGGATTTTATAAAGTTTTCAGTGTTTTAGGGATTTTTTTGGTTTTTTAGGGTTTTTGAGGATTTTATGGGGTTTTTATTATTTTTAGTTATTTTGAGGGTTTTTACGTTTTTTATGGTTTTATGTGTTTTTAGTGTTTTCTCATATTTAGATTCTTTTGGGGTTTCAATGTTTTTTTACGTTTTTAATGTTCTCAAAGGGTATTTTAGTGTTATGGGTAATTTAATGTTTTGGGGGATTTAGGGTTTTTTAGGATTTTTATGGGTTTTAGTGTTTTTTGGTATTTTAAGGCTTTTTAGTGTTTTAAAGAGTTATTACATTTTTTTAGAGGTTTAATGTATTTTAATATTTTTATGGTTTTCTTAGGATTTTTCCTTATTTTATGGTTTTTTCTGATTTTAGGGGTCATCAGAGATTTTTATTTATATTTAGGGTGTTTAGTGTTTTTTGTGTTTTTATGGTTTTTTGTGGTTCTCGGGGTTTTAAAAATTTTAATTTTTTTAAAAAAAATTAAAAGGCTTATTGTTTTTTAGAGTTATTAGTTGTTTATATTATTAAACTAGGTATTTAGGGTTATATAATTTTTTTATTTGGTTTATAGTATTTAGCATTTTTTGGAATTTTATGGACTTTTAGGGTTTTAGGATTTCTATCTAGCTTTTAGGTTTTTTAGGTGTTTTTATGTTTGTATGGTTTTTATGGGTTTTCAAGGTGTTTAGGTATTTTATGTTTTAGGGATTTTTAGGGAAATTTAATTTTTTCTGGATTTTAGGGTTTTATGGATTTTGAGTGTTTTTAAGGGTTTTTTGGTTTTGGGTTTTTTAGTATTTTTATCATTGTTTGGGGTTTTAGAGGTTTTAAGTGCTTTTTGATTTTTAAGGTCTTCATATAGGTTTTAAGGTTTTTTATGTTTTAATGTATTTTTAGGATTTTTTAGTATTTTGTTTGTTTTTAGGGGTTTTATAGATTTTAAGGGATTTTAGGGGTTTTCAATGTTTTGAGGGGTTTTCAGGTTTTATGGGATTTATGGTTTTTTTTTGGTTTTTAGGATTTTTTATTGTTTTTAATCAATTTATGGTATTTAAGGTTTTTTGTATTTTTAGGTTTTTACAGGTTTTTTTTATTTTTCATGTTTTTCTGAGGGTTTTTAGTATTTTTGGATTTTTTGGATTTTTTGGTATTCTTCAGGATTTTTTTTATTATTTTTATGGTTTTTAGGGTTTTATCGATTTTATGGGATTTTTAGGATATTTGGGTTTTTCAGTTTTTTAGGTTTTTAGGGGTTTTAGGTGTGTTTAGGTTTTTATGGGGTTTTAGGGTTTTCAGTATTTTTTTGGATTTTAGGTCTTTTTTGGTTTTTTATTATTTTTAGGGTTTCTAAGTATTTTGAGTGATTTTTAGTATTAGGGTTTTCTATGGTTTTCTATGGTTTTTTGAGTTTTTAGTGGTTTTATAGTTTTTTTGAGTTTTTTAACGTTCTTAGGGTTTCAAAGCGATTAAACATTTTTAGAGGGGTTTTAGGGAATATATGTGGTTTTAGAGTTTTTCTTATGTTTCTATGGATTTTATTATTTTTTAGGGTTTTTAAGGGTTCAAGTAATTTTATGGTTTTTAGGGGTTTCTTGCTTCTTAAAATTTTAGGGGTTTTTAGTGTTTTTAGGTTTTTAAGGTTTTCTTAGTTTTTTTCAGTGTTTTTAGGATTTTTTTCATTTTTTAAATAATTTTGGGGATTTGTATGATATTTATGGTTTTTGAGGATTTTCAGAGGGTTTTACTATTTTTTCTGTTTTTAGGGGTTTTAATCATTTTGTTATTTATAAGGATTTCTTAGGGATTTTCTTAGATTTTAATTTTTTTACAGTTTTAGTGATTTTTAGTTCATTTTAATGACTTTTATGGTTTTTAGTTTTTTTAGTGTTTTTGGGTATTTTGAGGGTTTTTAGGGTTTTTAGGGTGTTATGTTTTTTCGTGTTTTTAGGGTATTTTATTTATTAGGGTTTATGGTTATTGATATATTTTTAATGTTTCTATGGGTTTAAAAGCCTTTAGACTTTTTAGTGGTTTAGGGTTTTTTTTATTAAGGGGTTTAGGGGATTATTTTGGTTATTAGGGTTTTTAGGGTTTTTTAGGGTTTTTGAAAAATTTAGGATTTTAAGAGGTTTTAAGTGTTTTTTGGTTTTAAGGTTTTATTTTTACTCTTCAGGGTTTTAGGTTTTTTACATTTTTAAGTATTTTTAGGGGTTTTCTATGATATTTATATGGTTTTAGTAGTTTAGGGATATTAAGGGGTTTTAGGTATTTTAGGTTTTTTAGTATTTTAAGGGGTTTTAGTGTTTCTTAGTTTGGGGGGGGGGGGGTAAGTGATTTTTGGTTTTTCGGGTTTTTCTTATGGTTTTTCATGATTTAGGGTCTTTGTATATTTTTAGTGACTTTAAATGATTTTTTAGTATTTTGATGTATATTTAGGGTTTTTACGGATTTGAGGGGTTTTTAGGGATTTGAGGGGTTTTAGGGTTTTTTAGGGTTTTCATGGTTTTTAGGGTTTTTATGGTTTTTATGGTTGTTTTGGTTTTTAGGGTATTTTTTATTTTTTTAGCGGTTTTAGGTGTTTTTAGAGTTTTTTTAACACTCGTAGGGTTTTAAATGGTTTTTAGAGTTTTTTTCATCTTTTCATGTTTTTATGGCGTGTAAGGGTTTATTATGGGTTTTATGGGCAAGAAAGATGCGAGGGTCGAGCTATTCCCGGCCCCCCCAAATTTATTAAAAGAAAAAGGAGACAAAGCAGACAAGGCAGGGGAGAGGTCGAATGACCCACACCCAAAAAGACCTTACAACCCACGCCAAAGAAAGAATAAACAAAGAAAAAAAAGACTCAGAAACAGACACAGCAGCAGCAGCATCACATCACATCCAGCCAGTACCAGCATCTAGCAACACTACATCCAGCATTACCCAGCATCCAGCAGCTCATAGCTAACCAACGACTATCATTCAAACTACAGCAGTAAACGACATCCAGCATCAGCAGCCAGCCAACCAGCATCCGCAACCAACTAGCAACCAGCATCCTCATTTTCAAACAACCAGCACCTCTTTCACAGCTTAGCCATGCAGCCAACGTCCAGCCCATCAAGAAAATAAAAGTCCCCAACAGCGCCTCCCAGCCATTCATCAGCTCATATCCATTAGCACCAAAGCCAGCCTTCATCAGCACCAAATCCAGCAGCACCAAAACCATCACCAGCAATTTCATCAGCCCATCATCAACCACCGACCGCATCAACTCCACGCATCCAAGTCCAGTAACAAACATGATCCAGCACCAAGTTTTCAGCCAGCCAACACTTCCTTCTTTGCCTTGAGAACAAGAAGCAGCACAACTCATTTCTCCTTGATGAATAAACCAACTCGCGAACCAGTCCACCAGCCACCCATTCCATAACAGCAAATCAATCACACACCCACAAAGTAGTATTGCACTGAATCCGCGAGGAACCAGAACACCTGTAGAAGAACAAATATGCAGGGACAACACCGCACCAAAGAAGACAAACCTGATTTTCTGCACCCTCACCTTCCACAGCCACCAGAACCCGTCCAAAAGCCAAGAGATCCCGCAAATCCCACCCAAACTCAAATCTGGAAAACCAGATCCAAGCATGGAAGCAGGCATGTCACTTCCAGAGCATTGCAGATCACACCACACCCACCGTTCATCATCACGGATCCAGAGAGGCCAGGCCACCGTATGGAGAAGACCAGACCGCCGAAGATATTGGGAGAACCCAACCGCCAAGAAGCCGAAAGAGGCCACCAGAGACCAGTACAATCAAGATCTGCAAAGCAACTTACCATATCGCCCAGATCTGACCCGCACCTCCCTGGAACCGAAGCACCGCACGATGGTAAGTTCAGATCTGAACGGCTCCACCGTTGACCTGGAACGATGCCGTTGAACCAGTCGTGGAGGCCCCAACACTCTTGCCGAACAGATCTGGTTCGTCTCATGCTCGACCAGGAGTCTGGGTCGGTCCTCAACTGCCCAGACAAGTCCCTCCAAATCCAGACGCACCCAGAACCCAGACATCGCCGAAGATCTACACCAGATACCATCTCGATCCGCAAAAAACCATATCGCTACCGAAGATCGGTGCCGTCGAAAGTCGCCTAAAGCCGCCACCGCCAAGGGCCAACACCACCAAGAACCACCAATACAAGCCTCGACCATCATGGGGAGATTCCGATCTGCTGAGGCACCATGAGGGGAGCACCATGACGGGAGAGGACCATCGGGAGAGCAAGTCGCCATCATGGGTTTTATGGGGTTTTATGGTTTTTGGATGTTTCAGGGTCCTTTAGGGATTTTAGGTTTTTTAGGTTTTTAGGGGTTTTAAGTGTTTTTAGGTTTTATGGATTCCATAGGGTTTTTTTAAGATTTTTGGGGTTTTTACATTTTTATGAATTTTCATAATTTCTATGCTTTTTAGGGGTTTCAGGGATTTTGAGGGTTTTAGGGTTTTTGTTGATTTTATGGTTTTTAGTGTTTTTATGGTTTTAGGGATTTAATGTGAATTTAGGTTTTTAATGTTTTCTTAGGATTTTTATAGAATTAATGGTTTTCTTATTTTAGGGAATTTTATTTCATTTTAAGTATTTTTATGGATTTTATAGTTTTGAGAGGTTTTCCATGTTTTTAGAGGCTTTTAGGGGTTTTACGTTTATTTTGTTTTTTCTGGTTTTTTGGAATTTTTTACGGTTTTAGATTATTTAAATGTTTTTGTGGTTTAAATGGTTTTATAGTCTCTAGTGGGTTTTAAGTGATTTTCTGGGGTTTTTAGGATATTTATGGTTTTTAGGTCTTTTGAGGGGTGTTGTGTTTCTTATGATTTTTTTTGGGTTTTTGAGTTTTTTTGTGTTTTTAGGGGTTCTTATCATTTTAGGGGTTTTAGAGATCTTAGGGTCTTATTAGGGTTTTTAGGGTTATTATAATTTTTATATTGGTAAGGTTTTTTGTGTTTTTATAATTTTAATGTTTTCTCAAGTGTTTTATGGGTTTTAGGGTTTTTACCTTTTTAGGAATTTCATGGATTAGTTTTTTATTTTTATGATTTTTAGGATTTTTAGGGCAAAGAAGGTGCGGGCCAAGCGGAGAGCTTGGAACCTCAATTTATAAAAAAGAAAACGTAAAAAACATTACAAGGGGTACTTGTACATTCGGGTGCAGGTACTGCCCTTCATGTCAGAGTCAACATAAGACATGTAAAAAGAAGAAGAAATGAATTACCACCATGAGAATCATTCTTCAATATCCATCTTGGAAAGAACATCATCTACCATATTGGCCACCCTATATACATGAGTGATATTGTGACTCAGGTTCTTGTATAAGTTAAGGCATTCAATCCATTGGGGTATGAGCCACCATGGAACCTTCCTTGAGTTTTGACGGAGAGCCTCCCCCACAAGAATCAAATCAGATTCGATCCATAGATTCATCCACCCAAATTGATTTTCAAAATAGACAACCTTGATAATATCCTAAAGCTCTTACTCATAGGCACATCCATTCCCAATGAAATTATAGAAAATACCCTTAATGAAACCTCGATAAGTACGGAAAACACCTCCACAACCTGAGGGGCCTGGTGAGCCTGCTGCCGCACCATCAACATTAACTTTCATCCATGACGGGATCGATGGAATCCATCTAATGTACTTCATCAACATTGGTTTTTTTCACCTACCAGGAACACCAAGAGTGTGGAGTGTAACAAGATCATTGAAGTAGTTGTTCATCATACATGATTGAATACACACATCCATTCGAACAACACTGTGCATGGTAATAATACCCTCATGTGTGGAGCATGATTTATTAGGAAACATAGCAGAATTTCTCACAGCCCATAGGAAGGCAACAATTACTGCAGATGTAGCAAGAACGAGATTGTGAAGCTGCTCACCGTAGCTAAAATCTGTAATAAAGAGCATCCTTTGGTAAAAGGTTCCAGGGGGTAAATGGAGACCAAATACATCTTGCATGTAATTCCATAGTCTATGCCCAAGATTGTATTCAACAAAGAGGTGTTTTATGCTTTCAGAACCTCGCAAACATATGCTACAGGGTGAAACAATCTGTCATCCGGATTTTTGCATCTGACCATGCATAGGCAGCCTATTTCTCCAAATCTTCCAAAGAATAAGAAATTGTCCAGGGTGAATGAATTGACACTTATATTTTAGAAGCCATGAGGGGGGGTCTAGGACTTTCCGGCATTTGTGCTTGTAGAACACCCTTGTAGTGATTTGGTTTTTTAGGGATTTTAATGGTTTATTTGGTTTATTTTATGCTTTTTAAGGGGTTTAGGGTTTTAGCGTATTTGGGTTCTTGGGGTTTTAGGTGTTTTTAATTTTTTAATGTTTTATCAGGAGTTTTCTTGGGTTTCGGGGTATTTTATGTTTATATAGTTTTTAATCCTTTTTAATTTTTTTTTTGTTTTTTAGGTTTTTAAGGATTTTGAGGGGAATTAGAAGTTTTATGGGTTTTTTGTTTTAATGTTTTTTTATATTGTTGTGTTTTTTTGAGTTTATTAGGGTTTTAAGGTTTTTAGAGTTTTTTTTGTCATTTTTAGGTGTTTAAGGTTTTTTTAGTAATTAGTTGGTTTTTATGTTTTTATGTGTTTTTATGGTTTTAGGGGGATTTATGTTTTTATGGAATTCTAGAGTTTTTATGGTTATTAAATTTTAGGATTTTATGCTTTTTATGTGTTTTTAGGTTTTTGATGTTTTATTTTGGGTTTTCATTATTTGTTATTCTTTTAGGGATTTTTGGGTCATTTTAGGATTTTTATGGTTTTTTTTCATTTTTCAGGATTTTGAGGGGTTTTAGTGTTTTAGATGGTTTTCTTGGTTTTATGGGTTTTATAATTTTTATGATTTTGTGGTTTTAATAATTTTTTCATGGTTTTATTATGGTTTTAAGGATTTTTAGGTTTTTTAAATTTTAAGTAATATTTAGGGATTTTTAGGCATTTATGGATTCTTAATGTTTTCAGATATTTTGAGGGGGGTTTGGGTTTTAGGTTTTTAGTGGTTTTATAGGTTTTTAGGTATTTGTTTTAGTGTTTTAATGTTTTTTAGAGTTTTAAAAGTTTTTAGGGGTTTAAAATATTTTTAGAGTTTTTAGTAGTTTTAGGTTTTTTATGTATTTTTATGATGTTATAATGTATTATGGGTTTTTTATTTTTTAGGGGTTTTTATCATTTTTCGTTCTTTAGGGGGTTTATGTGTTTTTAGATTTTAATCTTTTCTTGGGGGTTCTTAGGGTTTATAGGGGCCATTATATTTTTAGGGATTTTTAGGGTTCTTAAAGATTTTAGGATTTTTAAAGGTTTTTAATGATTTTGATGGGTTTATAGCTTTTGTGGGTTTTTAGAGTTATTATGGTTTTTGTGGTTTTTGATTTTTTTTGGTGTTTTTAGGGGTTTTATTGTTTTTAGAGTTTTTTAATTTTATTAGTGGTTTAAAGGGTTTTATATTTTTAGTGGGTTTTAAGTTATTTATGGGGTTTTATGGGTTTTAAGGTTTTCTGTCATTTTTATGGATTTTAGGTTTTTATATTTTAATTTTTTTTAGAATTTTTTTTTGGGTTTTATGGTTTTTTAATGTTTTCATATAGTTTTTACAGTTTTTAGTGTTTTTTACACTTTTAGGGTTTTCAGGGGTTTTTATTTTTTTTTTGGATTTTCTTTGTTTTTAGATATTTTGAGGTTTTTAGGGTTTTAATATTTTTATGTTTTTTTTTGAGCTTTTTAGGGTTTTAAGTTATTGAGTTCTTTTTTGTTTTTTTGGAGTTTAAAGTGTTTTTTTATTTTTATTGTGTTTTTAGGGTTTTTATGCGGTTTTAGAGTTTTTTTATTGTTATTTGGTTTTTAAATATTTTTAGTGTATTTATGTTTTTTAGAGTTTTTAGAATTTTTAGGTTTTTAGAGGATTTAAGTGTTTTTATGATTTAAGGTTTTCTTCGTTTTCTTCATATTTTATAGGGTTTTTATTTTTAGGTACTTTTAGGGAATTTTTAGTATTTTTATTGGTTTTAATGGTATTTAGGTATTTTGATGGATTTTAAGGATTTTTAGGATTTTTAGGGTTTTATGGTTTTTTAGGGTTTCAGGGTTTTTAGTTTTTATGGATTTAAAGAATTTTGTAGTTTTAAACATTTTTAAGGTTTAAAGGTTTCTTAGTGTTTATTGTACTTTTTAGGGTTTTATGGTTTTTATTGTTTTAAGGTTTCAATATTTTTTATAGTTTTTTATGGTTTTTAGGGGTTTTTAGGGTGTTTTAGGGTTGTTGTCATTTTTAGCGTTTTTAGTGGTTTTATGATTTTTAATTTTTTTAGGATTTTCTAATGATCTTTATGGATATTAGTGGTTTTAGTGATTTTTTGTTTTTTGGGGTTTTATTGTATTTCGGTATTTTAGGGGTTTTTTTGAGTTTTTAGGGATTTATAGTTTTTTAGTGTTTTCAACATTTTTAATGGTTTAATGCGTTTTTAGAATTTTTAGTAGGTTTATTTTTGTTTTTGGTTTTTGGGTATTTAATGGTTTTAGTGGCTTTATCAGTTTTAGGGTTTTATTGGTTTTTAGGGTTCTTAGCAATTTTAGATTTTTGGGGGGTTTTATGTGTTTTTATGTTATTAAGGTTTTATTAGGAATTTTTAGGGTTTTCTTGGGTTTATAATTGTTTCATGATTTTTGGTGATTTTTAAGAATTTTTATTGGGTTTTTGTGTTTTTATGGATTCATTGTGTTTTTAGGGATTTTATGGTTTTTATGGGCTTTTGGGGGTTTTTTGGGGGTGTTTGAGTTTTTTTAGAATTATATGGTCTTTAAGGTTTTCTAGATTTTTTAAACATTTTTATTTTTTTAATGGGGATTTTGAAGTTTTTAAGGGTTTAAAGGGTTTTTATAGTTTTTAGTTGGTTTTAATAATTTTAATGGGTTTAGGTTTTTTAGTGTTTTTTAGGGTTTTAGGTTTTTACGATATTTTTATTGTTTTTAAGGATTTATTTTTTTTATTTTTTTAGTGGTTTGAAGTTTTTTTTATGTTTATAATGTTGTATTATGGGATTTTAGGGTTTTAGGGTTTTTATGTTTTTAAGGATATCTTATGATTTTTATGGTTTTTATAGTTTGTAGGGATCTTGAGGGGTTTTATGGTTTTTTGGGGGGTTTTTTGTTTTTATGGTATTTTTAGTTTTAAGGGATTTTTATATTTGTGGGGGTTTATGTTTCTCTATAGGTTTTAAACATTTTTAGGGGCTTAAAGTGTTTTATATTTTTAGTGTTCTTGGGGGGTTTTATGGTTTTTAATGTTTTTAAGGTTTTTAGTCTGTTTTATGGTTTTTAGGATTTTATGTTTTTTAGTTTTTTATGAGATTTTAGAGTTTTTTTATATTTTTAGGGGTTTTATGTGTCTTCATTTTTTAATGTTTTTAGGTTTTTTCAAGGTGTTTAGGATTTTTAAATTTTTAATGATTTTTTAGAGATTTTTTTGATTCTTTTGGAATTTTAGTGTTTTTGGGGATTTGATGGGTTTTTAGGTTTTCTTTTTTTAATGGTTTTTTTGTGTTTTTTTTATTTTTATGGTTTTTATGGATTTTTAGTGTTTCTTGATGTTTTTGGTGTTTAATGTGGTTCTAGAGATTTTAGTTATTTTTTATATATTTGTATGGGTTTTAATGGGTTTTATGGGTTTTATGGTTTTTAGGGGTTTTAGGGTTTATGGTCTTTTTAGGGTATTTTAGGGTTTTTTTAATTTCTTAGGATTTTTGGGGGTTTTATGTGTTTTTAAGATTTTTACGGTATTCTTAGTATTTTTCAGGGTTCTAGGGATTTTTTTGCATTTGTACCTATTTTTTGGGATTTTTTTTGGTTTTTTATGATTTTTAGGGGTTTGGGGATTTCAAGGGTTTCTATGGGGTTTTAGGCTTTTTATGGGTTTTAGCATTTTTAAGGGTTTTTATGGTTTTATTTGTATTTACGTTTTTAAGATTTTCATAGAGATTTTCAATGTTATTACTGTTTTTTATGTTTTTATGGGTTTTTATGGATATTTTTAATTTCTTATTAGTTTTTAGGGTTTTAGTGATTTTGATGTTCGTTAGGGTTTTTTAGGGTTTTTTGGGTTTTTATGGGTTTTTGGGATTTAAGGATTTTTATGAGTTTCTTAGGGTTATTATGGTTTATGGTGTTTTTTAACATTTTTAGTAGATTCAAGGGGTTTATAGTTTTTAATGGTTTTTATTGGTTTTTAGTGTTTTTATAGTTTTTATAGTTTTTTTTGGGATTTAGGTCATTTATAGGTTTATTTGGTATTTTTTCATTTTTTATGGTTTTAGGGAGTTTTTGTGTTTTTAGGTTTTTAAGGTTTTTTAGGGGTTTTAGGGTTTTAATGTTTCTTGGGATTTTAGGGATTTTAGGGATTTATTAGGTATTTTTTAGTTTTTTTGGTTTATTATGGATATTCATGGTTTTTTGGGATTTTAGGGTTTGTGTTTTTTTGGGGTTTAAGGGGTTTTTTTGAGTTTTTTGGGGTTATAATTGATTTTACAGTTTTTTATAGTTTTAAGGGATTAAAAGGTTTTTCATAGTTTTTATTGGTTTATAGGGTCTTTATTGGTTTTTAGTGTTTTATTTTTTTATGGTTTTTACAGTTTTTATGGATTTTAGATTTCTTTTGGGTTTTCAGCATTTTTTCGGTTTTTAGGGTTTATGTGTATTTAAATTATTATGTTTTTCTTTGGGGTTTTCATGGTTTTTTAAGTATTTATGGATTTTTTTGGTATTTTGGTATTTTTACGATTTTTAGTGTTTTTAGGGATTTTTATGGTCTTTAGGTTTTCTTATTGATTATTGGGTTTATTTTTGTTTTTTAGTGTTTTATATTTTTTTTATTTTTTAGTTACTTAGGGGTTTAAAGTGTTTTGGGAGTTTTTAGTGGGATAATAGGTTTTTTATGGGATTTGGGGGGGTTTTAAGGCTCTAGGGGTTTTTATGGGTTTAGTGAATTTTAGGGTTTTAGGTTCATTTTAGTGTTTTAAAGGATTTTAGTATTTTTTTTTGGGTTTTTTGGGTTTTATGTGTTTTAATGTTTTTAAGGGTTTCTTTATGAATTTAATGGGTTTTAGGGTTTTTTATTTTTTTAGGGATTTTAGGTCTTCTTTGGGATTTTTATGGTTTTTAGGTTTTTTTGGTATTTTGTGGGTTTTTAGGTTTTTTTTGTTTTTTGGTTTTTAGGGGTTTTGTTATTGTTTTCGGGGTTTTAATGTTATTGATATTTTTTTTATCATTTATAGGGTTTTAAATACTTTTTAGAGTTTTTAGGTGGGGGGGGGGGGTTATTGTTGTTTTGGGTTTTTATGGTTTTTATGGGTTGTAAGGTTTCTTATAAATTTTTTGGCTTTTTATGATTTTAGGGGTTTTATGGTATTTAGGGGTTTTTTTATGTTTTTATGTTTATTTTACAATTTTGTACGGGATTAAGAATTTTTTAGGTTTTAAGTATTTTTATATTTTTAAGGCTACCATAGGGTTTTTCTAGGTTTCAGGGATTTTTATGTTTTGGGGTTTTTTTTGGATTTTATGGTTTTTATTTTTTTTAGGTATTTTGAGGGTTTTTAGGTTTTTTATGGTTTAGGGCAAGGAAGGTTAGGTCCAGGCTATTCTTGACCCCCTTAAAATGTAATAAAAAAGACATTGCATACAAGGGAGGGGTGGGGTCAATCAACCCACACCCAAAATCCCAAACAACCCCCACCAACACAAAAGCCCAAAATTCCCAAGAAACAAAAACTCCCGCTAAGGGACAAAATCAGAATCCCCACAGGGGTCACCATCAGTGCTATAGCCCGAGGACACGTCTGAGATCACCGAATCCCATTCATAGGATTCATAATAGCTGATAAATTCTTTACGAAACTTCTTATTGTTCATATACAGCTTCACTTTGGGAGAGCAAGCATCCGTACCATGTACACCCCCATTTCCTTTTCTGGCCTTTGTAGAGGCCCGTGTAGCTATTGGCCTAGGTAGTTAGGAATAATCCTTCATAGCCCTCCTCTTCACCAGAGGATCACTATGGAAGTTGGCCTTCCTATTAGCAGTAACAGCAAGCATAGCCATGTCACATTTCTTACCAGGATCAGAAGCAGATCACGGTCTTCCTTTCCTGCCAGAGGAGTCAGAGAGGTCCATTATCTACATCCTTTTGATCCTAGCATACATAATATCATCAAGATCCCCCATGATTTCTGCAAGACTAGTTTACTCATCATCCTCATCTCCAAGGAAGATCATCGGCTGCAAGTCCGGCTTGTGTAATATGTCATAAATGTGCTGCTCAAGCGGAATTTCCAAACAATCCAACATAATCTGGTCAGATAATTCAACATAGGGGGGAAAATTCTCAAACAGAACAATAGCAGAGTTTCTATCCGGCTGCTCAAAGCTCCTAAAATCAGCGGGAGGACTACTAGGTTGCAGTATTGGATGAGGGGTAACACTCGGAGCAGCCACAGGAGGGACCAGCAGTGCTTGATCCTCACCCAAGGCCCAAAAAACCTTAGCAGGGGAAGGCAATCGTGCCTCCTGGGGAACAGAAGCCACCACCTCATGAAAATACGGGCCACCTTGACTCCTTCCTCAAATACTATAGACTCCAGGCCAATGAAATGATTCGATAAAGCAACCGACTCGGTGCTTCCTCGTGCATCCACCAGATAATCGGGTAGAGGAGCCCTCTCTATGTCATGATAGGATGGCTCGGGCTGCAACTTCCCCCCGCCATTACAAGCTGTCTCAAGCTATAACACCACAGCTCCAACACCATCGGAGGTGACACCTCCCAAAATAGAATAGGAAATACCGCCTAGGCCTAGATCTCCCATCAAGTGAAAAAAGATATCCCCAACCAGGATTGGATCATCAGCACCCAACCGGGGGGAAGGACCCCAGTCTTCCATCAACCCAGTTCCCCGAGCATCCATCAAACTGTCCTGTAGGCCACCATTCTTCTTTGCCAGATCCCCTGTAGAACAACCCATTAAAGGGATAATATCCTTGTCAAACCTAGCCCCTACACCATCCATGCTACTGCAATCCTTTCCCAAGAGTCTAAGAGTAAAACACGAAGCACAGTAATTCACCCA
Source organism: Viscum album (assembly GCA_963277665.1). Lineage (NCBI taxonomy): Eukaryota > Viridiplantae > Streptophyta > Magnoliopsida > Santalales > Viscaceae > Viscum > Viscum album. The sequence continues at coordinate 91,825 of CAUJRU010000586.1, forward strand.
AGATTCAAAAACGACCGGCTGCTTCCAATGAAGTTCCACACCAATTTCAATCCAGAAAAAATCAACTGGTTCCTTCGAGGCGTCAACTTCAACACAACCCCTCGGGGAAACAAGATGACAGAGGTCCCTAGTTCAACTATCCACACACAAAAACCATCCAACCATATTCCCCATCATAGTAATAATAGATAGATTTTGAAAATGAAGGGGAAGTTAAGTGAACCTGATCCAGATTTCCATCAGTGGGGAGTCACAGTTGAGTTGGAAATCAAAGCTCCACCAGAACAAAGAGAAACGAGCTGCATCACACCGTCGAGGATCCGAAGACCAGGCTCGGACAAGATCATCCTCAGATGAGAACTGAATCAAAATATGACAGGAGTCAACCAAACCAACAATATCATGGTCTCTTAGATCCCAATGTTCAAACATAAACCTGTAAAAAACATAAATCGGAGGATGTTATCCTGATAAATTTGCAACAAGAGACAGACTATGAAGAGAAGAGTCCATGTTGAACTCTAAAATCAACAGATTGAGCTTCATAATCCCTTCATGTGGGCCCAGCACATTAGGGCAGAGGTCAATCCGGGGGAAGAAAGGAAGAAAATCAAGATCCGTGAATGGAGAGAACCTTTCTCTAGCAGGGGAAAAGATGGCCCCTCCCTCACAGCGGGGGGGGGGGGGGAGGACAGGGTGGAGCCATGGCGTCGTCTTCAAGCCAGAGATGGAGCAAAAGGATTGCTATCGCGGGGTAGAGCGGAGCGGAGCGGAGCGCCATCCGTCCTTTCCATATAGTTTAGGGGTTTTTAGTGTTTTTTGATAATTTAGATTCATTTGGGGTTTTCAGTGTTTTTATGTTTTTAAGGTTCTCATAGGGTTTTTCTATGTTTATAGGGAATTTTAGTTTTTGGGGTTTTAGGGATTTTTTTAGGATTTTTAGGGTTTTAGTGTTTTTGGGTATTTTAAGTGTTTTGGGTTATTTAAGGGTGTTTTCCATTTTTAGGGGTTTTAATTTTTTTTATTTTTTATGGTTTTCTTAGGTTTTTTTTATTTTGAGCTATTTTATGATTTTAGTGATTTCCAAAGATTTTTTTAATTTTTATGGTTTTTAGTGTATTTTATGGTTTTTTTTGTTTCTAGGGGTTTTAATATTTTTAGAGTTTTAAAAAAAAATTATATGCCTATTTTTTTTAGATTTATTACTAGTTTTTACGGTTTTTATGAGTTTTTAGGGTAATTTAATTTTTTTATAGGTTTTATAGTATTTAATATTTTTAGGGGTTTTATGGACTTTTTAGGATTTTAGTGTTTTTAGAACGTTTTTAGGTTTTATGTGATCTTAAGTTATTATGGGTTTTCAAGGTATTTAAGTATTTTACATTTTTTGGATTTTTATGGAATTTTTAGGTTTATATAGATTTTATGGTTTTAGGGGTTTTGACGGTTTTTATGGGTTTTACGGTTTTAGGATTTTTTAGTACTTTTATAATTTATAGGGGTTTTAGAGGTTTTATGTGTTTTTATATTTTTATGGTTTTCATAGGTTTTTTAAGGTTTTTTATGTTTTAAGGTATTTTTAGGGATTTTTTTGTTTTTTTTTCTTTTTAGGGTTTTAGAGATTTTGAAGGTTTTTAGGGGTTTTCAAGGTATCGAGGGTTTTTCTATTTTTTATTGGTTTTAGGGGGTTTTTATTTTAATATCAATTTTTTTATCTTTTAGAGTTTTTAAACATTTTTAAGGGTATAATGGGTTTTAGAGGTTTAGCAATTTTTATGGATATTATGGGTTTTGGGGTTTTTAAGGTTTATGGGTTTTTATGGTTTATATGTGTTTTTATTTTTTTTATTTTTCTTTTAAGGTCCTGGAGGTTTTTCAAAATTTTAAGTTTTTAGGGGTTTTATGATTTTATTATGTTTTGATGTTTTTATTATCGGTTTTCAGTTTTTCATCATTTTTAGGATTTTAAATATTTTTAGATAATTTTTATTATTTTTACGATTTTTAGGGTTTTATGGATTTTAAGTGATTTTGGGATATTTGGCTTTTAGAGGTTTTTTAGGGTTTTATCAATTTTAGGTTTTTAGGGGTTTTAACTGTTTTTAAGTGTTTATAGGGTTTTAGGGTTTTTCAATGTTTTTATGATTTTTAGGGATTTCGTGGTTTTTTATTGTTTTTAGGGTTTCTATGTATTTTAATGGTTTTTTTGGTTTTAGGGTTTCTATGGTTTTATTGTTTTTATGGTTTTTTTATTTTTTAGTCATTTTATAGTTTTCCTGAGTTTCTTAACTTTCTTAAGGGTTCAAAAGGTTTAATCATTTTTAGTGGGATTTTGAGGTTTTATGGGTTTTTAGATTTTTTTTATGTTTTTAGGGGTGTTATGGTTTTTCAGGGATTTTAGGGTTTTCTAGGACTCTTATGGTTTAGGGGTTTCACACATTGTATTTTTTTTATGGTTTCATGTTTTTTTTTGGTTTTTTAAGACTTTCTTCATGTTTTGAAGGTTTCTACGATTTTGTTTTCATTTTTAAGGAATTTTATGGATTTGTAGGATATTTATGAGTTTTTAAGCTTTTGATGGTTTTTTATAGTTTTACTATTTTTCGGTTTTTAGGATTTTTAATTGTTTTTAATTATTTATAAGGTTTTATTAGTGATTTTCTTAGATTTTAACATTTTTTACAGTTTTAGGGAATTTTAGATATTTTTAATTATTTCAATGTTTTTTTAGTTTTTGGGGGGATTTTGATAGTTTTTAGGGTGTTATTTTTTTTGGGATTTTGTGGTTTTGATTTTTTAGGGATTAATTTTTTTTAGATCTTTGTAATTTTTCTATGGGTTTAAAGGGGTTTTAGTGTTTTTAGGGGTTTTAGGGTGTTTTAAGGTTTTAGGGTTTTTTGTTTCTTAGGAGTTTTTTGGGATTTTCGGATTGATTTGTGTTTTTGAAATTTTTTAGGATTTTAAGGGGTTTAAAGTGTTTTTTGGTTTACGGTTTTCATTTTATTTTTTAGGGTTTTAGGGATTTTTACATTTTTAGGTATTTTTAGGGGTTTTCTATGATATTTATGGGGTTTTTGGTTTTTACGGATATTAATGGGGTTTTACTGTGTTTTAGGGTTTTCAAGATTTTAAGGGGTTTTGGTGTTTCTTAGTTTGGGGGGGGGGGGTAAGTGTTTTTAGGTTTTTCTGGTTTTTATAATGGTTTTTCAGGATTTAATTTTTTTATAAATTTATTATTTTTTAAGGATTGTTAGAAATTTTATGGGTTTTTGTGTTTTTAGGGACTTTTAGGGGCTTAGAGTGTTTAGGGTTTTTATGTTTTATTTTTTGTTTTTAGGGTATTTTTTATCTCTTTAGCAGGTTTAAGGGTTTTCATATTTTTTTAACATTATTTTGGTTTTAAATTCCTTTTAGAGTTTTTCATTATCTTTTAGGGGTTTTATGGGTTTTAAGGGTTCATTATTGTTTTTATGAGTTTTTATGATTTTTATAAGTTCTAGGGTCTTTTAAGGATTTGAGGGTTTTATGATTTTTTATGTATTTAGGGTTTTAAGTGTGTTTAGGTTTTTCCATTTTCATAGTGTTTTTTAGGATTTTTTGGTTTTATACATTTTTAGGGATTTTAATTTTCTTTGTGGGTTTTAGGGGTGTTAGGGATTTTTAGGGTTTGGGGTTTTATGTTTTTTAGGGATTTTAGGGTTTTTAGTGTTTTTATGGTTTTGGGGATTTTATGTGCTTTTAGGTTTTTCATGTTTTCTTATGGTTTTTAGAGATTTTATGGTTTTCTTCTTTTTGATATTTTTATTTCATTTTTAGGAATTTTATGAATTTTATAGTTTTTATAGGTTTTTTGTGTTTGTTGGGGTCATTAGGGGTTTTATGGGTTTTTTATTTTTATGGTTTTTTGAGTTTATTTTATGATTTTTAATGTATTTTAATATTTTAGTGTTTTAAAGGGTTTTTAGAGTTTCTAGTGGGTTTTAATGGATTTTATGGTATTTTTAAGATTTTTATGGTTTTAGGTGTTTTATAGTTTTTAGGTATTTTATGGTTTTTATGATTCTTTAGCCTTTTTATGATTTTAAGGGGATTTATTTTTTAAAAGTTTTCAAATCGGTTTTCAGGGTTTTTATGGTTTTATATGTTTTGATGAATTTTTTAGTATATTTATTATTTTTAAGTTTTTTAGGGATTTCAGGGGCTTATAGTTTTTTTAGGGATTTAAGGGTTTTTTAGTTTTTTGGGTTTTTAGAGGTTTTGTGGTTTTTTATAGAATTGTAACATATTTTAAATTTTATAGGATTTTTATATTTTTTTGGGTTTTTATGGTTTTTATTGGTTTTTAATGGGTTTTATGATTGTAATGGATTCTTTTTGTTTTCTGTGGGTTTTAGAAGTTTTTTTTTATATTTTTTATGGGTTTTAATTATTTTTAGGTTTTTATAGTTTTCATAGGGATTTTTATGGTTTTAGGGGTTTTATGTTTTCATTGATTTTTGGGCCTATTATGATTTTAATGGGTTTTTTTGTATTCATTAATTTTGAGGGTTTTAGGTTTTTTTGGGTTTCTAGTTTTTTTTTCGATTTTGGATATTTTTAGGTTTTTAGGTATTTTAAGTGTTTTGTGGTTTTTGAGGTTTTCTTTGGGTATTTTATATTTTTTTTATTTTTTATGTTTTTTAGGATTTTTAGATTTTTTTATATTTTTATGGTTTTTATTGTTTTTACTGATTTGAGGGATTTTAGGGTTCTTAGATTTTTTATGGATTTTTTGTGTATTTAGGGCTTTTAATGTTTTTAGGAGTTTTTATGGTTTTGGATTTTTTTATATCATTTTTAGGGTTTTTATGATTTTAGGGAAATTTATGGAAATTTAGTATTTTTTATTTTTTTAGGGTTTTTTTGGATTTTGAGTGTTTAGGGATTTTTAGGATTTTAGGGTTTGTAGTATTTTTCTATGTTTTTAGTGGTTTTAAGTGTTTTTAGGTTTTTATTGTTTTCGTAGGGTTTTTCAGAGTCTTTCAGGATTTTTAAATGTTTATGTATTTTTAGGGATTTTTTATTTTGGTATATTTTATAGTTTTTTAGGGATTTTGATGGATTTTAGGGTTTTATGGTTTTTTTGGTTTTTAGGGGTTATTTTAAGTTTTTAGGGTATTTATGGTTTTTCAGAGTTTTAATGTTTTTTTATGTTTAAAGGGTTTCTATAGTTTTCAGTTATTTTAGGGTTTTTATGGGGTTTTGTGGGTTTTTTTGTTTTTTAATGGGTTTGATGGTTTTTAGCATGTTTTAGGTTTTTAGGGACTTATTTACTAGGTTTTGGGGTTTTAACATTTTTTAATTTTTTGGGGTTTAATGTATTTTTAGGTTTTCAAGGTTTTCATATTTTTTTCAATGTTTTTATTGGTTTTTACATTTTACGTAAATTTAGGTATTTTTTAGGATTTTTATGTTTTTTATAGTTTTTGGAGTTTTTATGGATTTTGTGGTCTTTTGAGTTTTTTAGCGTTTTTAGTGTTTTATGTTTTTTGGGGATTTTAGTATTTTTTTACCTTTTATGGGTTTTATGGTTTTTTAGAGTAATGGAATTTTTAGGGGTTTAAAGTGTTTTTATAGTTTTTTGTGGGTTTAGGCTTTTTATTGGGTTTTAGGGATTTTTAAGGTCTTTTGGGGTTTTGGGGTCAATTTTTTATTTTCAGAATTTTTATGTTTTAGGGGTTCTACATGTTTTTTTATTTTTAAGGCTTTTTAGTGTTTTGAGGGGTTTTTTTAATTAAGAGTTTGAGGTATTTTTGGGATATATTATGATATTTAGGGTTTGTAGGGTTTTATGGTTTTTGAGGTTTTTTGGGTGTTTTAGGGTTATTTAAGGGTTTTTTCTGGTTTTTAACATTTTTAGGTTTTTAGGTGTTTTATGTGTTTTAGGTTGTTAAGGATTTATTAGGGTTATTAGGGTTTTTTAGTTTCTGAAAATTTTATGTATTTTTAGTTTTTTTAGGATTTTAATGGTTTTTAGGGGTTTTAGGGATTATTTTTGTTTTTACTCTCTTTTGGGTTTTTAGGGTTTTTGGGTTTCAGGGTTATTTTTGATTTTAAGGGTTATTCAGTATTTTTATATTTTTTTAGACTTTTAGGGGTTTAAATGTTTTTTTATAGTTTTAGTGGTTTTTAGGGTATTTATGGGTTCTTAGGAATTTAGGGTTTTATGGTTTTTAGATGTTTTTTTGGGTTTTAGGTTGTGTTTTGTGGTTTGTTGGGGTTTTAAAATTATTACTTTTTCAGAGTTTTTTTTGGGGTTTTAAGTGTTTTTATGTTTTTAAAGATTTCATAGGATTTTTTAGGTTTTTTTTGTTTTTTTTACATTTTTAGGGATTTTATGATTTTTTTTAAATTTTTATGGTTTTTGGGTTTTTAGTGATTTGGGGGTTTTTAAAGATTTTTAAGGGTTTTAGGGTTTTTTTGGTGTTTATCTATTTTTAATTGTTTCAGTGGATTTAAATGTATTTATATTTTTAAGCTCTACTTAGGGTTTTCTCGGGTTTTGGTTATTTTTACATTTTAAGGATTTTCGAGAATTTTTTAGGTTTTTTCTATTTTTTATGGTTTTGAGGGATTTTGATGGGTTTGTTGTTTTTTATGGTTTTTAATAGATTTGACTGTTTTTTATGGATTTTAAGAGTTTAATGGTTTTTTAGAGTTTTTATTGGGTTTTAGGGTTTTTACGTGTTTTAGGGGGATTTTAATGTTTTTATCGATTATTGGGGTTTTTAGGGTTTTAGGGTCTTTATATTTTTTAGGGGTCTTTGTATTTTTTTTGGTTGTTAGGGGTTTTATGTGTTTTTTGGTTTTTAAGGTATTATTAATATCTTTTAAGTGTTTTGGGATGTTTACATTTTAGGTATTTTTAGGGATTTTTTAAGATTGTGATTTTTTTTACATTTTCTAGGTATTTTTAGGGGTTTTACAGTTTTTAGTGTTTTTTTGAGTTTTTTAGGGTTTTAAGGATTATTAAGGCTTTTCACTTTTTAGGGATTTAAAATGTTTTTAGAGTTTTTAGTGGGTTTTAGGATTTTATGGGTTGTTAATCTTTTTGTGATTTTAATGTGTTTTATGGTATTAGGGATTTTTGGGTTTTTAAGCTCTAATGGGTATTTTATGTTTTTTAGCATTTTTAGGTTTTTTTAGTATTTTTAGGGATTTAGGTTTCCTTAGGGTTTTTAGTTTTTTTTACATTTTATGGATATTTATGAATTTTTACGATTTCTATGGTTTTTTATAGTTATTAGAGATTTTGTAACTTTTATGGTTTTTATAACTTTTTTGGGATTTATAGTTTTCTTGAAAAATTATGGGTTTTTTGAGTTTTTTAATGTTTTAAGGGTTTAAATGAGTTTTTGTGTTTTTATGTTTATAGTGGTTTTATGGGTTTTTGGGTTTTTAAATATTTCTTTGGGTTCTTATGGTTTTTAGGGGTTTTAGGATTTTTATAGTCTTTTATGGGTTTTTTAGGATTTGTTTTCTTTTTTTTAGTTTTTTAGTGGTTTAGCTGTTTTAGGTTTTTAAGGCTTTGTTATTGGTTATTCTGGATTAATGGTTTTTTAGGTTTTTATGGATTTTTTTATTATTTTTATGTTTTTAGAAATTTTTAGATATTTTGAAGGGTTTTAGGGGTTTCAAGGTTTCTAGGGATTTTAGAGTTTTTAAAAAATATTTTTTTCAAAGTTTTAAGAGTTTTTATGTTTTTAAGGTCTTATTAGGGTTGTCATGGTTTCTTACATTTTTAGGGATTTTAGGATTTTTAAGGTTTTTAGTGTTTTTAGCGATTTTGATGGGTTTAGGGTTTTTATTATTTTAGGTTTTTTTGGTTTTTTTGGGTTTGTTTTTTTTTTGATTTTTTATTTATTTTTATTTTTTTAGAGTTTTTTAATGTTTTTAAGGGTTTAAAGGGTCTTTATAGTTTTTATGGGGTTTTAGGATTTTCTTATGTTTTATGGTTTTTTTGGTTATTGGGTTTTTTTGGTTAATAGGGGGATTTAGGTATTAAGGTCTTTTCGGTGTTTTTTAGGTTTTTAGCCTTTTGAGTTTTATGAGTTTTAACAGCTTTTAATTTTTTCCTATGGGTTTTCAGGGTTTTTCGATTTTTTACTTTTTTATATATTGTAAGTGAATTTTTAGTATTTTATGGGTTTCTATGGGTTTTAGGGATTTTGATTTTTTACGGTTATTTAGGGGTATTATGGGTTTTAGGGTTATTAGTATTTTCTTAGTTTTAGTGGTTTTAACTATTTTTTTGTTTTTAAGGTTTTCTTAGTGGTTTCCAGTGTTTTTATGGTTTTTACTTTTTTAGGTATTTCAGAAATTTTAAATAATTTTATGGTTGAAATGGTTTTTTTTTATTTTTTGATTTTTTTTGTTTTTATGGTTTTTTGGCTTTTAGGGGTTTTTTATTTTTTTATCATTTTTATGGTTTTCTAGTGTTTTAATAATTTTTAGGTTTTTAAAGGGTTTTAGAGTTTTCATGGGTTTTTAGGGTTTTTATGGGTTCTTAGGGGTTTTCATAGTTTTTAGTGGTTATTAGTGTTTTTAGGTTTTAATGGGTTTCATAAGGTTTTTCAAGGTTGTTGTGGTTTTCTAAATTTTTAGGGTTTTTAAGGATTCTTTTATTTTTTTGGGTTTTTAGGGATTTTGAGTTTTTAGGGTTTTTTGTTTTTATGGTTTTAGGTTGATTTAAGAGTTTTTAGGGTTTCAAGTTTTTCTTATGGTTTTAAAGGTTTTTAGTGTTTTTTATGTTCTTAGAGATTTTTAAGTATTTCTTTGTATTTTTATTATTATGTTGGTTTTCTTTAGATTTTGAGATGTTTTATATTTTTTACGGTTTTTTTGGTTTTTAGGAATTTTTTTGAGTTTTTAGTGATTTTAAGTGTTTTTATCATTGTTATGTTTTTAAAGGTTTTTGTATGTTTTTTGTGGTTTTAGGGTTTTCTAGGGGGTTTTTTAGGGATTATATGTTTTTTAAAGTTTTTATAATTTTTTAGGTTTTTACGGGTTTTTTATTGTTTTTTGGTTTTTATGGTTTTCTTAAGCATTTTTAGGCTTAAATGGTTTTTTATATTTTTCGGGATTTCAATGATTGTTTTTTTACTGATTTTTGGGGATTTTCGGATTTTGAGGGGTTTTAGGGTTTTTATGATTTTTTGGGTTTTTTAGATTTTAGGGTTTCATGAGTTTTTAGTGTTTTTAATGATTTTAGGTGTTAACGATTTTATTATATTTTTTATATGTTTTAGGGATTTTTTTGATTTTTGTGTTTTTATATTTTTTAATGTTATTTTATGGTTCTAAGTAATTTTATTCCTTTTAGGTTATTTTATGGTTTTATGGTTTTTAGAGTTTTTAGGTTTTTTAGGGGTTTTATGTTTTTCTATTTTTAATGTTTTCTTTGGATTTTTCAGGGTTTTAATGATTTTTTATGTTTTTTGGGATTTTTAGGATTTTTACGGTATTTAGGGGTTTTAGGGAATTTGAGGTGTTTTAGGGTTTTTGGGGTTTTATCTTTTTTTATGAGTTATGAGATATAATTGTTTTATTGTTTTCTTATATTTTTTCATGTTTTTTATGGAATTTTAGTGTTTCTGAGATTTTTGGGGATTTTTATAGATTTTTATAATTTTTACGGTTTTAAGGATTTTGAGGGTTTTAGGGTTCTTTATGGTTTTAAGGTTTTCAAAGTTTTTTTTTAAGGAGTTTTTTTTCATGTGTTAGGTTTTCTACGGTTTTTAGATTTTTTTAAAGATTTTAAGGGTTTAAAAGGTTTTTATAGTTTTTAGTTGTTTTATAGGTTTTTTTGTTTATGAGGGATTTTTTAAGAAATTTAGTTTTTAGGGTTTTGTAGGTTTTTTAGAATTTTTTTAGGGGTTTTAAGTTTTTTTTGTTTTTCCTACATACAGTCATGGTTTTTATGGGTTTATACATTTTTAAGGATTTTTATCGATTTTTATCATTTTTTAGGATTTTTATGGATTTTTATAGTTTTTATTTTTTAAGGGTTTTTATGGTTTTTTAGTGTTTTTAGTGTTTTTTAGGTTTTTATGGGTTTTATGTTTTTATGTTTTTATGTTTTCTTAGGTATTTTCATGATTTTTAGGGATTTTTACGTTTTTAGACATTTTTTGGAATTTTCATATTTTTGTGGTTTTTAGGGATTTTAAGGATTTTAAGGATTTTATTATGTTTTATGGTTTTTAGGGTCTTTTAGTTTTTTTAGTTTTTAGGGTTTTTTGAATTTTTTTATGGTTTTTATTTTTTTAGAGTTTTAACGTTTTTTAGGATTTAAAGCATATTTAGTGTTTTTAGTCAATTTTAGGGTTTTTACTGGTGTTTAGGAATTTAAGTGTTTTTTGGTTTTATGGTTTTTAGGTTTTTAGGGGTTTTAACTTATTTTTAGGGTTTTTTGGGTTTTCAAGTTTTCAGGGGTTTTAAGTGTTTTTATGTTTTTATGGTTTTTATGGTTTTTTAAGGGTTTGTAAGTTTTTACATTTCTAGGGATTTGAGGGATTTTTTATGATTATTATGGGTTTTTTTGGTTTATTGGGTATTTTGGGATTTTGAGGGACTTTAGGTTTTTTATGGATTTATGTTTTTTTTGTTTTTACGGTTATTTTTTTTAAGGTATTTAAGGTTTTTAATATCTTTCAAAAGTTTTTAAGGGTTTAAAGGTTTGTAGTTGTCTTTTATGTTTTTAGCCGTTTAAGGGGTTTTTAATATATTTAGGGGTCTTATGGTTTTTACTTGTTTTGGTGTTATTAGGGACTTTTAGGGGTTTTAGTGTTTTTCGATTTTAAAGGGTATTAAATGTTTTTTTTGTTTTTTTGGTTTTCTTAGGCGTTTTCAAAAATTTTACGGGTTTTTACATTTTTATGTATTTTTAGTGATTTTTTTGGATTTTTATGTCTTTAAATATTTTGTTGGGTTTTAGGGTTTTTAGTGGTTTTTATTGTATTTACGTTTTTATGGGGTTTAAAAGTTTTTAGGTTTTTAAGAAATTGTTTGGGTTTTTAAGGGGTTTAGTGTCTGTTGGTTTTTTGGGATTTTTAGATTTTTTTTAGGATTTTTATAGTTTCTTAAGATTTTTACATATTTTATGTCTCTTAGGGATTTTTTTGATTTTTCTAGTTTTTATGGTTTTTTGAGGATTTTTGGGTTTTTTGATCTTTTTTGGGTTTTGAGGGTTTTTTAGAGTTTTTCAACATTTTTATCCGTTTAAAGGGTTTTGGAGTTTTAGTGGTCTTTCAAGGTTTTGATTTGTTTTTATTTTTTATTGATTTTTGGGATTTATGGTTTTTAGGGGTTTATGGTTTATATGTTTTTTATGGTTTTAAGTGTTCTTAAGTGTTTTTAGGTTTTCAAGATTTTCTTTGGTTTTTTCATGGTTTTTATGGATTTTTATGTTTTCAGGGAATCCTAGGCCTTTTTAATTGTTTATGGAATTTTAGGATTTTGGGGGTATTTATATTTTTTTGGGTTTTAGGGGTTCTTTTTGAGTTTATATGGTTTTTAAGGTTTTCAAAAAAAATAGTGTTTTTATGTGTTTAAAGGTGTTTTAAAGAGTTTTGTGGGATTTAGGGTCTTTAAGGGTTTTTAGGATTTTTAATGTTTTAGGGGTGTTTATGGTTCTTAGGTGTTTTAAGATATTTATGGTCGTTTAGGGTTTGTTGGTTTTTAGAATTTATTATTTTTTAGGCGTGTTTTAAGGTTTTTAAGGGTTTCTTAGGGTTTTTAAGTTTTATTAAAATTTTAGGGGGTTTTAGGGCTTTTAAGGACTCTTATGAAATTTAGGATATTTAGGGATTTCGAGGGGTTTTAGGGTTATTAGGGTTTTTAGTGTGTTTTATGTTTTAGGGGTTTAATTTTTTTTAATGTTTTCTTATGGTTTTTAATTTTTTAATGGTTTTTACATTTGTAGTGATTTTGGGGGATTTTTAGGATGATTATTGGTTCTAGGGTTTTTATATAATTTTGGGGTTTTTATAGTTTTCTAGCGTTTTTAAGTGTTTTTATGGGTTTTTGGGTTTAAGGGGTTTTTTATTTTTTAGGGTTTTTAAGGGTTTTAGGTTTTTTTAACTTTTTATGGGTTTGAAGGTTTTTTAGAGTTTTTCAAGATTTTTTTGGGGTTATGGTTTGTTTTTAGGGGTTTAGGGGTTTTTAGGGGTTTTCATGGATTTATGGTGTTTAGAGTTTTATGGAAATTTTAGGGTTTTTATCATTTTTTAGGTTTTTTTGTGTTTTTGGGGCCCTTATGTTTTTATGGATTTATTTTCATTTTTTTGGTGTTTTAATGATTTTTACTTTTTTTAGGGATTTTTATGGATTTTTGGATTTTTATGTTTTTTTTGGGTTTTAGGGATTTTGATGGTTTTGACGTTTATTAGGTTTTTATTGTTTTTTATATTTAAAGGGATTTTAAGATATTTTAAGATTTTAAGGTTTTCATAGGGTTTTATAGTGTTTTTAGGGTTTCTAACGTTTTTAGGGATTTTTATGGATTTTGAGGGATTTCTTTATATTTTTAGAATTTTTAGGGGTTTTGGGGATGTTGAGGGGATTTGGGGGTTTTAGGGGTTTAGTGTTTTTTTGGTTTTTTGTGTTTCTAGGGTTTTTTTAGTTTCGTAGTGGTTTTATAGATTTTTAGTGATATTCAATATTTTTAGGTATTTAAAGGGATGTTAAATGTTTTAGTTGTTTTTTTGGGTTTTTATTGGTTTTTAGTGTTTTGAAGGTTTTTAAGAGTTTTTTGGTTATATGGGTTATATGGTTTTTCGAGGTGATTTTTGACTTTTTTTTATCATTTTTTATTTTTTGTAGGGGTTTTGAGTGTTTTTAGGTTAGTGAGGGTTTCTTAGTGTTTTTCTAAGTTTTTAAGGGTTTTCATCTTTTTGCTGACTTTAAGGCTTTTTTAGGATTTTTGTTGCAGGGTTTTATGGATTTTTTAGGCTTTTATGGGTTTTTAGGGTTTTTAGGTTTTTTAATGTTTTTTTATTGTTTTTAGGGTTTTAGCGGTTATATGTTTTTTTCTGTTTTTATAATTTCATAGGTTTTTTAGGAATTTTAAATATTTTTTATTTTTTAGGTGTTTTCTGGGTGGTTTTTTTATTTTTATGGGTTTTTAGTGCTTTTATGAATTTTTAAGGATTTATAGGGGATTTAGATCAAGGAAGGCTCGGGTCCAGGCTATTCCTAGCACCCCCCAAAATTTATTATAAAAAGACACAAAGACATTGCAGACAAGGGAGGGGAGGGGTCAAATAACCCACACCCAAAACCCCTTACAACCGTAGCCCGAATGCCCCAAAATGAAAGAAAGAGAGAACAAAAAAAGCAAACAAGACGCGCCAAAAGAGTCCAAAAGGAAAGGCACACAAGGGGAAGATCAGTCAATGTCTCCAACAAAATCGTCCAGCTTCGCACCACGATACCCGATGCCCACACCAAAGCCATCATCCACATCAGCAAAGCTGTAATCTGACTCAACACCCATGCCCATCGAATCCCATCCTGACACATAATCCTCCTGCATGCCAAGCCTGGATAGTAGCTTCATCCTAGCCTTCTCTTGCTCAGTAGAATTTGAAGTTCGCTCTCGCTTATTAACTTTTTGATTTAGTCACACTACTACAAATATGTATTTTATCAGCGTACAAAAGGTCTTTAACAGCGCTAAAAAGCACTGTTAATGTCGGTGAAGTTAAAGGGGGTCCCCTTTATCAGAGCTCCAAAAAGCTCTAATAAATACCCTTTTATCAGTGCTAAAAAAAGCGCTGATAAAATACCCCTTTTATCAGCGCTTATTTTTAGCGCTGAAAAAAGTTAAAAAAATTAAAAAAAAAATCTGTAAATAGGAGGGGGATTTTAACAGCACTTCCCCCCCCATTTATCAGCACGCTCGCCCCACCCACTCCCCCGCAATCCCTAGCCACGATGCCCCGCATTTTATCAGCACTTTTAGACCCCTTTAACAGCGCTATATCCCCCCAAATTCACTCATGCCCGCGCCCCTACCTGTCTCTACTAGGTTTCGAACTCAAGACCTCCCCCCATGCGCGCTAAGTCTTTACCACTCCTCTAATTTGAGTTTTTTTCCAAATAGTGATATATCTATTTATATATATATAGTTATATTTATTCATGTATTAATATAAATTTATATATTTGTATTAATATATATATATACACAAATATATAGTTAGTTATATTTATATATTTATATATTTATTTGTATATATATATATATATATTAAGTTATATCTATTTATTTATATATATTTAGTTATATTTTTTATCCATATATTTATTTGTGTTTTAATATATATTTATAAGATTATTTTTCAATACAATTATAAAATATGTTTTGTTTTGTGTGTGTGTAAATAAATACATATATACAACACACACACACACGGATATATATATATATATCTGTGTGTGTATGTTTCTATAAGTATAATTATACATATATATATATATGCATATACATATGTTAGAATATATATATATATATAATATCAGTTTGTTAATATATAGACACACACAAATGGACACACACACATTATATAAGTACATATATAGTGAGATTAATATATAGGTATATAAATATTGATATATTTGTATTTCAAATAAAATGGATATTAGTTATTATTTATATAAATCTAATATATGTGATATGTAAATATGTTTAATTATTTATTTTAAAAAATTATTTTTATGTGTGAATATATAAAAAATATGTATATATTGTTATATATTTGATTTTAAAAAGCAGTGCATTATAAAAAATGATAAAATTTCAAAGAAATAATATCAATATGAATGTTATACCTTGGAATAAATCCATTCCCCACCAAAAAAGCCAATAATCCCCCCCCCCCCCTTAAACGAGTCTGAAAATCTACAAAATGTTAAAAAATCAGGGTACCCTGACTAAAAACTCAGTTTTGGAGGCTTTCTGGGACTTTTTTGGCCTCGAAAAAACCTTGACTGGGGCTCCCCCTAGTCATAATGACAGAGAGCTCATCGCATCCTTTGATTTGATATGTAGTAGAGCTCAAACGAACACCCGAATCAAAAGTTATGGTTGTTTGAAGTTCGAGTTGCGTTTTCAACATATTTTGGATCTTTTTTAATTTTTTTAATTTTTTTAGTCTTCAAATTTTTATTAAATGACTATTATTTCATAATAATTATCAAATTATTCATTAAAAATATTTTTTTTTTAAATTTTTTTATAAGCCATTTTCACTAAATATCTTATATATTAAGTGTAACTTTATATTTACACTTATCTAAAATATATATAAAATTATATTTAAAAAATATATATTTTATTTATATCAATATAACTATATATATATATTTAAATATTAATATATATTTTTTAAGGATTTTTTTTGCAGCAGACCCTTTATCAGCGCTTTTAAAGAAAGCACTGATAAAGACCCCCCATTATCAGCGCTACTAAAAAAGTTCTGATAAAGGGGTACCCTTTAACAGCGCTAAAAAAAGCGCTGTTAAAAGGGGTACCTTTAACACTACTAAAAAAGCGCTGATAAAGGGGTTATTTTATCAGTGCTTTTTTAGCGCTGATAAAGGCTAGCGCTGGCCTTGCCCAGTTTTGTGGTAGTGTCTGACTGCCCTTGATGAGGCCCGGGTTGCCATAGGACGTGGGAGAGAAGAATAATCCTTCTGTCATCTTCGCCTTGGGGGGAGGTGGATCTTGCATCATAACCTGATTTCTCACAAGTGATTCCATCATTGACAGCAGATGGGGCCTTCCCTTTCTTACCTTCTGACCCGGGATTTTCAGCACCTCTTTTGTTCCTTTCCTCCTTAGACCAGACCATAGCAGCGTTTATCCGGTGATCAGCCTCAGCAAACCTCTCCCCAATCCACTTATCTTCACCCTCAAGCAGATACCTTTCCCCGTTCAACCCACACCATCTCATGAAATTGCACACAATGATCTTCAGCATAGAGAACACCAAGTAGAACCATAGCCCTCTGCAGGTTCATGGACGAATCACCAGCATCCCCAACAGTCCCCGACACGGGTTTTGGATTCAGAATTGAAGCACTGGGAAGATCCTCAGCACCGCTAGTGCTGTCTAGGGAAGGAAATGATCCAGACTCCATGTCAGGTCCCCCCACGTTGGCACACCCAGATAGCACCAGAGGGGCATCATGCCAATCAGTGAAATTCACCCTGGGGATCCAAGGCTCCTCTTCAACCAAAAACCTTTCCTCCTCAGCTGAAGACATTAGCCACTCATCCTCAGTCCTAGTGCCCTGAACAACCACTGCCTCCTTCACAACATCTCCTGCCAACACCCACAACTGTGGGCTCAGCCAGGTCTGCAACCTGGAAAATTTTTTCAGCAGGCGCATCAATCTTAACCGGTGAAGAGGATCCATCGGTACTCCCATAATCCTTCAAGCCAACTATGTCATCTCGTCCCAGTACCAACGTGCAGGGAACCTCCGTATGATCATTCCCTTTCCAGAATCCCATCATAGTTGCCTTCCCTATTTTTGATTGCCACTTTGAGAAATCACTACATCCGTGAACACCTTCAGAAGGAACCCGAATATCCTTATCAGCCAATGGCACTTCCTCCTCAACAGCATCTCCCGAGTCACGAACACCTCCATCCAGACTTATTTTAATGCCACCCAAATCCATTGGAGAAACCTCTAGACCACTTCTAGCCATCAAAACAGACAAGCAGGGAATATCAGCAACCAAAGGTTGGGAGGATAAGGGCTTGATCACCCCCTTTGTCCCCTTAACCTCTACCAGAGGAAGGATTCTCTCACCAGAAGACATGTGATCCAGAAAAACACCACCCCTTCCAGGGCCTGAACATCCTCTAGATTGAGCACTGTGCCCAAATCTCCAACAAGAAGAGCAGAACACCGGCCATGGCTCACAGATAACAGGCTTTCTTCACCTGATTTCCTCCCCCAACGCAATCCTGACATTATCCACTAGAGCCTTTGAAGCATCAACTTCAACAAAGGCGCTTGGGGAAACCGGATGACAAAGGGCCATAGTCCTACTATCCACACAAAGGAACCTCCCCACCAAATTCCCAATACTTTAAATAATAGAGAAGTTTTGAAAGGGAAGGGGAAGTTCAATAAATCTAACCAAGGTAGCAACCATCGGGGAGCTCCGCTTCAGATGAAAATCAAAGCTCCACCAAAAAAAGGGAGAAGTGAGCTCCGTTGCATGACCGAGGAGCCTCCGACTAGTCAAGGACAAGGTCCTCCTATGGAGTAAAGAGAATCATGATGTGGGAGCTATCGATCATACCCACAGTCGCATGATCCCTATGTTTTCAGAATGCCGAGACAAACCTGTCGAAAGCGACCACCGGGGGTCGCCGCATCGTGAAAATTGTAACCAGAGTCAGGCGGTGCAGATTTGAAGCCTTAGTGAACTCCCGAATCGAGAGGGGAAGCTGCAGACGACCTTCAAAGAACTCTGGAACCTACAGGAAAAGCACCGTTTGTGTAAAGGAGTGCATAAAATCAGGGGAAGAGAGCGATGGTAAAGAAACATCCCCTGAGGGAGGATCCTCCACCGCAGAGAGGGGGGGAGCTGCGTCATTTTCCATCATCTTCAACCTGGGAGGAAGCCACCATCATAAAGGTTATAAATCGCCAGAGTCACCAGATCAGCTATCCTCTTTGGGGTTTTAGTGGTTTTAGAGTATTAATGGGTTTTTAGAGTTTTTAAACATTTCTATGTATATGATGGTTTTTAATGTTTTTAGTGGATTTTAACATTTTGAAGGTTTTTAGGATTTTTAGGGGTATTTAAGGTTTTATTCGGTGTATCATTTAATAAATTTACACTATATTCTGTTATTTTCCCCCAATTGGTGAGTATTTAATAAGATTTTATCAGGAATTATTCATTAAATGGACTCTTAATGGATCATAAATTCCACAAATGAATTACATAATATTTGTCTTAACATAATTAAAAATCAAACAAATAGAATAGTGATGGGTTTTTGAGTTTTTTGGGATTTTTAGGGCTTTTTTAGGATTTTTATGAGTTTTTAGGTATTCTTATTATTTTGATGAGTTTTAAAGGTTTTAGGGTTTATGAAATTTTTAGGTTTTTTAGGTTTTTAAGTGTTTTTAGCTTTTAGGTTTTCTCAATGTTTTAAGGGTTTTTATTTTTTTTGATTTTTATGGAATTTTTAGGATTTTTATGTATTTTTAGGGGTTTTAGGTATTTTGGGGGTTTTAAAATTTTTATGTATTTTTTGGTTTTTAGGGGTTTTTTGTATCTTTTAGGGGCCTTATGTTTTTTAGATTCTTTATGGCTTTAGGGGGTTAAAGTGTTTTTAGAGTTTTAGTGGGTTTTCGGAGTTTTTATGGGGTTTTAGGGTATCTTTTGTTTTTAGTGTTTTATGGATTTTAGGGTTTTTAGTGGTTTTAGGGGTTTTTAGGGATTTTAAGGATTTTTAAGTTGTTTTTAGGATTTTAATGGTTTTTAGGGTTTTTAGGGTTTTAGGGTTTTTAGAGATTTTTAGGGTTTTTTTCATGGTTTGTATGCTTTTTATGGTTTTTTTGTTCTCAATATTTATTTTGAGTTTATAACATTCTATGTTTTTTTAGTGTGTCTAATTTTTTTAGGGGTTTTTAGGGTTTTTAGGGTTTTTAGTGGTTTTTAGGGTTTTATGGGTTTTTAGGGTTTTTAGGTTATTAGGGTTTTTATGGTTTTTTGGGGGTCTTAATGTATTTGGGGTCTTTTATGGTATATAACATTTTTTATGTTTTGTCGGGTTTTAAAAGTTTTTAGGGTTTTATGGTTTTCTTAGGGTTTTTCATGGATTATATTCTTTTTTATTATTTTAGGGATATATAGGTATTTTTTATGTTTCTATGGTTTTTTCATATTTTAAGGATTTTTATGGGTTTTTAGGGTTTTTAGGGTTTTTAGGGTTTTTGGTTTTTTTAGGTTTTTTATGTGTTTTAAGATTTTTAATAGTTCATTTTATGTTTTAAGGGGTTTAAAAAAAATTTATGCTTTTTAATAGTTTTAGGTTTTTGGGTTTTTTAATGTTTTTTTAGGTTTTATGGGTTTTTACAGTTTTTAGGGATTTTAGGGGTTTTAGGGTTTTTAGGGTTTCTAGCATTATTATGTTTTTGAGAGGTTTTATGTTTTTCTCAGTTTTTAAGGTTTTCTTTGAGATTTACGGTTCTAAAGGTGTTTTAAATTTTTATGTATTTTTAATAATTTTTTAAGTATTTATGGGTTTTAGGTTTTTTAAGGATTTTGAGGAGTTTTAGGGTTTCTAGGGTTTTATGGGTTGTTTGGTTTTTAAGGGGTTTTTTGAGTTTTTATGGTTTTAATGGTTTTATAGTTTTTTGCATTTTGGGGGTTTAAATGGTTTTTATATTTTTTTAGGGTTTTAGGGATTTTTTGTTTTTTTGTTTTTTAATGTTTTTAGGGGTTTTTGGGTTTTGGAGGGGTTTTTGGGTTTTTACAGTTTTTTGGGTTTTTTTGGGTTTTTTTGGGTTTTTTTAGTTTTTAGGTTTTCATGGGTTTTTTGAGTTTTTTAATTATTTTGGGGTTAATGGTTTTCTTAGTGTTTTTATTTGTTTTAGGGATATTTTGGGGTTTTGATTATTTTATGTTCTTAGGTTTTTTTTGGTTTTAGGTCTTTTATGCCTTTTAGGGTATTTTAGGGGTTTTATGGTTTTTAGTGTTTTTAGGTTTTCTAGGGGTTTTATGTTTTTTGTATTTTTAATTTTTTCTTTAGTTTTTTCAGTGTTTTTAGGGTTTTTTATGTTTTTTGATTTTTTTTGGATTTTTAGGGCTTTTATTGTATTTTAGGTGTTTTAGGGATTTTGAGTTGTTTTAGGGATTATAGGGTTTTTTGGTATTTATGGGTTTTATCTATATTATGTTTTTTAATGAGATATAAGTGTTTTGTGGTTTTGTTAGATTTTTTCAGGAATTTTTGTGAATTTTAGGTTTCTTGGTATTTTTAGGGCTTTATGGATTTTTAGGATTTTTATAATTTTTAAGGATTTTGATGGTTTAAGGGTTTTTAGGGTTTTAATATTTTTATATACTTTTGGGTTTTTTTTGTTTTTTTAGGTTTTAGTTGTTCTATGGTTTTAAGATTTTTTTTAATGATTTTAAGGGGTTTAAGGGTTTTTTATTGTTTTTAGTTATTTTTGGAGTTTTATGGATTTTTATGTTTATGAATAATTTTTTATGATTTTTTGTTTTTTAGGGTTTTGTAATTTTTTAGTATTTTTTATGTTTTAGGGGTTTTAAGTGATTTTATGATTTTACGTTTTTTTAAATATAGTAATGGGTTTTAGGCATTTTTACGTTTTGGAGGATTTTAATGGATTTGTACGGTTTTTTAGGATTTTATGAGATTTTTAGAGTTTTTAAATTTTTAATGGTTTTTAGGGGTTTTAGTGTTTTTTTAGCATTTTAGTGGTTTTAAGTGTTTTTAGGTTTTTAGGTTTTCTTGGGGCAAGTATGATGTGAGACAAAGCTATTCTTGGCACCCCAAATACATTAGAAGAAAAGGTACAATAGACAAGGGAGGAGCGGGGTCAATCAACCCACACCCAAAAGCCCCAGACACCCCCAAACGCAAAAGTCAAGACCCAAAAACCAACAAGAGAGACAACTACAGACCATAATACCTATCCCCATAAGGGTCTCCATCTGCACCATAACCCGAATAAGCATCAGAGTCCACAATTTCCCATTCAGAAGATTCATACTGCTTGAGGAAGGGCATATAGTACTTCATGAGATTCACGTCTGGATGCACTTTGGAAGCCCAGTATTATCTGCCAAGTTCAACCCTTTCAGCTTTGCGAGTCATGGAAGCTGGTCTAGTAGCCATTGGCTTAGGTAGGGAGGAGTAGTCCCTCCTTTCACATCGCTTCACGGGAGGGTCACTCAATCCATTAGCTCTACTGTAGACTATATCATCAGGAAAAATTGTGCCACCCTTCCTACCACAATCTGGGATAGAGCATGACTTTTTCTTTTGATTATAACCAGAGGAACCAAGAAGACCTATCACCGCCTGCTCCTTCTTAATCTTGTCCAAGATGGTGTACAGCAGGTCATCGCAGTCCCTAAAAAGCTCTCCTATCTTGATGTGTTCATCGTTCTCATTTCCAAGGAAAACCACTGGTTGTAGGTCTGGCTTTTGGAAGATGTCCTTAGCATGCTGCTCAAGTGAGATTTCCAAACAGTTCAACATAATTGGTTCAAATAGCTCAACACAGGGAGAAACTTCTCAAACATGACAAGATCTATTCTCGGATCAGGCTGCTCAAAGCCCCTCTTGTCAGCATGAAGATTATCAAGCTGTTGTTCAATATGAGGGGCGGCATCTGGACCAAATTCTGGTGCAGCTGCATCAAGAAGCACTTGCTCTAGTAAAAGTACAAAGGGTATGGGATTTACCACACCCCAGACTCTTGATCCACCATGAGGGGAAGGGTGGTCTGCATCCTGGATGTCCTTAGATTTGGCCTCCACCTTTTGTAATCCTGGTCCCACCAGACCCCCTTCCTCAAGTCCCACAGCGGCCAAAGGCTCTAGGGCCTTGAACCGATTTGAGAATAAAACCAATTCATCTCTAGTCTCATGCCCACCTGGTGGTGGGTCTGATGAAGTCTCAATCTCCATCCCATGGCAGGCAGGTCTTAAATTCATGCTCGCATCCTTTCCAGGGTCAGTCAGTAAGGCCACGACCCCCACTTCCCTAGGATTGACATCGCCCACAATAGTAGGAGCATCACCCCCAATTCCAACTAACCCTTCACCCGTTTGAAAATGTCCCTGACTAGGATTTGCTCCCCAGCACCCTACTGGGATGACTATCCCCCTTCCTCCACCCTATCATCCCCCTGGATATCTAGCAAGGAGTCTTGGGGTTCATCATTACTCACCACTGGCTCCCATGTTAAGCACCATGTTGGTGATATGGCCCTCTTGCCACACCCAACAACTACACCCTCATTACCTCTACAATCCCTTTTCATATGACCGAGGGAAAAGCATGAGTCACAGTAGCTCTCCCATGATTCAAACACCACAGGATGCTTCCACCGAAGATCTTCACCAATTTCAATTCATACAAAGTCAACTAGTTCCTTCTAGACATTAACTTCAACACCAACCCTCAGGTCAACAGTATGGCACAGGGCGTTGGTTCTACTATCCACACACAGAAAAATTCCTACCAAGTTTTCCAACATCGTAATAATGGAAAAATTTTGAAATGGTATGGGAAGTTTAAGAAATCATACCCAGATTTCCAATAGTAGGGAGTCACAATTCAGATTAAAGTCAAAGATCCACCGATAAAGGGAGAATCAAGGGGCATCACACCTACGAGGGGTTGTTGACCAGGCCCGGATAAGATCTTCCTCTTATGAGAATCAAATCAGTATGTGATTAGGGTTGACCAAACCAACAGTGGCACGGTCCCTGAGATCCCAATGCTCAAAAACAAACCTATCAAAAACATTGACCAAGGTATGCAATTTTAAAAACCTGGAAACCAGATTCAGGCTTTGGAGAGAAGAGGCCTTGTAGAACTCTGAAATAGACAGGGTTTAGGTTTTTTAATTGTTTTTTGGGTTTTATAGTTTTTAGGTTTTTAGGGATTTTAAATGTTTTTATGTTGTTAAGGTTTTCTTAAGGGTTTTCAAGGTTTTTTACATTTCTAGGGATTTTGAGGTTTTTTTAAGATTCTTAATGTTTTCTTGGGTTTTTGTGATTTTGAGGGACTTTTGGGTTTTTAGGTTTTTATGTTTTTTTTTTGTTTTGAGAGATTTTTTTATTTTTAATGGTGTTTATAGTTTTTTATATCTTTAAAAAAAATTTAAGGGTTTAAAGGTTTTTAAATATTATAGTGTACTTTTATGATTTTTATGCACTTTAGAGTTTTTGTATGATTTTTAGGGTGGTGTTAGGGGTTTGAGGTGTTTTAGGGTTTTTAGGGTCTTTTAGAGGTTATGGGGTTTTTATATTTTTAGGGGTTTTATGTTTTTTAGGTGTTTATGGTTTTCTTAGGCGTTTTCAGTATTTTTACAGGTTTTTACATTTTTATGTGTTTTTAGGGATTTTTTAGGATTATCATGCTTTTAGGGATTTTGGGGGATTTTTGTGGTTTTTTGGTTTTTTACAGTTTTTAGCATTTTTAGTTTTTCATGGGTTTTAACTGTTTTTAGCGTTTTAAGGTATTTTTTTATGGGTTTTAGGGTTTTTAGGTTTTTTGGGATTTTTATGGGATTTTTATGATTTTTATGGGTTACGAGGGTCTTTATAGATTCTAGGGTTCAGTGTTTTTTTGTCTTCTTAGGGTTTTTGTGGGTTTTTTAATATTGTTGGGTTTGTTGATATTCTTTGAGTTTTTTAGGGTTTTTAGAGAATGGTAATGTTTTTAGCTATTTAATGGTTTTTAGAGTTTTAGTGGTCTTTTAGGGTTTTGATTTGTTTTTATTTTTTACAGTTTTTAGAGTTTTATGGATTTTAGGGGTTTTAGGGTTTTTAGTGATTTTAGGGGTTTATGGATTTTATGGTATTTAGGGTTTTTAGGACTTTGAAAATTTTTAGGTTTTTATGTGTTTTAAGTGTTTTTTGGTTTTAAAGGTTTTCATTCGGGTTTTCATGGTTTTTATGGTTTTTTATTTTTTCAGGGAATCCTAGTTTTTTATTAGTTTAGGTTTTTTAGAGTTTTTATATTTTTTAGTTTTTTGGGGTTCTTTTTGTGTTTTTACTGTTTTTAAGGTTTTTAGAGTTTTTTAATGTTTTTAGGTGTTTAAAGTGTTTTTAGAGTTTTTTGGGGGTTTCAGGGTCTTTATGGGTTTTTTGATTTTTAAGGTTTTAGGGGTGTTTATGGTTTTTATGTGTTTTATAATATTTATGGTCGTTAGGGTTTTGTTGGTTTTAAGTGTTTCTTATGTTTTAGGGGAATTTTTCGGTTTTTAAGGTTTTATTAGGGTTTTTAGGTTTTATTAAATTTTAGAGGTTTTTAGAGATTTTTAGGACTTTTATGAAATTTAATATATTTAGAAATTTTTTGGGGTTAAGGTTATTAGGGGTTTTAGTGTTTTTAGGTTTTAGGGATTTTAATTGTTTTGGGTATTCATGGTTTTCTTATAGTTTTTAGGGGTTTTAAGGTTTTTTATATTTATGGAGATTTTCTGGGATTTTTAGGTTTTTTTTTTGGGTTTTAGGGGTTTTAAGGATTTTTATGGTTTTTAGAGTTTTTAGAATTTTTAGGTTTCTATGGATTTTTTGGTTTTCTTTATTTTTTAGGGTTTTTTAGGTTTTTAGAGTTTTTTAACATTTGTTGGTATAAAGGATTTTTATATTTTTTCATGGATTTGTTGTTGTTATGATTTCTTTTTAGGGATTTTTATGGTTTTTTGGGGTTTCCATGATTTTATGGGGTTTTGAGTTTTTAGGGTCTTTTATGGATTTTATAATATTTAGGTTTTTTGTGTTTTAGGGGTCCTTATTTTTTTGTTGATTTCTTTTCATTTTTAGGGGTTTTGGTGATTTTAAAACTTTATGGATTTTCAGTGATTTTTGGATTTTTATTTTTTTAGGGGTTTTCAGAATTTTGATGGTTTTGATGGTTATTTGGGTTTTATTATTTTTAGGTTTCTAGGTATTTTATGTGATTTTTGGTTTTTAATGTTTTCATTGGGTTTTACATGGTTTTTAGGGTTTTTTACATTTTTAGGGATTATTACTGATTTTTAGGTTTTTTGGGATGTTTTTATGATGTTTAGTACTTTTAGGGGTTTTAGGGATGTTGCGCATTTTTAGGGGTTTTATGGTATTAGAGATTTTATGGTTTTTTTTGGTTTTTTTAGGTTTTTTTAGTTTTTGAAGGGTTTTATGGGTTTTTTACTATTTTTCAACATTTATTGGTTTTTAAAGGTTTTTAGAAATTTTAGTTGTTTTAGGGTTTTTATCGATTTTTATTTATTTGAAGGTTTTTGAAGTTTTATGGTTTTATGGGTTATATCATTTTTTGGGATGTTTGGTGTTTTTAATGTTTTTATTTTTTTTGGTTTTGTTGGAGTTTTAAGTGTATTTAGGTTATTCAGGTTTTTGTAGGGTTTTTCTGGTTTTTAGGGGGTTTTATGTTTTTAGTTATGTTAAGGCTTTTTAGGATTTTTATTCTTTTATGGGTTTTATGGATATTCTAATTTTTTAGTTTTTAGTATTTTTTGAGTTTTTAGAGATTTATTGTTTTTTTCTTTTTTAGGGTTTTTAGCAGGTTAATGTGTTTTTAGGTTTTTAGATTTTCTATGGTTTTTTATGATTTTTAGGATTTGTTTTTTTAGGTATTTAATTGGTGTTTTTTTTTAATTTTTATGGGTTTTTAGTGTTTTTATGAATTTTTGAGGGTTTTTTGGGTTTTAAGATTTTTTAGGTTATTAATTGGATTTTAGAGTTTTAAAACATTTTAAGCTATTTATTGGGGTTTTAATATTTTTAGTGGATTTAATTTGTTTTTTAAAAATTTTAAGGTTTTTAGTGTTTTTAGGGTTTTTAGGGGGTTTTAGGGTTTTATTGTCTTTAAGTGTGTTTTTCAGTTTCTAACGTTTTCATATAGATATTGATGGTATTGATGGGTTCTTATATTTTTGAGTATTTTAGGGGAATTTTTAGGATTTTTTTTGGGTTTTTTGGGATTTTAGGAATTTTTATGAGTTTTAATGGTTTTTATGGTGTATGCATTTTTTAGGTTTAATGGGTTTTATGTGTTTTTAGATTTATAGTTTTTCTAATTGTTTTAAGGGTTTTTTGAGATTTTTATCGATTTTTTAGGATTTTTATCGATTTTCATCGGTTTTAGGTATTTTGTGGTTTTTAAGGGTTTTAATGTGTTTTTTAGGTTTTGGGGACTTTTTTAGATTTTAAGGGCCTTATGTTTTTAGGGTTTTTAAATTATTTTAGGCGTTTAAAGTGTTTTTTGAGTTTTTAGTGTGTTTTTATAGTTTTTATGGGGATTTAGGGTTTCTGATGTTTTTTATGTTTTTATGGTTCAAGGGGTTTTAATGGTTTTAGGAGTTTCTAGGGATTCTATTGATTTTTAAGACATTTATAGGATTTTAATGGTTTTTAGGGTTTTAGGGATTTTCAGGTTTTTTCAGGGTATTTTGGGTTTTTTAGAGTTTTTATGGTTTTTTTGTGTACTTAGTGTTTTTTAATGTTTACATCATTCTATAGTTTTCTAGTGTTTTTATCATTTTTTGGGGTTTAAACGATTTTTAGTGTTTTCTGTGGTTTTTAGGGTTTTATAGGTTTTTTGGGATGTGAAGGTTTTTAGGAGTTTTTTGGTTTTTTGGGTGTTTTAATGTATTTATGGCCTTTTCGAATTAATTTTTTTTAGGATTTGGGGTTTTAAGAGTTTTTAGGGTTTGAAGGTTTTCTTAGAGTTTTTCATGGATTTTATTCTTTTTTATTATTTTACGGATTTATATGTCTTTTTATGTTTTTTTTGTTTTTGGGATTTTGATGGGTTTTAGTTGTACTTAGGGTTTTTAGTTTTTTAGAGGTTTTATGGATCTTATGTTTTTTAATAGTTCATTTAATGTTTTTAGGGGCTTAAAGGGTTTGTATAATTTTTAATAGTTTTACGATTTTGCGGTTTTAAGGGTTTTTATGGTTTTATGGGTTTTAACAGTTTTTAAGGATTTCAGGGGTTTTATGGTTTTTAGGTTTTTTAGTGTTTTTACTTTTTAAGGGGTTCTATATTTATTTTTTGTTTTTAAGGTTTTATTTTGTTTTTTTTTTGGGTTTTTAAGGTGTTTTGAATGTTTAGGCTTATTTATTAATATTTTCGGATTTTATGGTTTTTATGGTTTTTTAAGGATTTTGAGGAGTTTTAGTGTTTCTAGGGTTTTTATGGGTTCTGTGTTTTTAGGGTTTTTTAGTTTTTTACGGTTTTAAGGGTTTTATAGTTTTTATCATTTTTGGGGTTTAAATGGGTTTTATATGTTTTAGTGGGGTTTCAGTGTTTTTAGGATTTTTTAGTTTTTTTAATGTTTTTAGGGGTTTTGTGGTTTTTTGGAGGTTTTAGGGTTTTTAGGATATTTTATGGTTTTTAGGATCTTTTATGGTTTTTATTGTTTTTAGGTTTTAATCATTTTATATTTGTATTTTAGGTTTCTAAGGTTTTACTATGGGGTTTTATGGGTTTTATGGGTTTTTTTATTTCAGTATTTTTAGTATTTGTTTGTATTTTATTTTTTAAGGTATGTTTAGGTGTTTTAGGGATTTTTAGAGTTTTAGTGTTTTTTTGTTTATAGTGTTATTCATATTTTTAGTGGGTTTTTCTTATTTTATGGGTTTTTATTATTTTAGTGTTTCCTATGGTTTTAAGGAGGTTTATGGTTTTTAAGGGTTTTTTGGGTTTTTAAGGTTTTAATAATTTTTTATTTTTTTAGGGGGTTTAGTTGTTTTTAGGTTTTCAAGGTTATGTCAGGTTTTTTTAGGTTTTGTAATGTTTTTTTAATTTTTTATGTATTTTTAAGGATTTATTATAATTTTTAGGGTTTTTAGGGGTTTTAGGGGTTTTAGGTTTTTAGCCTTTTTACATTTTTGGGGGTTTATAGTGTTTTTATGTTTTTAAGGTTTCCTAAGAGTTTCTCGGGGATTTTTAGTATTTTAAATTTTTAGGGATTTTTTCAACTTATTTAGGATTGTTATGGTTTCTAGGGTTTTTTGGGACTTTCAGGGTTACTAGGGGTTTCGTGGTTTTATGTTTTTTTGGGGTTTTAGGTTTTTTTTAGTTTGTAGGGGTTTTAAGAATTTTTATAGTTTTTTAACGTCTTAGGGGTTTAATGAATATTTAGAGTTTTTAGTGATTTTTATGGGTTTTTAAGGATTATATGGGTCATTAAGGTTTTATGATTTTTTGGGTTTTCTAATATTTTTAATGGTTTTTATTGTTTTTAGGGGTTTTAAGTGTTGTTAGTTTATTACGATTTTCTTAGTGTTTTTCATTGTTTTCTGGTGTTTACATTTTTAAATAATTTTAAGAGTTTTAGGATTTTTATGGGTATTTAGTGTTTTTAAGAAAGTTGAGGGACCTTATGGGTTTTTTGGGTTTTAAAATTTTATTTTAGGGGGTTTTAGGGTTTTAATGATTTTTTTTGGATTTCAGGGTTTTTTGGTTTTTTATTGTTTTTATAGCCTATTATTGTTTTTATTGTTTTTATTGGTTTAACGGGTTCTTGAAGTTTGTAGTGTGTTTTTAGGTTTTTATGGGTTTTAGGGTATTTAATATTTTTAGGGGTTTTATGGGTTTTAGTGTTTCTAGAGATTTTTATGACTTTTATAATTTTTATGTTTTTATTGGATTTATGTTTTTTTGGATTTTAACTTATTCATATGGGTTTTCAGAGTTTTAGGGTTTTTTATGTTTCTAGGATTTTTAGTGATGTTTAACTAATTTTATGGTTTTTATGGTTCTTATTGTTTTTAGGGGTTTTACTATTTTTAGGGTTTTTAGGGTCTTTTGGTTTTTTGTATTTTAGGCGGTTATTGAGAATTTTCGGGTTTTAAGGTTTTTAGATTTTTCTATGACTTTAGGGGTTTAAAGGGTTTTTAGATTTTTCAGTGGTTTTTAAGGATTTCTATGTTTTTTAGGGTTTTTAAGGCTTTACGATTCTTAATATTTTTAAGGTTCATTAGGGTCTTTATAGGGTTTTAAAAAAATTTAGTTTATTTTGGGTTTCTTTGCGTTTTTTGGGTTTTTTATTTGTTTTAGGGTAGTTTTAAAGGGAAATAGAACATAATATATAAAAATGGTATAGAATTGTAGTACAACTCAATCACACAAATGGTGAAACTAAATGGACTGAATTCTCACAGAAATAGTAACAAATGAAATATACCCGAGAAACCTCATGAAGCCCAAAAGTCCAACCCCTCGAAAATAGGCCTAAGAAAACTCACAAACCCCATTAAAGCCATTACCTGGGAAGTGACCTGAGAAACTTCCCAAATCCCAAATAGAAAAAGCCAAGAAAATTATTTTAGGGATTTTGAGATTTTCTAGGTTTTTAGATTTTTTATGGATTTTTGGGTTTTTAAGGCTTTTTTAGCCTTTTATTGGTTATAAAGGCTTTTTAGAGTTTTATACGGTTTTAGTCAGTTAAAGGGCTTTTAGAATTTTAATTGGGTTTTAGGGATTTTATGGGGTTTTTGTGTTTTTAATGTTTTTAGGGGTTTTAGGTATTTTTTATCCTTTTAGCGTTTTTATAAGTTTTTAGGTTTTTAAGGGTCTTAATTTTTTTTGTTTTTTAAGGTTTTCTTAAGGTTTTTAGGGTTTTTATGGGTTTTGTGTTTTTAGGGATTTTGGTATTTTTTTAGTAATTTAATTGTATTTTAGGGTTTTTTTTGGATTTTAGGTTTTAGGGTTTTTCGGGTTTTATGTATTTTAATTATTTTTAGGGTTTTAAGGTTTTATTAAGGTTTATAGGGTTTTAGGGTTTGTTTCATTTTTAGGGATTATTATGTTTTTTTATTTTTATGTTTTTTTTGCAATTTTTTTTAGGTTTTTAGGATTTTTTTTTCTTTTTTGGGTTTTTATGGTTTTTTTTGTATTTGGGATTTTTGAGTTTTTAGGGTTTAGATTTTTTTTGTGTTTTGTAATGTTTTTAGGGGATTAATCTGTTTTTAGAGTTTTTATTGGTTTCTAGGAGTTTTTTTTGGTTTTTAGGTTTTTAAGGATCTTAGGGGTTTTATGGTTTTTATGGATTTTAAGTGTTTTTAGGTTTTTAATTGTTTTCACTAGGGTTTTTTGGGGTTTTATGTTTTCGTTATTTTTAAGGATTTTATAGGATTTTTATAATTTTTTAGAATGTTTAGGGATTTTTAGGGTGTTTAGGTTTTTAAGGTTTTTAAAGGTTTTTTGGTGTATCAATTCGGTTTTAGGGTTTTAGGGGTTTAAATTATTTTTTGGTTTTTTAGATTTTCTTAGGATTTTTCAGTATTTTTTGCTTTTTTGTGGTTTTTTACATTTTGAAGGGTTTTTCCGGGCTTATTTAGGAATTTTAATTTTTTTATGGTTTTATTATTTTTATGGTTTTTTTTTGTTTTTTTGATTTTAGAGTATTTTGTTTTTAGGTTTTTTATAGTTTTTTATATTTTCAGGGTTCAAACGGTTTTTAGAGTTTTTATTGGTTTTTAGGGTTTTATGGGATGTTAGTGGTTTTAAGGGTTTTATTGAATTTTGGGTTTTTTTGGGGTATTTTTAGGGCTTTCATACTTTTATATTCTTTTAGGTTATTTTGTTTTAATTGTTTTTATGCTTTCATGGTTTTCATTGGGTATTCTGGGTTTTTCGGTTTTTTTTACTTTTTTAAGTATTTTTTGGTATTATTTATGAGTTTTATGGTTTTTATGGATTTATTGGTTTTATGGGTATTTCTGGGGTTTTATGGGTTTTTATAGTTTTTAAGGTTTTTTTGGGTGTTTTTTATTTTGTTTTTTATTTTTAGGGGTTTTATGTTATTCTATATTTTTTCAACTTTTTTTTAAATCTTTTCTATACTTTTTAGTGGGTTTTCAGGGTTTTATGGGTTTTTAGGGTTTTTCAAGATTTTAGGGGTTTTATATATTTTTGGATTTTTAAGGGGTTTTAGGGTCTTTTAGAGTTTTTATCATTTTTTGGGTTTTTAAGGGTTTTAAGTGTTTTTAGTATTTTTTGTTTTTCTTAGGGGTTTTCATGGTTTTTAGGTTTTTTTATGTTTCAATAATTTTTAGGGAATTTAGATTATTTTTATTGTATTTTAATGTTTTTATGGATTTTGAGGGTTTTATGTATTTTTAGTGTTTTTGCCTTTTCAGTGTTTAATCATTTTTCATGTTTTTAGGGTTTTTAAGTGTTTTAACCTTTCTTAGGTTTTATTAGGTTTCTTAAGGGTTTGGAGTGTGTTTACATTTTTTTTGTTTTTAGTGCTTCTTAATAATTTTTATGGTTTTATGGGTTTTGGTGATCTTGAGGGTTTTTAGGGTTTTTAGGGGTTAAAAGTTTTTTTGTTTTTCTGGGGATTTACGGGCTTTTTGATCTTTTAGGGTTTTTATGTTATTTATAGTTTTTTAAAATTTTTGTTGTTTAATATGATATTAGAATATTTTTTGAATTTTTAGGGGTTTATAGATATTTTAGGTATTTTAAGGGTTTTAGGGGTTTTATTATTTTTAGATTTTTTTAGGGGTTCTAGGTTTTTTATATTTTTTATGTTTTTATGGGTATTATGTGTTTTTAGATTTTCATTGTTTACTTCTGGGGTTATTAGGTTTTAGGGATTTTTATATATTTATTTATTTTTAGGATTTTTTAGGATTTTATGGGTTTTAAGGTTTTAGGTATTTTTGTGGATTTTTTGGGGTTTTAGGTGTTTTAGAGATTTTAAGGGTTTTTGTGTTTTTGGGTTTTTATGGGTTTTAAGAATATTTTTAGGTTATTAATGTTTTCTTAGTGTTTTCAGTGCTCTCATCATTTTTTTACAATTTTAGTGATTTTTAAGGTTTTAAAGGATTTTTATGGTTGTTGGGGGGTTTTTAGGGTTTTTGGAGTGTTTTAGGCTATTATGAATTTTCTGGTGTTTTTTGGTCTTTAATGTTTTTTTGTGTTTTTTTGGGGTTTAATTTATTTTAGATATTTTTAGCCTTTTTAGGGGTTTAATGTGTTTTTATAGATTTTTGTGGGTTTTAGCGTTTTTATGGATTCTTATGGTATTTTCAGTTTTTACATGTTTTTATAGTTTTTTAGGGTTTTAGGTTTCATATGATTTTATGGGTTTTAAGTGTTTTTATGTTTTTGACCTTTTATTAGTGGTTTTTGGTTTTTTTTATTTTTATGTTTTTTGGTAATTTGTTTTGGTTTTTTATGGTTTTTAGGGTTTCTTAGGATTTTGTGGGTTTTTAGGGTTGTTAGGATTTTTATGGTTTTTATGGGGGTTTTATGTTTTTTTTATTATTATTAATGGGTTTTATATTTTTAAAAAATAGGGTAATAAATGTGTTTTATAGTTTTTAGTGGTTTAGTATAGTTTTTATGGGTTTTTTCTGGTTTTTAGGGTTCTTATAGTTTTCTGGGTTTACGGTCATTGAGGGTTTTTAGAATTTTTAAGGTTTTTTAGAGAGTTTTTTTTTGGTTTTTATAATATTTTAGGGTTTTTAGAGAGTTTTTAGGTTTTTTAGGTTTTCTATATGGTTTTTTAGTGTATTTAGTTTTTTGTTTTTGTAGGTATTTTTAGGGATTTTTATGATATTATATGGTTTTTAGGGGTTTTAGTGATTTTGAGGGTTTTTAGAGTTTTAATGTTTTTAGGGGTTCTAGTGTTTTGAAGTTTTTAGGGGGTTTAGGTGATTTTTGTTTTTTATGGTTTTCTTAGTGTTTTTTCATGATTTTTAGGTTTTTTATTTTTTTTATAGATTTTGTGACATTTTTTGGATTTTTATGGTTATATAGTGTTTTTAGGTGTTTTTGAGGGTTTTCATGGTTTTTAGGATTTTAATGCTTCTTAGAGTTTTTTAACAGTTTGAGGGGATTAAAGTGTTTTTAGAGTAAGTAGTTTTTGTAGGGTTTTTATGGGTTTTTGGGTTTTTATGGGTTTTCGGGTTTTAGGGATTTTAGGGGTTTTAGGGATTTTAGTATTTTCTAGTGTTTTTAGGGGTATTTAGTGTATTAACGATTTTTATAGTTATTTTATAATTTTTTAAGGGATTAAAAGTTTTTTTTTATTTTTTAGTGGGGTTTTAGGTTTTTGTTTTTTTTAAAAGTTTTATGGTTATTATGGTTTTAAGGTTTTTAGGATTTTTAGGGTTTTTAGTGTCTTTAGGATTTTTATGGGTTTGAAGTTTTTTATGTTTTTCATGTTTTATTAAGGTTCTTTTGATTTTTTAGTGTCATTTACATTTTTTGGGATTTTTGTGCTTTTAGTTTTTTATGAGTTTTATGGTTTTTAGGTATTTTGAGGGGTTTGGGTGATTTTTGGTTTTTTTAGTATTTTTTAATAGTTTTATCATTTTTTTTTGTTTTTCTAGGGGGTTTAAATAATTTTATTTTTCTTATTTTTTTCATATGGGTTTTCATGTTTTTTATGTTCTTAAAGATTTTTAGGTATTTTTAGGATTTTTATGGTTTTCTTTGGGTTTTAGAGATTTTTTATGATATTTAGGTTTTTTGGGTTTTAATTTTTTTGTGTTTGTATGGTTTTTGTTTTATTTTTTCAAGGGTTTTAAGAGGTTTTATAGTTTTTAAAGTTTTTAGGGGTTTAAAATTTTTTATGGGTTTTTAGGGTTTTTATGTTATTTTGGGAATTTATGGTTTTTAGGGGTTTTTTTGGGTGTTTTGGTTCTTTTAGCGGTTTTATCGTTTTTAAGATTTTAGCAGTTTTAATTGTTTTTAGTGTATTAAGGTTTTCTTTGGGTTTTTCCAGGTTTTTAAGGTTTTTTACATTTTTAGGTATTTTTCTTAATTTTATAGTATTTTTATGGTATTTTATTGTTTTTTATGATTTGGAGGGAATCTGTAGATTTTAAGGGTTTAAGGGTTTTAGGATTTTTTTAGAATTTTTATCTTCTAATACGGTTTTTATAGGCTATAAGTATTTTTATGTTTTTTAGGTTTTCTTATGGGTTTTCAGTGTTTTTATGGTTTTTATGTTTTTAGGTATTTCTGGGGATTTTTCTATATTTTCATGTTTATTAGGGTTTTTTGGGGGTTTTAAGTGTTTTTAGGAATTTGGTGGTTTTTTAGGTGTTTAGGGGTTTTTGAGTTTTTTAGGGGTTTATGGTTTTTTAGAATTTTTTAACATTTTAGTGGGTTTAACGGGATTTCCGTGTTTTAGTGTTTTAGTGGTTTTTAGGGATTTTAATTTTTTTATGGGTTTTTATAGTTTTTATAGTTAATAGGATATTTAGGATTTTTCCAATATTTTTGGGGTTTTATGATTTTTAGGTTTTTAAGGTTTTATTATGTTTATGCATGGGTTTTTAGTGAATTTTTCCTTTTTTGGTATTTTAAGGTATTTTGAGTATTTTTATTCCTTTTGAGGTATTCAGGGATTTTGAGGGTATTTATGGTTTTATTTTTTTCTTATTTTAAGGGTTTTCATTGAGTTTTTAGGGGTTTTAAGATTTTTCCAGTTTTTAACATTTTAAGTGTATTAATGAGGTTTTAGAGGGGTTTTTTCTTTTTTATGGGTGTTTTTATTTTTTATGGTTTTTAAAGGTTTTAGGGTTTTAGGGTTTTAGTGTATTTTTGGATTTTAATCATTTTTGGATTTTTATGGGTTTTAATTGTTTTCTTATTATTGTGGTTTAATTAGGTGCTTTCATGGTTTTTTGTGTTTTTTAAAATTTTAGGGATTTTTACAGATTGTTTTAGAATTTTTATGTTTTTTAGGAGTTTAAGGGATTTTGGGGTTTTTAGGATTTTTATGGGTTTTAGGGTTTTTTCATTTTTTTTATGTTTTTAAGGGATTGTAAGTATTTTTAGGATTTTATGGTTTTCTTAGGGGTTTTCATGGTTTTTTAAGGATTTTTAGGGATTTTTTAGGATGTTTTTGTTTTATAGGGTTTTAGGGATTTTGAGGGATTCGGGGGTTTTTATGGCTTTTTGGATTTTTATGGGTTTTATTTTTTAAGGTTTTTTGTGTTTAGGTTATTTATGGGTTTTTAGAGTTTTTTAGCATTATTAGGGGTTTGAAGGGTTTTTTTACTTTTTATTGCATGTTAGGGTATTTTGGGTTTTTGGGTTTTTTTACCTTTTTAGGCTTTATGGTTTTTATTGTTTTTAGTTTTTTTGGGTTTTTTGGGTTTTTAGCTTTTTAGGTTTTTTATAGGCTTTAAGTGTTTTTATGTTTTCATGTTTTTCTTTGGTTTTCTCAATGTTTTAGTGTTTTTTCATTTTTTAGGTATCTTTAGTCCTTTTTTAGGATTTTTATCGGTTTTTTGGGATTTTATGAATTTTGAGGGTTTTAGGGTTTTTAGGTTTTTCGGGTTTTTTATGTTTTTTGGGGTTTCATTTTTAAAAAAAAAATTATTTTGGGTTTTCATGGTTTTTATTTTTATTTTTATTTTTTGGGATTTTAGGGATTTTTATAATTTTGATGTGTTTTACGGTATCTAGGGCAAGGAAGATGTGAGGTTTGGGCTATTCTTGCCCCCCCCCCCAAATTTATTAGCAAGAAAAAGGAGACCCAGCAGACAAGTTAGGGGAGGGGTCAAATGACCCGAACCCAGAAACCCCTTACAACCCACACCAAAAAAGGAAAACAAAGAATGAAAAAGACTCAAAAAACAGACACAATAGTGGCATCATCATGTCACATCTAGCCAGTACCAACATCCATCATCACCACATCCAATCATCACAGAAACACATCAGCAGCAATACTTCCAAACCAACCAGCCCCACCAACCAACAACACCAAATCCAACATCACAACCAAACATAACCAGCAGCATCAAACCACAACACAAGTGCAACCGAACATAGACATCATCATCTTCCAAAAAACAGCAACCATCAACCAGAAGCACAACAACAGACTCATCCGCAACAGTATCAAAAACCAAACAACCACACATCATCCCGCATTCACCAGCAACCAGAAACTCACAACCTACCAAATACCTGCATCCAATCTCACAAGGTCCATCACCCAGCACGCTCTCACCAAGAAGGTCCCTCTCCAGCAACATAGAACCATCATCATCAATAGAAAAAAAATCAGCACCACCCAGTAGAACCGATAGCCAACATCCTCATCGAAACCAAAACAGCAGCCAAAACGCATCCAGCAGAAACAACAACTCAAAACCAAGCCAGCCACCAGTCAAGAACACGTATACCAGCAAATCAAAGCGAACACAGCACAGTGTGACAATACCTTCATCAACAGCAAGATCCAAGAACAAGAAGGTAGAACCAAAAGAGAAAACCTGCATCTGCACCCTATGCATCTACCATGACCCGTTGAGAAGACAAATAAGCCATCAAGACCTTCCTCGGTTCTGGACACTCAGCGCAGAACCGAGCGCAGAGCCGTAACTTCCAGCGCGAAGAAGACACAAATCCCGTCAAACCCTCATACCACCAAGGTGAAGCCAGAACACCCCCCAAAAAAACCACCAGAGCGTCTTTCCGCAACAAATATCCATCAAACCGAGCACACCTCTGTCCATTTGTAGAAGTATCCATCGCGCCTATGTTGAATTCACCATCAACCACTTCGACTTCATCCAGATCTCTGGAAAGGCATCACCACTGCCCCCAAGGAGCGCAGGATCAAGATCTAGAAAAGCCGATCCAAATCGAAGCAAAAACCAGACCAATCCGTCACCGCCACAATCTGAGACAACGGACCAGAACTCAGCATCGTCAGCCGTCCGCCTTGAAAACCACCATCGCACTAGGGGAGAAGGCCTCTCAAACAGTAAACCATCCACATGGAAAAGCCTAAAGAGGGAGAGATCAATGGAATCGCTGAAAGGGATTCCAAGATGTAACCCTAGAGATCGTTGCGTCGGGAGATGCCCAGGAGAGAGCGGCAACATCTTTCTTTTAGTGTATCAAAGGGTTTTTAGGGATTTTATAATCTTTAAGGTTGTTAGGATTGTTATGGTTTTTTAGGGGTTTTTTGAGTTTTTTTAGGTTTTAAGGCTTTGTATTGTTTTTAACATTTTTCACGGTATAAAGGATTTTATAGTTTTGAGAGGTTTATTGTTTTTAAGGGTTTTATGGTTTTTAAGGTTCTTAGGGTTTTTATTATTTTTTGGGTTTTAGGGGTTTTAGGGTTTTTAGGATTTTTATGGTTTTTAGCATCTTTAGGTTTTTAGAGGTTGTAATTGGTTTTAGATTTTTATGTTTTTCTTAACTGTTTTCATGTTTTTTAGGGTTTTTTTATTTTTAATGATTTCTAGGAATTTTTATGATTTTTAGGGTTTTTAGGTTTTTTAGTGATTTTCAGGGGATTTGGGATTTTAGTGTTTTATGGATTTTATAGTTTTTAGGGTTTTTTATTATTTTATGGTCTTTATGGTTTTTAGAGTTTTTTAGGGTTTTTAGGGTTCAAATGGTTTTTATTGTTTTTAGTGGATTTTGGGTTTTTATTGGTTTTTAGGGGTTTTATGGTTTTTATGGGTTTTTTATAGTTTATATGGTCTCTTAGTTTTTTTGCATTTTTTAGGGTTCTTCAGGATTTAAAGTGTTTTTAGGTTTTTATGTTTTTATTAGGGGTTTTAGGGTTTTTATGTTTTTTATATTTTTAGAGAGTTTTATGGATTTTTTTATAATTATTATGGTTTTTTAGTGTTTTAAGGGATTTTTAGGGTGTTTCAAGTTTTGAAAGGTTTTTTTTATTAAAAGTATTTAATGGTTTTTTAAGTTATCTGAGGGGTTTTTAGGGGTTTTAAGGTTTTTTAATTTTTTTATTTTTACATATTCTTATCATTTTATGGGTTTTATGGATTTTGATGAGCTTTCAGTTTTTAGGTTTTTTAGGGTTTTGTGGTTTTCACGGGTTTTAGGGTTTTTTGAGTTTTTGAGTGTCTAATGTTTTATTTATATTTTTAATGTTTTTATGGGTTTAAAGGGTTTTTTCAGTTTTTAGTTGGTTTTTATGGTTTTTTGTGTATTTATGATTTTTATGTTTTTAAGAGTTTTATTTTTTTTTATGGTTTTTAATGTCCTTTTAGGGTTTTAAGAATTTTTAATATTTTTTAGTGGTTTTATGTTTTTGTAGGTTTTTAAGGTTTTATTAGGGTTTTGGGTTTTTTTTTCATATTTAGGTATTTTAGGGAATTTTTTTATTTTCTGAGTTTTTAGGGTATTTAGGGTTTTTAAATGTTTTTTTAGAGTTTTTATGTGTTTTTCTATTTTAAGGCTTTCTTAGGGTTTTTCGTGGATTTTAGGGTTTTCTGTTTTTAGGGATTTTAGGGATTTTTTTATGATTTTTATGGTATTTTTGGGTTTTTAGGGATTTGGATTATTTTTAGGGGTTTTCCATTTTTTATGTTTTTTCAATTTTTAGGGTTTCATTTGAGTTTTTTTAGGGTTTTTAAGGTTTTCTAGTGTTTTTTATTTTTTTTATTGGTTTGAATGGTTTTTTGAGTTTTTCAGGGTGATTTTAGATTTTTTTGGTTTTTTAATGTTTTTAGGGTTTTTTGTGTTTTAATGGGTTTTTAGTGTTTTTAACATTTTTTAGGATTTTTACGGTTTTAATTTTTTTAGGGTTTTATGGATTTCTTCTGTTTTTTAGGTCTTTAAAGTATTTTTTATTTTTAGGGATTTTTATGATTTTTTAGTTTTTAGGGTTTTAGGGATTTCGATAGGTTTTATGGTTTTTAGGTTTTTAGGGTTTTATAATTATTTAAATTTTTAGGGGTTTTTTTGTGTTTTCAGTATTTAGAGGATATATTAGCGATTTTTAGCGTTTTATGGTTTTTCATTTTTATTCATTTTTAGGTTATTTATGTTTTTAGGGTTTTTAGAATTTTAAGGGTTTGGGGTTTTTAGGGATCTCATGTTTTAGGGTTTTTATGGTTTTTAAGGGTTTTAGGGTTTATTTTTATTTTTTATGGTTTAAATTTTTTTAAGGTTTTTAATATTTTATGGTTTAAAAGGGTTTTTAGAGTTTATAGTGGTTCATTAGGGGTTTATGGGTATTTAGGTTTTTTAATGTTTTAGGGGTTCTTTTTTAAGGTTTTTAGAGTTTTCTAAGGGTTCGAGTGTCTTTAGGTTTTTAGGGGTTTAATGTGTTTTTAGATTTTTACTATTTTCTTAGGAGATTTCATGGTTTTAACGTTTTTATAGATTTTACGGATTTTTTTAGGATTTTTATTATTTTTTTGGGTTTTTGGAATTTTAATGGGTTTTCATGGTTTTTAGGTTTTGTTTTTGTGTTTTCGGTCTTTTTTAAAAAAAAATAGGGTTTTTTTGGTTTTTTAGAGTTTTTAAAATTTTTAAAGGGTTAAAGGTTTTTTAGTGTTTTATGTGGTTTTTAGGGATTTTATGAATTTTTAGGGGTCTTTACTGGTTTTAGTTTTTTAAGGTTTTTAGGGGTTTTTATGGTTTTAGGAACTTTTAGGTGTTTTAGAATATTATTTGTTTTTATGGATTTTAAGTGGTTTTAGGGTTTTTAGGGGTTTTAGTTTTTTTTAGTTTTTTAGATTTTTGATGTTTTTTTAGTTTTCTATGGTTTTCTTAGGGGTTTTATAGTTCTTAGTGTTTTTAATTTCTTATCGATTTTAGGAAATTTTTGGATTCTTATGGGATTTAAGGTTTTTGAGGGGGGTTTTGGGGGGGGGGGTTTGGTTTTTTGGGTTATTAGGTTGGTTTTTTTATTTTTTTTTATTTTTACGGTTTTGATAGTTTTTTAATTTTTTAGGAGTTTAAATGGTTTTTATATTTCTTAACAATTTTTAAGGTTTTTACAATATTTTAGGGGTTTTTATGTTTTTAGGGGTTTTATGGTTTTTAGGATTTTTAGGGGTTTTTTTGGTTTTTAGTGTTTTTTAGGTTTTTTGAGGTTTTAATTGTTTTTTAGTATTTAAGGTTTTCTTATGGTTTTCATGGATTTTAGGGTTTTTACGTTTTAAGGTATTTTTAAGTATTTTTATTATTTATATAGTTTGTAGGGTTTTTAGGGATTTTGAGGGAATTATGGGTTTTGTAGGGTTTTATGTGTTTTATGGGTTTCTAGGGGTTTTAAGGATTATTTTGAGTCTTTGTTATGGGTTTTAAGGGTTTTATATTTTTTATTGTTTTTAGGGGTTTAAATGGTTTTTAGTGTTTTTAGTGGTTTTAGGGGTTTGATGGGATATTACGAGTTTTAATGGTTTTTATGGGGCTTATTGTTTGGGGAGTTTAGGGTCCTTGGGTTTTTTACATTTTATTGGTTTTTAGGGGTTTTAAGTGTTCTTGGTTTTTATGATTTTATTAGGTTTTTTAATGGTTTTGGGTTTTTTTTATGTTTTTAGCGGTTTTTAGGGATTTATGATGTTTATGATTTTTAAAGATTTTTTTGGATTTTTATGGGTTTTAGGGTTCATATTATTTTCTAGGGTTTTTAGAATTTTCAGAATCTTTTAGGTTATTATTTTATTGAAATGATTTTAGGTTTTTAAGGTTGTCTTTGGGGTGTTCAGGGTTTTGGGGGGTTTAAATGTTTTTAGGTATTTATTGGGAATTTTTTGGATATTGGTTATTTTTTGGGGTTTTATTGTTATTTAGGGTTATTAGGGTTTTTAGGTATTTTAGGGTTCTAAGGGGTTTTTAGCATTTTTAAGGTCATTAGGGGATTTATGTGTTTCTAGATTTGTTAAGGTTTTATTATGTTTTTCAGGGGTTTTATGGTTTTTTACATTTTCCAAGTATTTTTATTGATTTTTTAGGATTATTATGGGTTTTTAGGTTTCTTAGGGATTTTCAATGTTTTAAGATTTTTAAGTTTTTACGGGTTTTTCTAGTTTTTAGCGTTTTTGGGAGTATAAATGGTTTTCTAGTTTTATTGGTTTTTAATGGTTTTAAGGGTTTTATAGTTTTTTAAGGTTTTAAGGTTTTTTTCATTTTTAGGGATTTTTTATGTTTTATTGTTTTATGATTTTTGGAGTTTGGGTTTTTTTATTTATATAGTTTTTTAAATATTAACATTTTTAGTATTTTGAAGGGTTTTTATAGTTTTTTTTGGTTTTTAGGGTTTTAGGGGTTTATTTATTATGGTTTTAAGTGGTTTTTTGGGTTTCTATAATTTTTTAGGGTTTTTTGGGTCTTATTTTATTTATTTTTTTATGATCCTCATAGGTTTTTTAGTTTTTCTAAGGGTTTTTACATTTTTACATATGTTTATAGAGGTTTTAGGATTTTTGTGGAATTTAGGAGTTTTATGGATTTTTATTGATTTTAGGGGTTTTAGTGTGTTAGGTTTTTACCATTTTTAAGGGTTTAAAGTGTATTCATGTGTTAATATTTTTTTACTGTATTTATGGTTGTTAGGCTTATTTAAATTTATTAGGATTCTTATGGATTTTTTATAATTTTTTGGGTTTTTAGGGTTTTATGGTTTATGAGGGTTTTTAGTGTTTTTTGAGTTTTTAGTGTTTTTTTGGGGTTTTGGGCTCTTTTATGAGTTGTTTATGGTTGTAATGTTTTTATTGTTTTTTATGCTTTAGAGAATTTTAATGAATATTTGATTTTTTAGTGATTTTTTAGTTTTTTATGGGTTTTCACGGTTTTACGGTTTTAAGGGGTTATTTAGGGATTTTAGGGTTTTTAGAGTTTTAAGGTTTTTTAGGGTTTTTGGGTTTTTATTTTTTTATCTATTTTAGATATTTTATAGAATTGTTTTGTTTTTATTGTGTTTTTAGGGAGTTTTTTGGGTTTTTAGTGCTTTTAGGTATTTTAGGGTTTCTAGCGTTTTTATATTTTCTAGGGGTTTTGAGATTTTTCTGGTTTAATGGTTTTCATAGAGGTTTTCAAGGTTTTAGGGGTTTTATATTTATTGGTTTTTAGGATGTTTTTAGTATTTTTATGAGTTTTTAGGGTTTTGTGGTTTTTAGGGTTTTTAGGGGTTTTAGGGTTTTAGGTTTTTTATGGGTTTTGGGGTTTTATGATTTTTTAGGATTTTAATTTTTTTAGTGGTTTTAATGGTTTTAGCTATATAAAGAATTTTTACTATTTGTTTATAGTTTTTAGGGGTTTTATGGGTTTTAGGATTTTTAAGGTTATTAGGGTTTTTATGGTTTTTATGGTTTTTATGTTTTTTAGGTTTTTACGGTTTCCGTGTTTCTTAAGGTTTTTAGTGGTTTAGGTGTTATTAGTTTTTTATGTTTTTTCTTAGTGTTTTTTAGAATTTTACATTTTAAGGATTTTTTAGGTTTTTAGGTTTTTTATGGGTTTTTAGGTTTTTAGTGATTGTTTTGTTTTTTGTAGTTCCTTGGAACCTATGTTATAGTTAATAATCTCTACTTCAAAACGATTTCCGTTTGATTTATTTTTGGAACCGGAACCATACTACAATTCTTTATCCAAAAATAACATGCTTTCCAAAGGTAGGCATTTGTTGAGTTTTATCTTATGATACTTAAGAACATGCATTCGTCGAGAGGCTAGGAGGTCAGACTCATCACACCCTTTTGAGGGGAATTATTTTCTACTCTAAGACTATTATAGATTAGAGATATTTTCATAAATCCTTATTAATTCGCCAAGTATAACATAGGTTTACCTAGGAATTTTCAATAAATTATTATCATGTGTTAAATTTAGAATCATCTGTATGTATTCTAGGTTATTCATCAATGGAGACATCTGTATGTATTTGAGGTTCTCCATCAATTTTATCCTCTCATATACAATTTAGAGATTCTTTTAACCATCATAACGGTGATACAGGTTTTTAATCCACTCGGTGGGGAACTCAGAAGTTTATTTTCGTCTAGGGAGATGAAAGTTTGATTGATGTTGGGATTATACCCATAAATGGAC
Source organism: Viscum album (assembly GCA_963277665.1). Classification (NCBI taxonomy): domain Eukaryota; kingdom Viridiplantae; phylum Streptophyta; class Magnoliopsida; order Santalales; family Viscaceae; genus Viscum; species Viscum album. Next base: position 134,415 of record CAUJRU010000586.1, read on the forward strand.
TACCTACGTATCCTTGTGAAAGGAATCAGAACCCTCATAGTTTGGTGCCGCTTAATGGGAAACATTATACCTTCTAAGGTCATGTGATAAGGACCTAACCATACAATTTAATGTCATGAGGTAAGGAAATCTAAGCAAAAGGAGCTTAGTCAAGGTTTGGTGTGGTATTTATGCCAAAGCAGCCCAATGAACATAAAAAGAATATGGGTTTCAAAGTTAGATTATACCTTATTGAGAATATATCCTAAAAAGAACCGGGTTGATTTAAAGTGTTGGGTTTGATCCTCATATAGTCTTCTTAAAGAGTACTACCATTTATAGATGAAATGAGATTGATTTCGGGCCTTAGTAAGGCTTTCTATATATCTCAATTATGGTATGAATCAGATTTCTCATAGTTTAAGAGTTTAGGGAGGCTTAATTTGGAGATTATTCCTAAGTAGGATGCCCGTATTAAGGTAATTAGGGTTAGATTCCTAAAGAAGATATATAGTGAGCTCAGTCCCTGATGAAGGCTTCCAACGTATCCCAATTACGGTGGGAATCAGAGTTCTCGTAGTTCAAGAGTTTATGGGGGATTAATTCGCGGCTTACTTCTAAGGAGTATGTTCAGATTAAGGGAATTAGGGTTGTATTCTTTAAGAGGATATCTAGTGACCTCATGCCCTGATGAATGCTTCCTATGAATCCCAATTATGGTGGAAATTAGACTTCTCATAGTTCATTATTTATGGTTAGTGCAAGTTTTTTTATCATGAAAAATCTATAAGCCCACGTGAGTCATTCTTGGTATGAAAAACAAGAGGATGTCAATGATTAAACAAAGGCACCCATACTTTTCCTCCTATGCTGGTGGAAGAGGATGCACCTATGTCAGTGAGGGTGGATGAGGGTGAGGAGACTGGGGAATAGGGAGAGGTGACAAGACTTCCCTCTATTCACATTACATTAGACAAGGGTCCAATGTATGGAAGGAGTGTAGGTGAAGGGTGCAGAGAGGAGCAAGACTGCAACCTCCTACTTGAAAGGTTTGGGTCTTAAACTAGGATGACTACCCTGATGGATCCCAGGAGAGGAGGAAGACTTCTCCTTTTCTTTCATGGAAAATAAAGTGTGACCCCTACTCTCCTAATTGGGAACCAGAGGCTCTGAGTCTTAGAGATGAAAAGGAGATAACGAAACCCACACCCTAATCCTCTAGACCGGGATCTCCCCAACATTGTTCCTTGGAGAAAGGTCCATGTGACTGTGGATATACAAACCCACAGACAATCCATGAATCTTAACCCCATTATAAAACAAATGTTGGAAACCTTTGACTATGGATATACAAACCCAAATAGGATACACACTGATGTGCCTTTCCCAAAGGATAGAAAGTTAGGAGGTTTTGGAGGAGACTTCCACATAGTATCTTTAAAATAATGTAACCAAGGAAGGAAATACCCTTCCATGAGTGGCTTTGAAGAGGATTTACAAGATGATGTGTAGGCCTTGTGCGCAGCTATGTAGCATAGGTACCCTGCGTAGGTGTACCACATAGGTACCTCGCGTAGGTGTGTCACATAGGTGTACTATGTAGGCCTTAGAAATGACTGAAGTGAGTGCTTTAACATTGGGAAACCAAGCCTATAAAAGTTTCAAATTGTGAATTACTTTAAAAACATTCTTATCCCATATAATTATCACTTCTATCATGTTTTTTGAGAGATACCTGAGGCAATTTGAGGGATCTGGTGAAAGAGCTAGGCAATGGGAGCTTCATGGAGTCTTTAAACTTTTTTAGTTATTAAATGATAGCTCAGTGGTCCTATTTATAATAAAGGAGGGGTGTTGGTAAAAAATTATGTGTCGGTGTAGGTTTGTTGCACAGATATTCCATGTAGTTCCTATGTGTAGGTATACAGAAAGTATACCACCCCGGAGGTCTGCCGCGCAGGTTTTCAGTGTAGGTATGCCATGCAGGTCTGCCGCGCAGGTCCTCGAAAATTTTTCTTGATTTTTAGTTCTTTGAGCTTCATTTTTTGATTTTGAAATATCTAAGGGGAAATATTCATATTATTTTTATATTACTAAGGAGTTTCAAAAAATCCCCCCCATTAGGATTGGATCCGATTATAAAGAGGGTTGAGTCATGAGGTAAGATATTAGGAAAAAACTATGGAGTCATTTATGAGCTGCGTAGGCTTTCCACATAGCTCTTTCACATATGTATGCCACATAGGTCTGTCGATGTCTATAATTAGGTCCATTCCTTTATGATTTTCATCACCCAGTATCTCATATTTTTCACTCTTGTTGTATAGTTTGTTCGTCTAGACTCACTGCGTTGTACTCTCACGTAGGTTCCTTGAAATTTTCTCAAGGTGAACCCATTTGAGCGATGGAACTACATGGAAGAACTTTGTTAAATAATTTGTGCAAGGAACCTTATCGAAGGACCTAAGCAGCTAACCTCATAGAAGGACCTATGCGAAGCATTTCCTTTTCCAAATTTTTAAATCCCTTAATGTTGAAATTTGAATTTTATTATGTCAGGATTTAAACCTAATAGGGGGAACTTGGTAATTATTTTGCAAAAAATATATCATTTGATGATCATTATGGAGAAAGCTAAGGCTCATCAAAATGAGATGATGAAAATCATCAGACTAGACTATTATGACGTTGTTGAAAGTACTCTTCCTAGACTACAGAAAGGTTTAATTCCATATCAACGCGAATACCTGCAAAGTCCTTACCTACCCCTATACGGGCATGAGCTTTTAAAATATTCCCACATTCCATCTATTAAGATATACTTCCCAAATAAATGGTTTCTCCAGTTCTCTAATTATACTTTCACGAATATTACTACGAGGGGTATGCCAGTTCCTGAGGGAACAATCCCTATTAGATGTATCTGGCACCATAGTGGATGTAGTCCTGATATGAAAGATCATGTTGTATAACCAAGGCCACATTGTTATGATTCAACCTTTTTTTATTACCAAACATATTATTCTAATGGTTTTAAGGAATATTGGTATCTTCGTTCTAAAGGAGGAGTGAAACCTGAATGGATGTGGGCGTTTTGGGTACATCAGACATGTGCAGAATTTAGGAAATAGCCATCAAATGTTCATATTTATGAAGCTTTTTGGATGGGGAAAACATTTTTTATAAGAAATACTTCATTCCTGAATTGTTGAGATGATGGAGACCACAAAAAAATTCCTTCTATATGATGCATGGTGATGTTTGCATCATTTTATGGGATATCTACCAAATAGCTGGGGTTCCTATTCTTGGGGAAATGAATGATGAGTTTATTTCTCCAAGGAAAACATGGGGTAATGTTACCTAGACAACACCATTGGCTCAGGAATTATTCAAAATAGAAAATAAATTTCCCAAAGAAAAGAAAGATATTCATGTCATAGTGTGGATGTAATCATTTTTAGAACCAACAACAGGGAAAGGTCCCTCCTACGGACGTCCTAATGTTTGTACTTCTGTAGATAACTGGGGAAGTTCAGGTTCATATTGGCCCACATTGGATAGAGGTGACTACAAGAAATGGGGATATATAGTCCAATATCATATTGATGAAAAGTTATACTTATCCATCTTCCTTTCCATGTGGCTAAGTATTTACTTGCTTCCAGTTTGTGAGTCCGGAGGCGGTGTAAGGCCGAGGAATTTTTTCATCGCAGCGAAATTGGTAGAGAGAAAGTATATTGGGTTATAAACTTTTTTATTGGAAAGAATTTATTATTCCTTGATACATATATAATGGGAAAGATCTATTTAGACTTTTAGGTCCATAAAAAGTGTTGTAGGAATGGATTGCAGCACACTTTTATTCATAATGAGTGTTGAATTCAATTAGAGTCCCCAACGGTAGATTCACCATATTTTTACAAAAAAGTTTTTGGTATTCAACCTCAAAAATTGACACCTGATGTAGTGCTAATGGAATTTAATGCATCAGGACAATTCATCTTATTTAATATTGGTAACCCACTAACTCGAATATTTATTAATGATGGTAAGGAAGGAAATTATGAGTTGAGGTCTTATATGATGGAATTCCGGGATAGTGTATTATCGACCAGGATTGATTGTAAAATTATCTATTAGGCTTACATGCCCTATAGGTTTTCTCTCCACTTCAGATTTCTTCAAAAATCAAACAATTTTCCTCCCACATATGTTATAAATGAGAAACAACCAATGGTAGTGAGACAATTATGGATTTTGATGGCTATAGAGATATCCAAATTATCAATTATGTTCCCTCCATCAGATGCATCGATCAGATTGGAAGATGGATATTATAAAGATTGGGAATATTCATACCCTCAGGGGGCTTTGTCAAAAGGAATATATGAGGTGGCATCCAGCATGAATATTATTCATATAAATCATGGCAATAATACAAAGACAAAGATGATGTAGAAGCTTCAGAAGTTTCAGATCCTTAAAAACATCTTCACACAAGGTATACCAATAAGTCTAGGGGTGGGTAAACAATACCTCCATCACCAATATGATCAATCCTCCATCACCATAAAGATATTCTCATCCCATATTATGACCTCTCTGAAGAATAATGGAGGCCTAAAAGGGATATCCAATCTGAGGGTGTTGAGTTTTCTCCAAATCCAACCATACCGAGACTGAATTCTATGCGGCCATTAGCTATTAAATTTTAAGAGAGGTTGAATTTTGAACTTAGGGATGCATGGGTATTCCTGTAACATGTCCTTCAGATACCGCATGTGGGTGCCATTAAATCACCTTCTGATTTCCATCTGGATAATAACCTGGATGATGTACAGGAGTATATTACAGAGCTGGCGACCTTTATATATGAAAATAATGAACAAATACCATCATCTAAATGAGTATCCATGATGATGGACCTAGGGATATGTTAAGGGGTAATTATTAACCCTAAGGGAAAATGGGACATTTATGTTAATACTGAGAACATATTTCCATTTCTTTTATCTTAATTCTGATTTTCCATTCACCATAACTAATCATGGTGAGATTTCATTTTTGTAGCTTGAAGTTAGGGAAGGAACCTTAGAATAGGTTCTCAAGTCACCAAGGTATGGAACTACATGTTATCCCATCAACACATTGAATTATCCTCCCAAGTCTCCATTACTTTATCTAGGTGATAGAATCATGACTGGGGTAATGGCGATAAACAATCCTCATCCATTACCTCAGGTTTCTCATGCCAAGTGGAGTGTTTCAATTTCTCTAAAATCTTATGAAAAGAATAAAAAAGGGAGATGAGACTCTTCTAATGTGTACATCAAAGAAGTAAGTATTTATACTTCTGTCTGGCATTATAAATTTCTTGATACACTTTGGTAATCACATTTATCCTCTCACAAGATCTGTACCTCTCTCTTCTCGTAAGGGATTAAGTTCCAATCTCTCAAGACTGGAGAAAGAAAACCTAGGGTAAACATAGGTTCATGCTGATAAATCTGTTAGTTTGATGGATAAGACATCAAAGGGTGCAGATGTATCTTCTCTTAGTTGTATTGAGGGAGAGAAAAGTCATGGTAATGTCAAATACATTTCTCTTGAATATCAAATAATTTTATAATATTCTTCTTTTCTATATATCTCAGATCAGTTTCCTTTTACAATAGATACTAAAACAATAAATATTGATATTCCTTTCATTCCAAAAGGAAGAAATGAAGACCAGGGGAAATATGAAGTAGATTCAGGTGTTGATCCTCAACTGAAAAGATCTGACGATGTTGTACCAGTTGAAGAAATGACAGAACAGAATGTTAGAAGTGCCAGTTTGGGCATTAACCAACATTTTTTGGATACCTTAAATGGTAAGGATTCTATAACATTCCAAGCCTCATACAATAAAATGATGGACACCCTTAATCCAAAAATTGATATTACAGGTTCCATCAATGTGTTTGGGGAATTTCATGAGGAATGTCAAGGAAATAAGCTCTCATTCTTGTATTTTTCATACATAATTATTCTCCTTTTACCTAGTACTTCACATCAAAGTTCAACTTATGTAGATTTGTCTCAAGAAAATGTTGCAAAGGTCCTTCATGAGTGTGGAATTCCACTCTATCCTTCTTCTGATGAAGATGGAGAAATAATTACTAAGGACCCCATGTTGAGAGACATTCTAGATCCTTCTATTATGGTAACTAGGAAAACTCAAGAGGATGCCCCTCCTGAAGAAACATATGCTCATGTTTCGGAATCCGAGAAGACTGGGGATGAATCTAATCAAGCAGTAGACTTGTTATTGGGAAAATGTTATCATATGTCTAGAACATGCTCTATTTCATCCATTCTTCAGAAACTGAAAATGATCTTGATTCATCATTTTGGGTTATCATATCCTACAACTAGATCATAAGGTAGAGCTTCTGTGTTGGCTCAAGCATCAGTAAAAGGTGAATCATCCACTATTCCAAGAGAAGCATAATTAGGCACCTCTTTAAGTGATCTATTTCCAGAGTACATTCTACCCCATGGTAGTGACTCAAATTCGGATCTGGACATGCAGTTTTCTCTTGGCATGGCATGTAAAAATACATGGAGACATATATGGAACCTAAATGCCAAGAAGCATTTGGATGAGCTGCTATCTGATTTTACCAAACTCCCAGCATTATTCTTTGTATTGGGATTTGGTAGATTTAATTATCGACCAGTCTACGATGCAATAAAAGAGACTATTCACTGATAAGAGGAAGAACATAAGTTGTGGGAAGATATTTAAGACACAAAATGGATTGTTAATATTGAAATTTTCCAAATCGGAGTAGTTGAGGCAAAGGTTGATCATAACAGGTGGTGGATCGAAATTGGCCAACAAATTAAAGAAGTGATGAAGGAGTTGAAATATTTTTAATAGTAGATGGACTCTAATCATAAAAAAACTAGATAAATTGAACCAATTATTGGGTTAAACTTATTTGTAAGGGATAAATAGAATTTCAACTTCCAAAGAAGCACTTTGCCAAGATGAGGAGGCCTAAGTCTCTCAACTGTCTCAACTTCAACAGGGAGTTGATATGATTCTGGAGGCCATTCAACAAATGAAGAGTCGTGCTAAATTTTCTTTTAACAGATGATAGAGAGGCTCTATTCTGTGGATGTCACTATGATTTTACCATATTAATGAATGGAATTTTATCTCCAATAATATATATCTTCATTATTAATTTTTGTAATTTCAATATCAAATATGATTATGATGATGTTTATAAACATCAAACCTTTATGTTGGATAATCATAATTATAATAATAGAAATTTGGGTTCTTAGAATCTTCTTATTAAGCTGATGATCCCAATGAGCATAGATTGATTTTTACTAGGGTTATATAGATAAACCCCACAAACATTATATCTTTTGACTTTTTATTTATCAATATTACCTAATCCATAAAAAAATGTATGTTTAGTGAGCTAAGACTTGACTTTTGTGTAGAGTTCCCTTTGCGGGTTTTCAATTTGGTGAGGTCCACATCTCTTTTTGTTGGCAGTTTAGAGTCATGCTGGTCAGACTAAAAAGGCTAGAATTTAAGGTCAAACAACATTCACCTTAAATTTTGAAATTAGATCCTAAACAAGGCTCAGTGGCTAGGAATTTATCCAATATTCATTAAATTATTCTAAGGGGAATCTTAAGTCATAATTTTTATGGTCATCAACTCTAAAAATTGTATAAACATAAATGAGGTATCTTCCAAGAATGAAGTTACCATTATTTGACCAACCCATTATGGGGGTTGTATTATGAAGGTCCAGCTAGGGCATATGCTGTGTAGCCAAAAAATGGTATCTTTTGACTGATAGGATCGTTATGTAGGAAACTTATACAAGGCCACCTAGGGGAATATAATGCATAGTCATGAAAATTATCTCTTAGGAATTAAACATTTTATTTTTGATAAATAAGGGAAAATAAGATTTGAGTGACTCAAGACCACAATGGGAGGTTTTACTAAGGAAAAGGATGTTACTAATAAAGGGTTATCTTTGCTGACATATGTCATGAATAGAAAAACCACTTCTATACAAATTTTTTGTATGAGGAATGTTTAAAATTTTTCAGAAAGTGGGCTCTCTGATATCATGCTATACAGCTTTAATTCATGCAGTGAGGGAATTTTACTATGATGTTTTAAGTCATGATGTATGGACATTGGGTGGTTTAAATTTAAGGTCTTTAGCTTTGACCAAAGGATTGATACTCTCTAATTTCTTGATACTTTTTTTCAAACATACTACCATGTTCAAGTATGGAAGGGGAGAATTGTAAAATGTGATTTGGGAATTTCTATATTTTAAGAATGACATAGGAAAAAGGAAAAAAGGCCTTATAGGAAGCCTTTCCCATGAATGGAGTTACCATTATTTGACCAACACGTTTTGGGGGTTTTATTATGTAGGGTCATCTAGGGAATATGATACATATCCAAATAGTGGGATATTTTGACTGATAGGCCCATTATGTTGGAAATTTATTCAAGGCCACCTAGGGACATGTGCTGCATAGTCAGGAATAAGAGATCTCAAAAATTTGACATTCTATTGCTAAAAGCTGAAGAAAGATTATGGAGATTCATATTTTCCACTGCATAGAGTTGGGTTTATGGAGAAAGGTCTCTAAATACCAAAAGAGTATTTATAATCATGATTTCCAAAGAATTGGAGGAATTGGATTTCTAAAAATTTCTTACCCAAATGTAGGAAGTATAGTTTATTTAGTTCTAGGTCATACGACTAGGACCAAAAATGGAAAAAGTAGATGGTATGTTGTCAAATGAACCAAGTTCATTTAATATTTATTTGAACACGTGGATAGGGAAATGTTTCAACCATGGTTTTGAAGAATTTCGGATTGAGAGAAAGTTAATGGGACAAATATACATGGATAATTACTTTAAAATAAATATTCTTTTATATGGCCATCAAAGTTTAAAGGGGAAAAATACACTTTAACCAAGAACGAAGTTACCATTATTTTAAAAAACTCGTTATGGAGGTTCTATTATGTAGGGACAACTTGGGAATGTGCTGCATAGCCAAATAGTGAAATCTTTTGACTGACAGGCCCATTATATAGGCAACTTATGCAAGGCCATATAGGGTAACATACTGAATAGTTAGGAAAAAGAGTCCTCAGATATCATAAACTCTGCCACCAAAAACCGTAATAAATATTATGAAGATCTGAAAGTATTAATGATTAAGAGTGTGAAAAATGAAAGGGGTTAATTCTCAATGCACATGAGAAATATTTGAATCTATATTTTCCATGAAATTGGAGTTTATTACATAGATATTACTCATATGTAAAATGGGGACATTATTGTTTCCTTGGTGGGCTCTCGAAGGAGAGAATCCAAAATTAATACTCCCACATAGATTGTTCATTATATGTGGAAGAGAGATAAAAATTTATCCCATGGTTGGGACAAGGAATTTATGCCTATCTTTCACTACATATCTCAATAGGATTATAATCAATCCATATATAGTTCTTTGGGGTATTTTCATTTTAATGTCGTGAAGTATGGACATTATTCCATGTATTTTAGAGTCATGCAGCGAGGACATTGTGATTCTAATGTAAAAAAGGGAATATTACAGATGAACTAGGGAATTAAACTTAGGTGTCAATATGTATCTCATATAGTTGAGAATCAATCCATACGTTTCTTTTTTAACATTCCCTATGTAGGTTTGGTTCATACATAAAGAATAAAGGGTTTTTTATCATGGCTGGGCCCAAGATCGGAGATCTAGGTGTCTCTAGGTATCTCATTAAAATAACAATCAAGCTAAATGTAATTCATGAAACTATAATTTCCCAAACTAATTTAATTTTATGTGGAAGACAAGGTATTTTAACACATTTGGAAGAATGATTATACTTAAGACACAAAATGATACGAATATCAAACCATGTTTCTTAAAAGATCACTCTGTATAGATCTGGTTCATATATAAGCGGAGAAAAGGGAAATAATTTTTTTGTTGTTGAAGATGGGCCCCATATTGGAGATATATCTGTCTCTATGTATCTTATTGAAAATGAGAATCAAGCCACACGATGTTCTTGAAATGAGGCACCTATGAATATCTAATTCAGACATAGGGATAAATGGAACTCATGTTCCACTAAGGAGTAACAATGATGTCAATAATTCTTGTATATAGAATCTCTAAACGTCAAATATAGAATATGATAACCGTGAAGTTTAATGTTGTGTAAAGAGAAAAAATTATGACATGTCGTTTAACGTCGTGTGGCAAGGATGGAGATGCTATGAATTTTAACATCATGCATCATGGATGCCTATGGTTGTTAGGAAGTTTAATGTCTTGCAACTAGGACTTTGTGTTATGATGTTTAAAGTCATCTAGTAAGGACATCAGGTGATGTGTATTTATACAAATAAATTCATCAAGAATATTGAATTGGTTGGAGTTGTAATAATTTCTCCATCCATTTAGATTTAGAAATAAGCTCCATTTGAGTAGACCTAATATATGGAAAAAGGTTCTTCCCACTTTGGATCAAGCTTTAGAGGCTTCTTTCCTAGTATCATTGGAGACCGGAGGACCAATACCAATTCTACTTGAATAAATGAGTGGAGGAAAACTTTCTTGTTTAAATATCATGTTATTCTGTTCTAATAGACTTCCAAATGATGAAAAGTACGCACTCTCTTTTCATCTAATCATTCCAGCTCATCAAATCATTTCTGGGACATTTCATTTGTAGATAACTGATCACAGATTACAACTCAGAGTGGAGGAAATTGAATTTCAATTAGAAAAACTTCTTCTCTGTGATTCACTAATGAGTATATAGTTTCTTGAGTGGCAGTACCGGTAGTAGTCCGATAATCCCATAAAACATGAAAAAAATTTAAATCCAAGATTTATTTTCATTATCCACCATATTTTTGCACATGATACTCATCCTAGATAGTGAGGACTCCTTAAGTGCATCCAGGAGACCCAAGATAAAATCCAGAAGGAGGCTAATTTCTTGGGGTACTGTAGTAGTACAGTAGTAGGAACAATGTAGTACTGTAGCAGGTACTATAGAGAGAACTGTAAGAGGCACTGTTTGACACTGTAGCATCCGGGAATATTCCCCTGTTTGGGCCTTCGGGCCACAGATTTGGTCCCTTAGTCCTTTAAGGCCTTTGGTCCACCCAGGCCTTCGGGTCAGCAAGGCCTTCATGCCACCTACACACCTTCAGGCCACCTTAAGTGTAGATGAAAAGCAGACAACCTACAAGGAACAAGATTCAGAAGGAGGATGAGCAAGTAGATTTCACCATAGAAAAAGATAAAAGGATTGAATGAATGATAGGGTATGACACCTACCACCGAGAAAAGCCTATACATGCACGAGAAATCCTAGCCGAATAGCCATGCGAAGGTGGAGAGATGATTTCATGATGAAGATTCTTGGGAGGAGTACTTCCAAGTAGTTAGTCTGGGTTGTATGTAATGTTTAAAGCCTACAAGAAATGAATCCCTCTAAGGACTAAGGGCCATGTAATACTTACACCTACAGGCCTTGTAAGGGTTCCAAATCACCCATTGAAATGTGGCTTATCAAAATCAATAAAAAATGAAGGCCTTAGGGACATTGGAGTATCCCCCATCTTTTAGAGTATGTTTTATAGGGTCTTATTGAAAGCCACTATCTATCCATTGGTCAGTACATGATAGAGATATGAATGGTTGGATTTGATATTTTTCTCCTAGTATAACTTATTTACTTCCACAGAATAGAAATTGGTGTGTTATCCATCAATATAGTATGAGGGACACCAAATCTGGTGATGATGTTAAATTTGACAAAGGTAACAATACTTTTGGCACCAACTTATTTGAGAGGTATTTCCTCATCCCATTTAGAGAATAAATCAGTAGAAGTAAGAATATAATTTAGATTCTTAACCATAGCTAGAGGGTAAGTTCCTACTGCATCCATTCCCCATGGGTAAAATGGGAAAGAGTATTTAGCTATGTGTAACAACTCTTGGGGTTGATGAATGAAGTTGGCATGCACTTCGCATGGATGACATTTCTTGGTGAAATCTCTCTAATCTTGAATCATTAAAGGCCAGAAATATCCACGCCTTTGGATTTGATCATAAATACTATGCCTAGACAAGTGAGTACCACAAGCTCTTTTATGTACTTCATTCAAGACAGTTGTAGTTTCTTCTCCTTCAATACACCTGAAGAGGACCCCATCAAAGCCTCATTTGTAGAGGATCTTCTTGTGATCTGTATTATCATAAAGAATAAAATTGGCCACAATTCATTAGATCTATTATTTTTTATCTCTATCTGGTGGAAGTACTCTATTTTGAGGGTATTCCCTGATGGGTGTCATCCATCCTATGGTATGACCAAATGGCTCAGAAATAGATATAATTTCATCAATTTACTCTATTCTAGTTTGAAAGAAAGGTGAAACCACATGATGATGGGAAATACTGAGGATTGTTTCATCCTGGTTTGGATCTTTCAGGGCTATGGTTGCATTAGCTAGTGAATCAACTTAGGAATTTTGTGATCACGAGACATATGAAAATGTTGGATCTAAGGGAAATTAATCCATTAACCTTCTAAAATAATCACACAAAGGGATAATTTTTTTTTCTAATATCATATTCCACATTTATTTGTTTGATTACCAACTCTAAATCACCTTTCAATTTCAGGTGGTTCACTTGTACCAGGAGTTCCAATACCATGACTACGATGAGAGATTGATATTCTACCTCATTGTTGGTACTGCCTTTTGACAACAAGAAGTAATATGGAAACACTGACTTATCTGGGTAGATAAGTAAAATTCCTAACCCAACTTTGTTGAGTTTATGATTCTCTATTGTCTTCCCTATTATACTTCTGGAAGAACCAACAAAGTACATTTCCTACATTTGGGGATTATCTTGAATATAGAATTCCTATTCATTAGGCAGTTCAGTATTCAATGATGTATCTTCTATAGATGGGTGTTCATCAAATAAATATGTCATGGCTTGTACTTTTATTACCTTATGAGGCACAAACCGGATATCAAACTATTGAGAAATAACTTCCCACTATGCCAAACACCATGGAAGCATAGGATGACTAGTGATAAATTTGAGTGGGTTATTGCAAGATACCAATTGGACCTCGTGATGTTGCAAGTAGTGTATCAATTTCTATACTACAAAGATTAATTCTAGGAAGCACTTCTCAATATTTGAATATCGAGTCTTTGTTTCAAGCATAGTTCTACTGATATAGTAAAGGTAGTTTTCATTCCGGGCATCATTCGTTTGGGCAAGGAAGGAACCCAATGACTTTTTTTAGGCTTTCACAAAGAGAATAAGTGGATTTGCTTCAACTGGTGGAACTAATACTGGTGGACTGAAGAGATATTTCTTTAGGGTATCAAATGCCTCTTGGCAGTCTTCCACCCATTGATTGGTGACTCCCATCTTCATTAATATAGTGAAGGGTAAAAACTTTCCTTCAAAATTTGAAATAAAGTTCCAAATATAATCCAAGTTTCCTTGATTTAATCTTAATTATTTCAAATTTTGATGAGGTTACATTCGAAGGATTTATTTTGTCTTCTCAGGATCAAATTCGATGCCACGATGGCATACAGTGAAACCGAGGAATTTTCCTAAGGTCACCTGAAAGAAAATTTCAAGGGATTTATCTTCAAATTATGTTGCTGAAGTTTATTGAATATGGTCTCCAAACCAGTTGGGTGATTGGTACTATTTCTAGATTTAACTACCAGATCATCCACATAACATTCGACAAACTTTCCTAAGAATGGTTTGAAAATATGGTTCATGGAACATTGATACCTCGCACCTGCATTTTTTAAGCCAAAGGGAATTAATAAATAGAAAAACACACCATAAGGGGATCTAAAGGCTATATATTCTTCATCCTCTTTTGAGATTCAGATTTTAGTATACCCAGAGTATCCATCCATGAATGAGAGAGCTTCATAGCTAGTTACTTCATCAATTAAATGTTCTATGATCTGAACTAGAAAGTCATCTTTCGGACAATACCGATTAAGATCTCTATAATCAATTGAAACTCTGATTTTCCCATTATTATATTTCACTAGGAGGATTTTGGATAGCCTTCAGGATATTTTACCTCCCTAATAAAGTTAGGCTTAATAAGCTTATCGACTTCAGCTTCAATTTTAGAGTCATGAGTTGGGCATGTTCTTCTTGCTTCTTACTTGAATCCTCATTGCTCATCTAGAAAAACCATGTAATGAGTGGATACATCAGGATTAAGACCTGGAATTTCAGTATAGTTCAAAGAAACTATATCGCGGTGTTGCTTTAGAACTTAATTATACATCTATTTCTCTTCAGAAGTCATGGATGCACTAATTAAAGTGGGGTGTGGATCTTCTTCTGTACCCAAATTTATTTCTCTGATCTCATCCACAGTGGTGGAGATGCCTTCCTCAAATACTGGAGGAGCATCCCTGAGATCTTATTTTTCTTCTTCCTTATGTTTCAATTCTTCTATTTCTACTTGCATAGTAGTGATGAAGTAAAACTTTCAAATCTAGAAGAGGAGTTAGTAGTTGATCATTCTAAAGAAGAGGAAACCATTTTTGATTGAACTGGTGATGAAGGGTGTTCCTGGAATATTGAATTGGAGATGATGGGTTTGGAATCAATATCCTTATCTTCCTTCATTAATATGAGAACTTCTTATGGCCTGATTGAGTAATTGAAGACTTGATGAAGTTCGGTGGATGAAATGAAGACATATCCATTTAATATTTCACCACTGCTTGGTAAATCCACAATTTATCCCATTCTTTTAGGCTTGATTTCCATAATTGAAATTCTGGAAGTCACTGGATGATTGCTTATATTTCGTATTATCCTTTAAATTTTATTGATAGTAAACACAGAATATATATTTAGATGATCTAATGGGTTATCTGGGATCTTTTCCAGGCCATTCAGATAATTGATTCTTGTCATCTCTTTTGCCACAGACCTTGTTCCCTTTGTGTGATAGAATTCTTCTTCAATATACTAATATTCACACGTTATGAATGGATCCCTATCACCATAAAATGTCCCAAATTGAAAATCGAAGTATTACATGTGACATTGGTGTTATGATGAAGGAATTTTTCATGTTTATGTAGCCAAGGCATTCCAACAAGAATGTTAAAATCTGTGTCCTGATGGACAACCATAAAATCTAAATTAGACACAAGATCTCCGAACTAAGTTCTGAGTGTAATCTAGCCTATATGTTCTTTCTCATAATTATCATAACCTTAAAACATTAAAGTGGAATGAGATAGTCCATATTCACTAAGGACCAATCAACAAATTGTATGGATGGGAATGAGGTTAAACCCTGAGCTGTTATCAATGAAGGATCTCCATATGTCTTTATCATTAACCCTACTAGATAGATACAAGGGGAAGATATGTCAATGTACAACATCATATTCATCTCTATCCATAAAAGATATAACTGCATGACATTATGTAGGATCATTCTCTATAAGATAAACTTTATTAGAAAAAACCATGATTTAAAACTCTCGAGGACTCGACAAAGCCTCAATAAGTGCTTCTCGAAGATCTTTTGACAGATTCAAGGAATCCATGATTGAAAACTTGGCTGGTAATTGGGATAACTATTTCAAAACATCATACTTTTGGTCCATAGGACTGCATTTTCTAGCATGGATATGCGATTTTGTAGGTGCTTTGGAAGTTGATGCTCCTAATATAGATGTACCCTGTGTTGGGGTAGAAGCTAGAAATACTTCTGTTTTCGGTAAATTAGACTGACTAGGTCTATATACTTTTTTAGAGAATGATGGTGTAACCTCTAATAGGTCCTCCAAAATAATCATGTCGAGACCGAACCTTTTATGTGTAGAATAACTTCCTCATTCATGATGACCCTACTGAAGGGATCTCCCATGAGTTTCCTCCACATACATGGTTCGAGTAAAGGTAGAGTTACAATACTAGTTTCTAGAATACCCATGTATTCCCCTGTATCCTTGACCATGGATCCTTCCCCTAGTTACCCAATTAGGTATAGGGAATTCTGGATCTTCATAACAAGAATTATCATTCACATAGGGATCCGTTAAGTGGATAACATTAACGAAACCAAAGATTAATTATTCATCTGATCAAGATTCTTCTTAATGGGTCAGTTTTGGTTGTTCCATTTGGTGGGGTGGTGACTATGATTTTGAATCATATGGCATGAAATATTCCATAATCAAAGAAAACAGTGTCCTTTACATGAGATCATATTCTTTTGACTTCTCTTTGTCCTTTTGATCACGTCGCTTCTTTGAGGATTGACCTTTGGAGGATTTATCTTTTGATGAAGGTGGTTTTCCATGGTGGAAGTGGAGGAAGACACAATTGGCTATTTCAACTTTTTTATTATAATGGTATGAGTTTGATTGTTCATTTTCATGATCATCCAAGAATCATATTTCTATGCATTTTTGATTTTGACTTCTTACCACTTGACTTCTTTATCTAGATCAGTAGCAGTAACACATGCTACATGGGCTGATGAACTTTTTTAGTTTCACTTGTCGAGAGTCTAAAATTTTTGGTAGGAGGTCTTTGAAAAAACACTCCTAAATGGGATGTCCCAACATTTGGTGAAAGGAAAAATAATTCAGAATATCTTCATATCCTTATTTATTCGGTTTCTTCATCCTTGGTAACTGATCCAATTTTTTTCCAAAGCTGAAATGAAATAACCAAGAACCTATTTATTTTGAAAAGAATAAACATTTGTCTTTAACTCTTCAAACTATCTCTATCTTTTATATTTTTGACCATCTTGACGAGTAATTCATTTAGGATGATGCTCATGAGGTGGAGCCCTTCGTTATGATAGAGGTTTTGAAGTGGAAGTAGGTACATGTTCTTTTTGAATGTGATTGTAGCTGCCTATGCTTTACCTATTCTCCTTCCTAGAGCTGATGGAATTACATAAGATTTAGCTTTAGTTTCCGAAATGGAATCCTCGACTTGATGGAAGATTAAAGAAAGGTCTTGAAACTCTCTTGTGTATTTCACAAGGATCAGTGGTGTGCATAACTCATCACACAGATTTTCCACACAAATTGGCTACAACTCTCTTTAAGGGATTTCTAGTTTTAAGGAATATTTTAATCCTTTCAATCTAGAAAAGATATATGAAACTCTTTCATTTTCTATTTTTTAAAAAAATATTTTTAAGACAAATTTTTTTTGTCTTTGGCAGTGTTGAGTTGAATTAAAGAAGGAATTTCTTATGAAGTTCTTCCCATCCAGTGATTGATTGAGACTACAAACTTGTATACTAGACAAAAGATTTCCCCTATAATGATTGCACAAATCATTTGAGATTTACCGCTTCTTGTTGTTGATGGGTCCCCATAATGGGATCACAACGAGAAACAAAATGTGTTAAGTTCTACTCTGGATCTCTTGAACCATTAAAATTGGAAATGTAGTATTCAAAACATTTGGTGGAGGAGGGATTAGATCCACCCATTCGTGGTAAGATTTCTTTTCTGGACGTACTATTACAAGACGTTCTTCCATATCTTCTATTCTATTTATTATTGTATCAATTGTACACATAATAATTTGGGTAATATCTAGATGATATGGTACCTTTACATGTGAAATAGATATATCTTGAACCGGTGCAATGACCGAAAAAATAGCTGGTGGTGGTGCTACTAGTGTTTGTCTTTGATAACCCATGGGGAAAGGCCCATAAGGATGTGTTTGATTTTTCACCAGTTGTGTACCCTATGGTTGGAATTCATTATTTACATTTTTATTTGAAAATAATCCATTGTGCTGAGGTGTTCTTATAGGATGTGAATGTTAAGGTTCTGTTTGTGGAGCATGGCTGGCAGAAATGCTGCATCGAAGTAACATTGTATTGAGCCTTTCCAAGTCCTTCATATCCTCTTATTTCTAAGAAAATCATTCTTCAAGTAAAGGATATTGACCTTCTCTAGTGTAAAAGTGAGATGTTATCTGTCTTTTAGCTTTCCCTTTATTAGATTCCTTTTTAAGGGTGGATGTTTGTTACTTGAGGGCATACCTAGATTTTGGGTAAGCCTTTGATTTTGGCTACACACACCTTCTTCATTTGATTCACTGTGTACTATGTTATAGATAAGAACTTCATATTTGGACTCCCCTAAACTAGACTCATTCTCTTGAGGATCTTCTGAAATGTTTTTAATGGAATTCACTAACGCATAATGCATTGATGGCATTCTATTAGTATCATTGTAAGATCATGTCCTATTTGTATCTTCCATGATACTTTTTTCTCTTATTTTCTGAATTCTCAGGAATTGTTTTATAGATAGTAACCTGAAGGGAATCCTTGGATAGTTCAGTTGGGCATTCACTTTGTGCCCTCTTCCCTAATATGGAGAAAACTAACTTCTGTTAAGGAGGGGATTGTATATGTGAAAAATCCCCCAGCCATGCAGGATGGGGTTGTTCCTATTCTTCTTCTTCAAACCTTCAAACATTGTTTATTGAATTTGAGGGATTAATTAAAAAAGGCCCCAACCCTAAAAGTTGGGGTGGCTCTTGAACTTCTATTTCTAATATTCATGCAGTTTCTCTTATGATTTTGCGAATTTTGGTCCGAACATTGGTTGGGTGCATTATCATACAACCACTCAAATCACATGTTTTAGTAGACCATTATGCTATTTTAGACATATGTTCCATCAGATGGATGACATCCTCTATGTGGGAGGCATACTTAAGATTCTCATATGCTTGATGAAAAGGTATCTCAATAGATTTATCTCTTAGGGAATGACTCTGATGAGTTCTATTCGATGATTGTTCATGAGTGTATCTTTGATTACACACAAAATATGTTGATTGTATCTGACCGTGGGAGATAACATTTCATGAGAACACTTTTGGAAGGCTTTTATGATTTTGGATAACATTGAAATTCAATGATCCATGTGCACCCCATACTTTGATACAAACACCAGATGGGGTATCATAAATTAACTAGTGCAACCTCTTTAGTTCATTGAGGCATGAATGCTAAAGGGTTCCCTACTGATTTTCAACCATTGGATATTGGGAAACTAAGAGTGGTGCCAAGTAGATTTGGCATTTAAACCATTTTATTACCATTAAATGACATTTATATTCATCGTATGGTAACACTTTAGTTTTAAAATTACAAGTAGTCTTCAATAAGTTGAGGAGGATATCATGAATGCAATCTTATTCCATCAATTCTGGAATATTGTATTGAGAGTTTTATAAATTATATAACATGACTAGTACTTCACCATTAGCCAATTTTTTTGTCATGTCAATATATCATCATCATCTTTTTCTAGTGGTTTCTCCACTTGGTCCAACTAGAGTGGATGCTTCTCGATTGTTTTATTACAAAAAATGGAATCAGTTTCTTTTCCTCTACTAAATTAGAAGGAAAATGACCCAAGGGAGGATTAGAGAATGACCATCACCTTATCATGTATTTTTATTGAGAATGTATTTCACCTGTTATATACAAGGAATTAGACATTATTGGCCTTACATTGGAAAGTTCTTGGAGATAATAGGGATTTCTCATTATTACATTTTCAATTAGAAAATTATTTTGACAATGAAAACACTATTGTAGAGAGAACTTTCGCAGCAAATGCCATCATGGGGAGGACCACCATGGTGGATTGCAGAAAGGGATAAATCCTATTACTCCTTGGTCTTTTGTCCACATAGAGGGTTTTTGTGGCTCTCATCCAGAGATAGGATCTCTATATTGAATGAATTTTCATGACGTACGCCTTTATAAAAAAGTGTATTATGGGGAACTTCATAATTACTGCTACTACTACCATTATTTGGTAATGAGAGGGTGTGATCTTGATCTTCAAAAGATAAATGTCTAAGGGATTCAAGAAATCCCCCATTAATAGGAGCTACATCAAATATTTTCTCTTGATTTTCCAATTATGTTTGGAGAGACTACTTATTGGATTGTCTTTTATACGTAGTTGAGGCCACCTGCTGGGAGAAGTGGTAATCATGGGCAGGTGTATGTGGCTGCCTTTGAGTGGTCATTAGAATAGGATGATTATCTTCAATTGGAAAGGTTGAATGTTCCCTACCCGATTGTCCATATGATACATGGTATTATTCCTCATAACCCTCCTAGGATGGAATAGAGGTATATATCTTCTCCGAGATGTCATGTCGATGTGTCATCCCTGGTGTGTGGATAGAGATATGTGTTTGTTCCCTTTGTACTCCTGAAGTTTTTGTTATGATATTCTAGCATGCTTTCAGAATATGGGAAATAATTTGTGTCTTCCCTTTCACCATTGCTAAAATAGGTTTGGTGACTTCAGCAGTTAAAATGTGAATATATGTCCATTCTGTATCTAGATTAGGTTTATGTTCTTGATCATGTCCTCCCTTCCCTATCATTGGGTACTGATAGTACTCATGTATGGCGGTATAGAGTTGAGTCTTCCCCTGATTTTTTATCTGAGCGTTTTGACTAACTTCTCTGGGTGCTTCCAAATGAGACTGTTGGCAGGTTTTAAGAATGATGGAAGGTGTATGTACCTGATGGATATTATTCACCAATCATGGTTGAAAAACTTCTTTCAATGTTGGCAGAAGAGACTGTTGGAAACAATGTTGAGTGTAAGAATGTGTATGTTCCTATTTACCAGTTTCCACCATATTTGATTGGCAGGCTTCCTTGAATGTAGTCAGACAAGCCTTCTGACTAGATGATAGTTTTTAAATAGGTTTATGTGCATGATCAAAGTACTCCACTAGATTTAAATAGTGGGGTTGGTGAGTCTCTACCAAATGAGTCTGCTGGCTAGAATAATTATGACGGACAGGTGTATGTGTCTGTTCGTTGTTTTAAATTAAGTTAGGTTGATTGACTTCTCTGGAGGGGGAAAAAGAAATAATATGCTCCATTTTTTTCCATATGTTTTCCCTGGTGGTTTTTCTTCATGCCCAGGTCTGAGGGTCCTAGGAAAAACAACCAAAGGCAACACCCTCATCATGTTAGGGGTTCACTTCCACACAATTCTTCTGATAGAAATTTTTGGTGCGAGTCCCCAGGAAAGACCCCTGCATATTTGAGTTGAGGCCATAAGTGGCCTCTTGATCCACCTCCTTATAGTATGGTAGGGAATAATTATTGTGTTTTGGGGATAAGGACCCTAAGCGGTTGAAGATGGTGGTTGACACCGTTTGCTTCTTGACCATCGGTCATTGCTGACCAGATGATCGACACTTATTGTTAACTTAGAGAGTATGTCAGATAACCTCCAAGGTTTGGATAGTACCATGTTGATGGTATTCCCTTACCAGTACATTGGAGACCCAGTGTTGAAGATGTTGAGTTGGTGATTACGTCCTTCCAGCGGATGATGATCTAGCTTGAGAAGCATCCATGGAATTCACAGGTGAAAACTTAAAGGAAGACATTTGGAGTGAAGGGAGTTCTGATAAAACATAGAAAAACAATATGCTCCATCAAAGAAACATATTTTATATGGGTATATGAATGATTAATTCCTTCTTCTAACATTCCTTTATCAATTATTAGAGGACATATAGGTGGGTAAAATAATTAACCTAGGTAAGGATTCACATCGGGTTTAACATTTCTGTTTAGTTTTTTGTAGTTCCTTGGAACTGTGTTCTTGTTAAGAATCACTACTTCCTATTAGTTTCCATTGGATTTATTTATGGAACCAGAAACATTCATCAATTATTTATCCAAAAGGTACCTACATTCCAAAGGTAGGTTTTTGTTGAGTTTGAACTTACTATACTTAAGAACATGAATTGGTCGAGAGTATGGGAGGTCAGACTCATCACACCCTTTTGAGGGGAATTATTTTCTACTCCAGGACTCTCTTATAGATTTGAGATATTTTCATGAATCATTATTAAATCACCAAGTATAACACAGGTTTCCCTTGGAATTTTCAATCAATTTTTAGCATGTGTGAAATTTAGAGTCATCCATATGTATGCATGGTTCTTCATTAATGGAGAGATTCATATGTATACGAGGTTATAAATCAATGGTATCCTCTCATATAGTATTTATAAATTATTTTAACCATAATTATGATGATACTAGTTTTTAAGCCACTCAGTGGAGAACTCTGGAATTTATTGTCATCTAGGGAGAAGAATTATTTTTTGATGTTGGGATCATACCCATAAATGGGCTACCTATGTTTCCTTGTGAAAGTAATTAGAACACTCATAGTTCAATTCCACTTAATGGAACACATCATACCTTTTAAGGTCATGTGATAGGGACCTAACTATACAGTTTAATGACATGTGGTAAGGACATATAAGGTAAAGTTTCTTAGTCAAACTTTGGTGTGGGACATATGCCTAAGCAGCCCAAAGAAATAGGAAATAATATCGGTTTACAAGTTAGATTAGACACTGTTGGGAATATGGACCAAGAATAACAAGGTTGATTAGAAGTTTTGGGTTTGAACATAAAAGATAATTTCTACATATACCATTGGAATGGGAATCTAATACCACATAGTTCAATGAGTCTCATAGGAGAGTATAGTCCTTTGAGTGAAGTGAGTTTGATCTTACTTCTTAAAAAGGATTCCTTGGTGATTTGGTTGTTTTAATTTGGGGATTATTCCTAAAGAGTATTCCCATTAATGGATGAAATAAGATGGATATCGAGCTTTAGGAAGGCTTCCTACGTATCCCAATTATGGTGGGAATTAGAGTTCTCGTAGTTCAAGAGTTTAGGGGGGATTAATTCGGGGCTTACTCCTAAAGTGGATGCCCAGATTAAGGGAATTAAGGTTGGATTTTTAAAGAGGATATATAGTGAGCTCAGGCCCTAATGAAGGCTTCCTATGTATCCAAATTATGGTGGGAATTAGAGTTCTCGTAGTTCAAGAGTTTAGGGGGATTAATTTGGGACTTACTCCTAAGAAGGATTCTCAGATTAAGGGAATTGGGGTTGGATTTCTAAAGGGGATATCTAGTGAGCTCGGGCCCTGATGAAGGATTCCAATGTATCCCAATTATGGTGGGAATCTGAGTTCTTCTAGTTCATTCTTTAGGGTTATTGAAAATGTTGTGATCGTGAAAAATCTCTAAGCCCATGTGATCCATTATTGGTGTGAGAAACAAGAGGATCTCAAAGATTCAACAAAGGCACCCACACTTTTCCTATAAAACTAGTGGAATAGGACATGCCTATGAAGGTGAGGGTATACAAGGGCATGGCTACCGGGGAAGATAGAGAGGAGATAATCCTTCCCTTTATTCACTTTACATTAGACAAGGGTCCAATATATGGAAGGAGTGGAGGTGAAGGAAGTATAGAGGAGCAAGACTACAACCCCCTACTTGAAAGGTTAGGGGCTTACACCAAGATGGGTTCCCTGATGGATCCCAGAAGAGGAGGCGGACTTATTTTTTTCTTTCATGGAAAATCAAGTGTGACCCCCCTATCCTAATTAGGAACCAGAGGCTCTAGGTCTTAGAGATGGAAAGGTGAGGATGGAACCCAAACCCTAATCCTCCAGATTAGGATCTCCACAACACTATTCATGGGAGAAAGGTCCATGTGACTATGGATATACAAACCCACAAACACTCCATGAATCCTAACCCCATTGTAAAACAAATGTGGGAAACCTCTGACTTTAGATATATAAACCCAAATAGGAGACACACAGATGTGCCTTTCCCAAAGTTTTGATAAGTCAGAAGGATTTTGTAGAGGCTTCAACTTAGTACCTCTCAAATAAGGGAACCAAGGAAGGAAATACCCTTCCATGAGTGGATTTGAAGAGGGTCTACAAGATTAAGCATAGGCCCTATGTGCATCTATACAATGTTGGTACCCCACATAGGTGTGTCATGTAGGTACCTTGCATAGGTGTGTCACGCAGGCCTTAGAAATGACTGAAGAAAATGCTTTAACATAGGAAAACCAAGCCTATTCAAGATTAAAACTGTGAAATAATTTCAAAACATGATTATCCCATCTAATTATCTATTCTATCGTGTTTTTAGAGAGCTACCTGAGGCAATTTGAGGGATTTGGGTGAAAGAGATACGCAATGGGAGCTTCAAGAATTCTTTCCACATTTCTCAAATGAGGATCCCAAGGGTCCTATTTATAGATAAGGAGGGGGTTGGTCAAAATAAATGTTCCATTGTTGGTCTATCACGCATCCATTCCATGTAGTTCCTTCACATAGGTATACAAAATGTATACCACCGAAGAGGTATGCTATGCAGGTATGTCGCACAGGTTTTCTATGCAGATCCTCACAAATTTGTCTTTCCTTTTAGTTATTCGTTCTTCGTATTGTGATTTTAAAATATATAGTGGGATATATTCATAGTCTTTTTGTCTTACTAATGAGTTTAAATAGTTATTTTGAGTTTTTTTAGTAGTTTTTACGGTTTTATGTTTTTTCAGATTTTTAGTGTTTTTTAATGTTTTTAGGTGTTTTAAAATTTTTAGTGTTTTTTAACATTTTAGTGGTTTAAAGGGTTATTAAATATTTTTAGGGGTTTTTAGGGTTTTTATGAGTTTTCAGGGTTTGTAAAGTTTTTATGGGGTTTTATGGTCTTTTATGGGGTTTAGTGGGTTATAGAGATTTTGGGGGTTTTTTGGATCTTTTATGGATTTTATTGTTTATATATTTTTTAGAACCTTTAAGTGTTTTTATCTTTCTAAGGTTTTATTATGGTTTTAGGTTTTTTATATTTTTTAGGGTTTTTAGCATTATTTATGTTTTTTGGGGTCTTATGTGTTTTTGGGTTTTCATGGTCTTATTATTGGAATTTAGGGTATTTATGTTTTTTTTTAAATAAGGTATTTTTTATGCAGTTTTTAAAAATTTTATATTTTTGCGGTTTTTATGGATTTTGATGGTTTATAGGATTCTTAGGGTTTTTAGGGGTTTAAAGTATTTTTAGGTTTTTATGGTTTTCTTTAGGTTTTAGGGTTTTTAGAATTATTTACATTTTTAGGGATTATTGTGGATTTTTTATGATTCTCATGGGTTTTAGGGTTTTACAGTTTTTGATGATTTTTAGGGTTTTTGATTTTGGAGGGTATTTATGTTTTTTGTGGTTTTAGGTATTTTTTGAGTTGTTTACGGTTTATTAGGATTTTATGATTTTTTATGTTATAGGGATGTAATGATTTTTAGTGTTTTTAGTGGTTTTTTGGGTTTTTATGGGTTTTATGGTTTTTAGGGGTTTTTAGGGATTTAGTGTTTTTAGAATTTTTTTGAGGTTTTATGTTTTTTAAGTTATTAGGTATTTCTTAGGGGTATTTTTTGTTTTTATGGTTTTTATTTTTTATGTATTTTTAGTGATTTTTAGGATTTTTAAGGGTTTTTATGTTTTTTAGGGACATTGAGGGGTTTTAGGGTTTTTTAGGGATTTATCAATTTTTACGGTTTTTAGTCTGTTTAGGTTTTTACTGGTTTTATATGCTTTAGGGTTTAAAGGTTTTATTAGGGGGTTTTTAGGGTTTTAAGGTTTGTAATTTTTGTGGGTATTTTTAGTGATTTTTTATGTTTTTTATGGGTTCTTAGGGTTTTAGGGTTTTTAGGGGTTTTAAGGTTTTTAAGGTTTTTAAGGGTTTTAGGGTTTTTATGGGTTTTAGGTTTTTTTGTGTATTTTTGGATTTTAAGGTTTATAGAAATTTTTAACTTTTTTTGTTTAAAGGAGTTTTATAGTTTTTTATTCTTTAGGGTTTTTATGGGATTTAGGGGTTTTAAGGATGTTAGTGGGTTTTTTAGGGTTTTTATGTTTTTTGGGTTTTTAGTGTTTTTAGTATTTTAGGGGTTTAAAGTGTTCTTATTTTTTATGTTTTCATAGATTTTTTCAGGGTTTTATATTTTTAGTATTCATTGGGTTTTTTAATTTTTATGGTTACTATGGGTTTTAGAGATTTTGAATGGTTTTAGGGTTTTAGGGTTTTTATGGTTTTTTGGGTTTTTGGGGTTTTTTAAAGTCTTTTAGAGAGTTTACAATTTTTAGAGTTTTTTAAATTTTTTATAGGTTTAAAGGTTATGAAATTTAATTGTGGGTTTTATGAGTTTTTATTGGTTTTTATGGTTTTTATGAGGTTTTTGAGCTTTTGGGGACTATTTATGGTTTTTAGTGGGTTTTAAGATTTTTTGGGGTTTTGGTGTCTTTTATGGATTTATCATTATTTACATTTTTAGCATATTTAAGTGGTTTTATATTTTTAATTTTTTCTAAGGGTTTTTTAGGTTTGTATGGTTTTTTATGTTTTTTTGTATTTCTAGGTCATTTTTTGTATTGTCACAGTTTTTAGGGTTTTTATGAATTTTTATGTTTTTAGTGTTTTTAGGGAATTTTAGGGGTTTTGATTTTTTTAGGTTTTTAGGGTTTTATAGTTTTTTAGGTTTTTAATGTTCTCTTACGGTTTTTATGTTTTTAGGGTTTTTTATGTTTCTAGGTATTTTTTTGGGATTTTTATGATTTTATAGTTTTTAATGATTTTTTAGTTTTTTTGAGGTTTTATGGTTTTTATTGTTTTTTAACATATTTTTGGGTTTAAATTATTTTTAGAGTTTTAGTGGGTTTTAACGGTTTTTATGAGTTTTGGGTTTTTTATGATTTTAGGGGTTTTATGGTTTTAAGGTTTTTTGCGGTTTTGGTTTTTCTAGGGCTTTTAACATTTTTTGTTTGGGGGATTTTATGTGTTTTTAGATTTTTAATGTTTTTTTGGGGTTTTTAGGGTTTTTACAGGTTTTAAAATTTTTATGGATTTTTAGTGATTTTGAATTTTTTTTATTTTTTTAGGGTTTTTAAGAATTTTGAGAATTTTTGTGTATTTTTAGTGTTTTTAGAAATTTTTTTGGTTTTCAGGAGTTTTATATGTTACTAGGTTTTTTATGTTCTCTAGGGGTTTTCAGATTTGTTTGAGGTTTTTTACATTTTGAGTGATTTTTAGTGATTTTTAGGATTTTTATGGGTTTTTAGGATTTTTGAGGTTTTAGATTTTTTTATTATTTAGTTTTTATGGTTTTCTTCGGGTTTTAGGGTTTTTTGTGTTTTTATGGTTTTTAAGGTTTTTATAGTCTTTTAACATTTTAAGGGATTAAAGAGTTTTTATGGATTCAGTGGTTTTAAGGGTTTTTTGGGGTTTTTATGGGTCTTTATGTTTTTAAGGGTTTTTATGTTTTTTGGGTTTTATGTTATTTTAGGGTTTTAGGGTTTTTATCATTTTTTTATTTTTAGGGGTTGAAAGTGGTTTAAGGTTTTTATATTTTTCTCAAGGGATTTCAGGGTGTTTATGTTTTTTTATGATTTTAGGGATTTCTTTTTGGATTTTTTTGGATTTTTATGTTTTTTTGGGTTTTTTTGGATTTTAGGGGTTTTGGCGGTTTTTTTTGGGTTTTTTGGGGTTTTATATTTTTTTTGGTTTTTAGAGTTTTTTGGGTTTTTTAGGGGTTTAAATGGTTTTTTAGAGTTTTTTAATGTTTTGGGGGGTTTAAGGGGTTTTATAGTGTTTATTGGGTTTTTAGGGTTTTATGGGTTTTTAGTGTTTTTTAAATGTTTTTAGGTGGTCTTATGGTTTTTAAGGGTTTTTATAGTTTTTTATGTCTTTTAGGATTTTTTTTGTTTTATAGTTTTTATGGGTTTTAGGTGTTTTTTGGTTTTTAAGGTTTTCATTGGGTTTTTCATGGTTTTTAGGGTTTTTTTCATCATTAGGAATTTTTAAGACTTTTTATGATTTTTATTCTTTTTTATTGTTTTCATGAATTTTTGATGGTTTTTGTGTTTTAAGGGTTTTTTTGTGTTTTTATAAAATTTTAGGGGTTTTATCAATTTTAAGTGTTTTTAGTTATTAAGGTCTTCATGGAGTATTTAATGGTTTTTAGGATTTTTTAAATTTATATGGATTTAGGGATTTTTTAGTATTTTTTTGGTCTTTAGGGTTTTTATAGTTTTCAGGGATTTTGAGGGTTTTTACAATTTTACGGTTTTTATGGTTTTTTTAGTTTTTTATGATTTTTTTATTTTTTTTTGTTTTTTTAGGGTAATTAACATTTTTAGAGGTTTAAATGGTTTTTAGTGTATTCAGTGGTTTTATGGGTTTTTTTGAGTTAATGGGTTTTTAAAGGTTTTTAGGTTTTTGAAGGGTTTTAAGGGTTTTAGTGTTTTTAGGTTTTTAGTGGATTTAAATGTTTTTAGGTATTTAAGGTTTTTTTATGGTTTTTCTAGTGTTTTAGGGGTTTTTACATTCTTAGTTTTTTATGCTTTTTTAGGATTTATACGGTTTTTATGGGTTTTTGGGATTTTGATTTGTTATGGTTTCTTATGGTTTTAATGTTTTTATAATTTTTTAGAGATTGTAGGGGTTTAAATATTTTATAATTTTTTAGGATTTTCTTATGGTTTTTTAGGGTTTTCTATTTTTTATGGGAATTTAGGTTTTTTAATGTATTTTATGCCTTTTCTAGTTTTTTTTGTTTTTCAGGGTGTTAGGGGTTTTTACGGTTTTCATGGTCTTTTGGGGGTTTTAGTTTTTGTGTATTTTTTTAGAGTTTTTAGGGTTTTTTGATATTTTTAACATTTATAAGGGTTTAAAGGGTGTTTAGAGTTTTTAATGGGTATAAGGTTTTTATAGATTTTATGGTTTTTAATGATTTTCGGGGTTTTATGGTTTTTAAGAATTTTAGGGTTTTACTATTCTTAATGTTTTCATCATTTTTTTTGGTTTTTAAGGGGTATTAATTTTTTTATGTTATTAAGTTTTTCTTATGGGTTTTATATTTTTTTAGTGTTTTTTATGTTTTTATTGATTTTTATTTATTTTATAGGATTTTTTATGATTTTATATTTTTTAGGGATTTTGAAGGTTTTAGGTTTTTTTAGAGTTTTTTTTTAAAATTCAATTTTTTTGGTTTTTCGGAGGTTTTTTAGTTTTTATAATTTTAAATGTTTTCTAGAGTTTTTAACCTTTTTAGGGGTTTAAATTGGTATTTAGGCTTTTTAGTCGGTTTTTAGGGGGTTTATGAGTTTTTTTTACTTTTTATGTTTTTTTTACGACTTTTATGTTTTTTTGGGGTTTTAGGGTCTTTTAGGATTTGTAGCATTTTTAGGTTTTTAGGGTTTTTAATTGTTTTTAGTTTTTTAATGTTTTCTTAGGTATTTTTAGGTTTTTTATGGGTATTTCTTTTTTATGTATTTTTAGGTATTTTTACGAATTTTTGAGGTTTTTTTTTGTTGTAGGGTTTTTATAGATTTTTGAGGGTTTTAGGGTTTTTAGGATATTTATCATTTTTTGGGTTTTAGGGGGTTTATGTGATTTTAGGTATTTATGGTTTTCTTAGGGGTTTATAGGTTTTTTTATGGATTTTTAAGTTCTTATGTATTTTTAGTACTTTATGGTTTTTCAGGGTTTTTATGGATGTGTGAGGGTTTATCGGGTTTTTAACGTTTTTATAATTTTTTAGGGTTTTGAGGGTTTTTTTAAATTTTTATAGTTTCAATGGGTTTTCAATGTTTTAAAAACAATTGGGGTTTTAAAGGGTTTTTGTAGTGTTTATTGGTTTTAACTATTTTTGTGGGCATTTGTGTTTTTAAAATTTTTAGGAGTTTTTATATATTTAAGGGTTTTTTGGGGTTTTTTTGGGTTTTTTAGGGTTTTTTAACTTTTTATATTTTTTATTATTTTATGGGTATTATGTGTTTTTAGTTTTTAATGCCTCCTTAGGATTTTATGGGGTTTTAGGGTTATTATGTTTTTTGGTATTTTCAGGGATTTTAGGATTTTTACGGGGTTTTAGGATTTTTAAAAATATTTTTGGTTTTTGGGTTTTTTGGGTTTTTTTGTTTATATGGTTTTTAGGGTTTTTATGGGGTTTTTAGTAATTATGGTTATTTATCATTTTGGGATTTTTAAGGTGTTTCTATGGTTTTTTTAACATTTTTATGGGATTCGAGGTTTTTAGAGTTCTTAGTAATTTTTATGGTTTTATGGGTTTTATGGCATTTTATGGTCTTAGGGTTTTTATTGTTTTTAGAGGTTTTAGGGTTTTCCGGGTCTTTAAGGATCTTATCAATTTTAGGTTTTTTATGAGATTTATGTTTTTTATGTTTTTAATGTTTTCTTTGGGGTTTTCAGGGTTTTTATATTTTTTTATGTTTTAGGGTTTTTCAGAAGCTTTTTAAGGGTTTTAGAGTTTTTCATGGTTTTTATGGTTTTTATTATTTTTAGGTTTATAAGGTCTTCTTTGTGGTCGTAATGGTTTTTAGGTTTTTTTATATTTTTAGGGAGTTTTAGGCCTTTTGTAGGATTTTTATGTGTTTTTCGGTTTTTAGGGATTTGGAGGGTTTTAAGGGGTATTAGAATTTTTAAGGTTTTGTAGAGTTTTTTTAAAATTATAATAGTTTAAAGGGTTTTTTGATTTTTAGTGGGTTTTATGGTTTTTATGGGGTTTTAAGGGTTTTAAGGGTTTTTGGACTAAAAATTAACCTTTTTATTATCAAAAACATTTTAAGGAAAAAGTGAGAAACCATGATGTCCAGTAACAACCGCATAAGAACCATAACAAGAAATAACCCAAAACAACTACAGATCAGCTCCTCCCTAGAAACTGCACTATTTCGACAAGCCTCCACCAAAGCATGACACTTCAGCATGCAATCCCGTGCATAATTTCACAGGCATGGAACTGATGGCAAAGCCATACCCTCTCATCCAAATCTTAATGGAATGCTCTGGTAAATACTTCATTATCTAATCCCCATCTAGAGAAAATCCAAGTAGAGTATTGTTTGCGTAGCACCAAACATCACATCAAAACCAAACATACAGCTGAACCAAATGCAGACAAAACTTGAACAAAATTCCACTCACACTAGCCAATCAAAACCACAAACTTAAAAAAAATTTATAAAAGAGTAATTTGAGATTACCTGAATCCCCTTCCCTAAACAATTTCGAAGATAAAGATTCAACCTGAGTGTATGGTGCCTCCAACAGTAGCATTTCAAACTCAGAAGCCGGCTGATCCCAACACTTTATGTACTCCTCAATTATAAACCTCCGTTTATTAAAGTCCCATTCCATAATATATCATGTTTTCAATCCATGAATATTTCTTCTCGTTGAGAGGCACTCTTAGGGACCTATCCATCATTTTAGCTACCTCTTCTTCAGTTTCATTAAGCACCAAGACATGGTCAGTCACTTCTTCTTCAGAGCTTAAAATAAAATCCAAGGGTTGATCACCCTGGTCCCCTGGTTTTTGAATTACTCAAATTACCAATGACTATCTTCTTATCATTTAACTTTTTAGAAATGTGTGTCTCTAAAGGAGGTGGTAACGAGGAGTAATCATTCCTCCCCTTCATTCCTCCTAAAACTCTTATTACTCTTCGGGATTGAAGCTTCATCTGTCGAGTGGCCGAGTTTGCTTTCATTGAGTTCCATCACACAGGTCTCATCTCCCTTAACTGGGTTAGCTGAATAAGATCTCAGGCCTACCTCTAGAAAGACTTCAAACCTATTTCTCAAGTGAACTGGGGTCTTATTCAATGAAAACATACCCCCTTTCCCCCTGTTCAACATTGTCTTTGAAATATCCTTATTTCATTTCATAGTTTGTGGAGGTCCACTGCCCATATACATGTCATCATGTACTAAACCATGCCCCATGTATTGGTGATGTACATTAGAGTCCTCAAAATCCAAGTCAATATTGATTTTACCATTGATGCACCCATCAATTATTGTCTCATCGACTACATCTCCACTAATTGGATGTGATTGCGTCACATTCCCCTTATTCCCAATATCATTAACTCGATTCAGGCCATCATATTCCCTGCTAAAATCAATTTGACCAAAACAAATTTTTCTATCCAAAGACTCCTTATACTCAGCCTCAAGTTGTTTGTAGGATTCAACCTTCAAGACCACATTAATTAGTTATTTTTATGATTTTTATGGTTTTTATGTATTTTTAGCGTTTTTAGGGTTTTTATGGTTACTTTGGTTTTTGGTATTTTTTCATTTTAAGGGTTTTAAGGGTTTTTTGTTTTTTTTTTTAATTTTTTAATGGTTTAAATGGCTTCTATAGTTTTTAGTGGGTTTTAGGTTTTTTTGTATGTATGGTTTTTATGATTTTAGTGGTTTTATGGTTTTTATTATCTTTGGTTTTTTATGATTTTTTATAGTTTTTAAAATTTTAACGTATTTAGGGGTTTTATTTTCTTTTAGGTTTTTAATGTTTTCTTTGGGGTTTTTTAGTGTTTTTGAGGTTTTTTAAACCTTGCATCCAATGGCCTGAAGGCCTTATTTCTTATTGATTTTGATAACTCCATTTCAATGGATGAGGGGTAAACCTTACAAGTCCCATAGGCTAGTGATTACATGACCCGTAGGTCTTATGGAAATATACAGACTATAAGTACATGGAAGTTCTCTTCCTAGATTCTTCATTATGATGCCATCTCTCCACCTTTGTATTGCTTGTTCAGCTAGGCTTCCCATGCATGAACAGGTTATTCCTGATGGAAATTCCATACCCTATCTTTATGAAAAATCTACATAGCTTCTCCTCTGGTGAATTCACCTTCTCTGAATCCTCATCTGGAGTCTGTCTTATCAATAAGCATAACATTAGCTGGCCCAAAGGCCTTGAGGTGGCCCGAAGGCCATGAGGTGGCCTGAAGGCCTTGAGGTGGTCTGAAAACCTTACTAAACTAAAGGCCTTCAGTGGCCCAAATACCTGGAAGAACCAGAGGCCCAA